>CM076582.1:1024348089-1024852439 GCA_034641835.2 Pinus albicaulis
AAGTTTAAAACCAGAAATGATTCCTAATGGAGGAAATATAGGAGAAGAACCTCATGATGAGAACAAAATAAATGTTAATCATGATTTCATAAACTCGAATTTTGGTGGGAAGAACCACCATATTCCAAAAATGGATATGAGGAAGTTTGATGGAAAGGATCCTATAACATGGATACTACAGATGGAGCAATATTTTGATCTCCATAACGTGCAAAACACACAAAAGGTAAGCATTGCAACTTTACATTTAGAACAAAATACATTTGTATGGTATCGATGGCTTTGCTCCCATAAAAAAATTGTCACTTGGTCAATTTTTACGGAGGAAATGATAGCACATTATGAGGATACAAAGAGCAACACCTTCTTTAGCCAATTGATAAATCTCAAACAAAAGGGTTTAGTGGGGCAACACATTGAGGACTTCCAAAATTGAATATAAGGGTAACTGATATTCCAGAGGAACACAGGATTGATCTCTTCATAGGTACTCTAAAGGATAACATCCAACATGAAGTTCGTGTTTTGGAACCTGATTCATTGGAGAAGGCATTCAGGTTGGCAAGAAAAGTTGAATGTAAAATTATGGCGACAAGGAAGCCTACCACTCGATTCTATAAACGTATGATTGCAGAAATGTTAGAGGCGGGTATAATTCAACCCAGTCAAAGTTCTTTCTCTGCTCCTGTAGTGTTGGTACACAAGAAGGATGGATCATGGCGAATGTGTCCGGATTATAGGAAGCTCAATAAGCTCACCATTAAAGACAAATTTCCCATTCCTGTGATTGATGAATTATTGGATGAATTACATGGAGCAATTTATTTTACCAAGTTGGATCTTCGTTCAGGATATCATCAAATTAGAATGAAGACCGAAGATATTCCAAAAACAACATTTCGAACTCATGAGGGTCATTATGAATTTTTGGTCATGCCTTTTGGCCTTACCAATGCACCTTCTACATTTCAAGGGTTGATGAATTCCATTTTCAAACCCTTCCTTAGAAAATCTGTGCTAGTATTTTTTGATGATATACTAATCTATAGCAAGTCTTGGAAGGATCATGTTGAACATGTTGACAGGGTGCTCAAACTATTGCAGGAGAAACAATTATATGCAAAAGCATCCAAATGTTTCTTTGGAGTACAAGAGGTGGAATATCCGGGTCATATTATATCCCACGAGGGTGTTAAAGTAGACCCTAACAAAATTAAAGCCATTAAGGAATGGAAAGTCCCTAAGACAATAAAGCAGTTGCGAGGATTTCTCGGGTTAACAGGCTATTATCGTAAGTTTGTTAAGAATTATGGAAGAATAGCAGCACCTCTAACAACATTATTGAAGAAAGATGCATTTTCATGGACTCCCGAAGCAACTAAGGCCTTTGAACATCTTAAAGAGGCAATGTGCCTAGCACCGGTCTTAGCTACGCCAGACTTCACAAAAACCTTTATTGTGGAATGTGATGCCTCAGAAAATGGAATTGGTGTTGTTTTAATGCAGGAAGGAAGACCCATTGCTTTTGAAAGTCATCCAATCAAAGGAAAGTATTTACAGAAACCTATTTATGAGAAGGAAATGTTAGCAATACCGCATGCACTAAAGAAATGGAGAACTTACCTAATGGGAAGACACTTCAAGGTAAAAACTGATCATGATAGTCTCAAACACTTTTTGGAACAAAGACTATCTTCAGAAGAGCAGCAAAAATGGGTCACAAAGATGTTGGGTTATGACTTTGAAATAATCTACAAAAAGGAAAGCTTAATGTTGTTGCAGATGCACTCTCAAGAAAGAATGAAGAGGTGGAAGCATTGCTTTGTGCCATTTCTATTATCCAACTAGATTGGATAACCGAATCAAGAGATGAATGGAAGAAGGACAAAGATGTATGGACACTCATTCAAAAGTTGCAGCAAGATCCTAGTACATCTGATACATTTAGTAAATGATTCCTTATGGTACAAAGATCGCTTATATCTTTGTAAGAATTCCCAACTAAAACAAAATATTCTTCTGGAATTGCACACTTCTCCTTTAGGAGGACACTCAAGATTTTTAAAAACTTACCACACGGTGAAGAAAGAATTTTTTTGGGATGGCCTTAAATCTGATATTCAAAAGTTTGTGGCAGAATGTTTGGTTTTCCAGCAGAATAAAGTTGAGACAATTAAGACCCCGGGTCTTCTACAACCTTTATCCATTCCAAGTCGACATTGGGAGGAGATTTCAATGGATTTTATCACAGGTTTACCTAAGTCCGAAGGAAAGAGTGTCATCATGGTGGTAGTTGATAGACTTACCAAGTATGCACACTTTGTGCATTATCTCATCCATTTAAAGCAAGTACAGTTGCTACTACATTTATGGACAGAATTCAAAAGCTACATGGAAGCCCAAGGGTTATTGGGAGCGACAGAGATCCCATTTTTACTGGAAATTTTTGGACGGAGTTATTTTCTTGTTTGGGTACTCAATTAGCTCATAGCTCATCTTATCATCCTCAATCCGATGGTCAAACCGAGATAGTAAATAAATGTTTGGAAGGATATCTTCGTTGTTTTGTATCTGATAAACAAACACAATGGGTCAAGTGGTTACCTCTCGCCGAATGGTGGTATAACACTTCCTTCCATACTGCAGCAAAAATGACCCCATTTATGGCACTTTATGGATATCATCCACCATCGATCACATCATCTTTAAGGGGAAATTCGAAGGTTCAAGCAGTGGAAGATCACGTCGAGCATCAGCAAGAAGTTCTCCAGCTCTTAAAGGATAACCTGAATTTGGCACAAAATCGAATGAAACAACAGGCAGATCAACATCGCAGCGAGAGAAGTTTTGATATAGGAGATTGGGTATTTTTACGGCTACAACCATATAAACAAATGTCCCTCAAACAAGATAAGAAGGATAATAAATTATCGCCAAAGTACTATGGTCCTTACAAGGTGTTGCAAAAGATTGGTACTATGGCATACAAATTGGAGCTTCCTGCTTCTTCACGAGTACATCCAGCTTTCCATGTTTCATGCTTAAAGAAGGTTATAGGTGAAAATATTCCAGTTCAAACAGTATTGCCAGAACTTGATGGGGAAGGGAAAATCATATTGGAACCTGAAGCAGTCATGGAAAAAAGAACTCGACAACTACGGAATCGATCAATTTCGGAGTATCTCATCAAGTGGAAGAACTTACCCACTGAAGATTCTACATGGGAGGATGAGAATTTTATACAAAAGCACCCAGAGCTACTCAAGCGTTGAGGACAACACTTTTTTTGAAGGAGAGGGGCATGTTAGGCCCCTATATTAATAGTGTAGCCCCTTATTATGTTAGTGTAGCCCCCCTTATTGTTATTATTGTACTCCTGTAACCCCCATATTGTTATTATTGTGCCCTTACATTATTATTGTTAGGTCGGCTAGGATTACATTGTGGCCCCACTAGGATTATATTGTGGCCCCATGGACTCCTATATATAGAAGGAGGGTTTGTTCATTTGTATCATCCAACAATTGTGCATTTATGTAATGTATTGGAGGTTGCCCCCTCGAAGTGGCTTATTTCTAAGGCGTTTATATCTCTTTTCTTCTATTTTTGAAGCTGGTTACACAACATCATCAGTGATAATTAAAGAAAAAATTGAACATAAAGAAGATGGACTATACCTTTCTTGTTTCCTTCTTTCCTGAACTGATCTTCTCACAATTAGAGTTTGTGGCTCTTACTCTTCCGAATCTTGTTCTGTTGTAGAGTCTGATTCATCCTCCTTTAGCGAAAACTCTATCTTGTCAGGTTCCTCTGGTAGGAATTCATTTTTAACAACATCCTTCACCTCTCTAAACACCAAATCTCAGTTGTAAACAACCTTCCTTATTTATGGGTTCCAAAGCTTGTAACCTTTTAAACCATCCTTATACCCAATAAAGATGCACCTTTCAGATTTATTATCCAACTTGGTCCTTTTATCCTTTGGAACATGTACATATGCATCACATCCAAATACCCTCAGATGTGAAAGAGAGGGTTTCTTACCAGTCCATACCTCATGTGGAGTATTATCCTCCAATGCTAATGAAGTTGATCTGTTAACCAGGTAACAAGCAATATCCACTACCTCTACCCAGAATTCCTGTCCTAACCCAGTACCACTGGGCATGCTTCTTGCCTTTTCCATCAGTGCTTTGTTAATTTTTCCACAACTCCATTTTTCTGAGGTGTGTATGGAGTAGTATTCTTCCTTGATATACCACACTTCTTACATAACTCTTCGAATTCCTTCTTGCAGAACTCTCCACCATTATCTGTCCTCAACACTTTTATCTTCTGCTCTGTCTGGTTTTCCACCAGAGCCTTAAATTATTTAAATCTATCAAAGACTTTAGATTTCTTCCTCAAGAAATATATCCATGTATTCCTTGAGAATTCATATATGAATGAAACACAGCACACAGAATTACGCAGTGATGGAACTAAAACAGGTCCAAACACATCACTGTGCACAATCTCTAATATTTTTTTCACCCTCTTAGCACCAGAAGGAAAACTCACCCGATTTTGCTTCCCATATACACAATGTTCATAGAAATTGAAATCTAGAGAGAAATTTGACATACCTTCTACCATACGATTACCATGCAGTATCTGAAGGCCCTTCTCTCCAATATGTCCAAGCCTTTGATGCCATAGCGTGGTCTTTTTTCCAGAGACCGCTAGGCTTCTTGCTCCACTTTCAGGAACCACATAACTATTGCACCCATCAATAAGAGTGCCACCCTGAAGCTTGTAAAAATTTCCAATCTAAACTCCCCGCATTAATACCAGTGCTCCCCGAACCATCTTGTAGGTATCTTTCTCGAACACTATTTTTAAACCTGCATCATCCATCTTTCTTATAGAAATAAAATTTCTGGGCAATGTAGGAATATTCAGAACACTAGGAAGTGTTCTAATCCTTCCCCCTTGCAGCTTCAACTTGAATTTTCCACGTCCAATGATTATGGCCTTCCTATCATTCCCTAAGAAGACATCACCACCATCATATTTCTCATACTCGCAGAACGCTTCCCTGTGGGGAGTGAAGTGAAAGGATGCACCTGAGTCAATTAACCATGCCTCATGATCTACATGTGTATTTGAAGAAGAAGCCAAATACACATCCCCATCTTCATCTGAGTTTGTTTTTGCCTCTGCAGAAGGAGCATCATCAAATCCCTTTCCTTTCTCAGGAGCTTTATAACTGCAGTCCTTTTTGTAGTGCCCTTCCTTTCCTTATTTCCAGCACACCTTTACAAACTTTCCTAGAGATTTAGATCTCCCTCTATATTTAGATCTCCCACTCGAAACCTTATTTTTTTTATATTCTAGGACCTTCCTCGTACAGATAAGGCATCTCCATTCTGGCCCTCCATATTTCTCCGTCTCATTTCCTCCGACAACAAGGCTAAGACAATTTCATCAAAATTCAAGGTAGTTTTATTTCTACCTATTGCAATAACCAGACTATCCCACGAATCTCGTAGAGAACACAACAAACTAATGCACTTATCTTTATATGATATTTTAATATCAAAATATGACAACTGACTTACCACAGTATTGAAGGCGTTCAGATGCTCTGTTACTAGGTCTCCATCCTTCATCCTTAGGGTATACAACTTTTTCCATAGGAACAATTTATTCACCAGAGACTTAGATTGGTACAAAGTCCCTAGCTTGTCCCACAAAGTATTCACCATAGATTCCTTAGATATATTCAACAATACCGAATATGAGATACACAACCGTATTGTGCTCTTTGCCTTCTGATCCAACTTCTTCTAGTCTTCATCTAACATTTCCATTGGTTTAGTACCCAGATCTACCGCGATCCACTTATCTTTATCCACCAACAGATCCTCCATCTTGAGCTTCCTCAACTCAAAACTCTCACAATTAAATTTCTCCATCTCTATCTTTCTGTTGCTCGCCATCTTCTTTCACCACAAGAATCAATCCCGCATATCTCCCACTGAATAGGTTCTACCATAGGCCCGAGAAAAAAACCCTCAGTAGCAAAGGCGTCCTCTTGACGCTGAAACAACTCTGATACCAAATGTAGATTTTAACCCTATACAGAATTATCTGCAAATGAATCTTAAAAACATAAAATAAACAATAGTGAGAGAATAAAACATAAAACAAATATACACAGAGATTTTCCCCTGGATCCTAAATTGGGACTACCATCTTGATTGTTCATTCTATTCATTTTAGTGTTACCACACATATATACATGCTGAAGAATTCATAAACCCTAATCCATTAACCCTAGATTAGAACATAACCGTAGTTCCCACCGGATCTACCAAATACCAGGGGATGAAAACCATCATGCCCCAAAACCATGTGCAAACCCATCCACAAAACCATGGGCAGGTCCACCCACCAAAAACTAGGGTCCAAAAAACATTTCCCGAGGTGCTGCCCCGAACCCCGAATAGGGGAGCGATAGCCCCCCCTGTGACTACCCTACTATGCCTAGCGCAATGTAAAGGGTGGGCTATAACCCTCCCACATGTTGGACTAATCGTGGAAATAATATAACACACAATCATCACATTGAAGGGAAATATTCAACTAAGGTATATATTTCCTCTTAATTCAAGTTTTACCCCTCCACAAGGAATCATAATTTGTTGGTTTTCCACTTTCTTCAGATCTAGAATTTTTATTAATAAAAATAGACATTACATCATATAATCGATTTTGACATCATAGCATTAATGCTAGTACCCTAGAGTTATATGTTCTTAATTACATTACAAAATTTTGAGTAATCAAATGGATGTTACATACTACTTATCAAATGATCCAGTTGGCATATGATAATTCTAAGTCATTTGAAAGCTATGGTGAGTAACTTTATGACAATCCTTTGCTCATTTGGGCTATTTACCATCCACTTTCTCATGACTTCCTTAATAAAAATCATCCTATTAACGAATAAATTTTGGATGTGATTTTAATTGATTATCATACTTAGGGAAAACTACGTCATCTTTTATCTTTTCTTCCTTGGTTACTTAAGTTGGATGAGCCATCTAAAATCCCGACTCCCTCTAGCCTTACTAAGTCACCCTAGTCCCCCATCATGTTGTAATATGTATTATTAGAAGACAAATTGGTGAACACATCGAAAAATATACCCATAAAAATTAGTATGAAACCATGTTTCATGGAAAATATCATGAACCCAGTAGATTGTGCTCCCCAAAAAATTGAAATTTACACTGTCCTTTCCAAAGAATTTTGTGATGTCTTCACTTGGTCTTATGAAAAATTTCTCGGGATTGACCCTTGGATTTTAAAAATATGAAATTAAGATGCATGATGGGGCCAATATATTTAGGAGAGGCCTCAAGCCAGTGAACCCTTGTAAAGGATTTTTTGTCACAGAAGAGGTATGCAAATTGTTAGACACTAGTTTTATCTTTCTATTACCCTTTATGGAGAGGGTTTCCAATCTTGTTTCGGTCAATAATAAATAAGGGATGATTAGGGATTTTTTTTATTAGATGGATATAACAATGGAATGTCAAAATAATAATTGTCAAACCCCTTTCATCGATAAAGTTATTGATTCTTATGTCATAAATTATATCATCTCTTTTATGGATGGTTCTTTTGGTTATAATCAAATACAAATCAAAATGGAATGTTAGCGTAAGGCCACTTTTCTTATCAAAAGTTTCCTTCTGTTCTTAAAAATGATGGTGCCACTTTCCAATGGGGCATGTCCTATTATTTTCATGAAATAAAACACATTGTCGAGGCCTATCTGGAAAACCTTATTTCTTGGTCCCTCCAATGTGAGGATTATCCAGCCCATCTTAGAGAAGTCTCTCCATGATGAAAATATTATAGGATTAATTTGAACCCACAAAAGTGTGTCTTTTGCATGGTGTCTAGGATATTTCTAGGCTTCATCGTATCGAAGGAGGGTATGAGAGTTGATCCTTCAATGTTCAAGGCTATCATTAATTTTCCTCCGTCATGTACTCTTCGCTAACTTCAAGCATTGCAATAAAAGGATAACTTCTTTTTTGGATTCATTTCAAACTATCTTGATATCATGAAAGGTTTCATGCACCTAATTAAGAAGTGTGTAACTTTTTTCTATGATTTCCACAAACAAAAATATATTCACAATTTGAAACAACCCCTATTATCTACCCTTTTTTGAGCCCTCCTATTTTTAATCATTTTTTTTATGTGTCGCAGCCTCTAAATTGACTATTGTTATGGTTCTTGCATAGGAGGATGAGATGCACAATTAAAAAATCATGTATTATCTTGTTAAAGGCCATATTTTTCTTAAAAATCTATATTCCCATGTTGAAAAGTTATCTTTGGAAGTTGCCTATGTTTTAAAATTGTCATGGCATTACATACTCTTGTGTAAGACCATAATTATCACTCACTCAAACCCCATGAAGAAAAACCTTATTTGGAAAATGACTGGGGGAATAATTGAAATGGATTGTTATCTTTCAAGAGTTTGATTTGGAAGTTGTTGTTTCCAAGTTTGAGACATCATTGGAATTTTTTGAGTTAATGTATGATTTATCATAAGTTGAAGAAGAACCCATGGCTGAGGACTTATTACTTAATGAATCCTTATTTCTCATTAGCTTGTTTTATCCATGTTATAGGTATTTCTTGTTATATCTCCAAAATCACCACTTTATGCCTAAGTGGTCTCATAATGAATGTCAACATATATGCCATCAGGATAAGAATTATGTTATTATCATGGATACTCTTTATCACCACAGAGTTTTTATTTTTATTTTGTAAATTCCTAACTCATGAAGAGGTCAAAGAAGTCTTGAGTGCTTTCCATGCTATAGTATATGGTGGTCATCTATGTTGTTAGAAAATATTGCATGTTGGCTACTTTTGGCCCTTGATATTTAAATATTGTATTATGATAGTCCAAAAGTTCCATATTTCACTAAGAATATGTGTGCTCACCATCCTCCACTTCATCTTTTGGTTCCCTCAAACCTTTTGAAAAATGGGGCATAGATTTCGTGAAATATAAGCCAATGGAAATGGAAAGTTATACATCATGGTGGAAATGGAGTACTTTACCAAGTGGGTTGAGGGAATTATTACCTTCTCTAATGATGGTACCACTATGGAACTATTCATGTTCAGTCACATTAGCACTAGGTTTTGGGTACCCAAAACAATTATGATTGATCATGGTTCTCTTTTTCACAACCTTATGAAAAAATAAATAACTACCAAGTTGGGTTTTCATCAAGAACACTCAAACCCATATATCCCCTAGGCTAACGGGTAAGTATATGCCTTGAATTATTTCTTGAAAACCATGTGTCAAATTAGCATCTTATGTTTTTTTTTCTTGTTATGGGCCCATCGAACCTCAGTGAAAACTACCACAAGATTCATGTTTTTCTAGTCAGTTTATGGGAATAAGGCTATAATACCCATTTAATGTGTAATTCCGTATTTGAAGCTAGCCTTAGAACTATTATCTAACACTTCCACCAAAGAAGAACATCTCCTTCACTTCTCCAATCGAGATGAACAACGTCGATATGCTACAATAACCAATGAGACCAATAAGAAATCATGTCAAAGACCAATATGATAAGTATATCAACCTTGTGTTTTTATAGAAGGATGTCTAGTTTTGGTATATAATCAAGATCATTACAATTTAGGAGCAAGAAAACAAGAAACCATCTCACAGTATCCTTATGTTGTTAAATGTGTTCTAAAAAAGGGGGCATACGAGTTAGTGGATTATGATGGAAATACTTTATTAGAGCATCAGAATGGACTCTATTTGAAAAAGTACTATTAATGAGCCATATTAATACATGGTGATTGTACATAGTATATATATATGTTTGTGTGTGGTGTGGTTTCTTCTTTTTTTTGTGTTTGTATCCATTTCTTTGGCTGTTGAATTGTACATGGAACTTGATTGAAATATTTAAAGTCCCTCTGTGATCTATGTACACTTCAGAAACGGTGTTATATGTAGTACTAAATATGTAGCCTTAACTTCTTGGCTTCTCTTTTCACCCATCAATGCTCTCGTGTATTGAACTGACATTTTTCTTGGCCCTGCAACAAACAATGTGGTTAAATATCGTGTTGTTATTGAGCTCTAGCTTAGGCTATTGCTTTTGGTATTCATCACTTGGTTGTAAAACTTCAATGATAAATTGTATTATATTAGTTTAATCATGCATATTCTATGAGGAAACGTACATTTTTTTGTCATTTCTTGAGGGAATATCTCTTGGAATGATATTTTCATATAATTGTCTACATTCACATTTTTAGAGACTCTACCACACTAATTTATTTGGTGGCTAATTATATATTAGATTGGTATTTTAATCATTAGCTATAATATTGTTATAGTATCATTTATCACCTTTATTTACTTTATGACTTATGTATTGGCCTTGGGCAGTCTTTTCCTTTCAGACTTGGTCAAATTCTTAAAAAAATTATTTTGAGTTCCATACGCTACATTTCCTAGAATTTTACGCGTGCAGACGTAGGTTCGCTCATATCTGACCCATGTATACAATTTAAAATATTAAAAAAATATATAAAATCCATACTAATTGGGTGAGGTTTATCGGTTTTACCTAAGAACCACCTACACCAGTCCCTAGCCAAACTGTTTCCCATTTGAAAAACTGATTTGAGGAAGTATATTGGGAAGACCTAAGGGAGGAGAGAGAATGCTATTGATAATATAACCCATTATAGCCCATATAAATTCTGATTATCCCTGTGCCTCCTACACTTCCCAGGTTCAGGAAACCCTTGTTTCCTTGTGATGATCACCCCTTTTTGTGACATCCTTTGTGCACCTCTTATGGAAGAAGATTGTTGAGGCTTAGGCTAGACTGATCTAGAGGATGGTTTCTCTTGGAGCCATCGTTGATTTCAGGGGATATATCCACTTTATTTTTAAATACATCAATAAAAGAAGCTATGTATCATTCCTGATGTCATGTTCTTATATGTTTCATATACATGTTAATGATATTCTAATCGTTAGTTCATGATTCTTTTATGAGTTTATTTGACTTAACACACTAACATTTAGGATATATATATATATATATATATATATATATATATATATGTTTTACAACTAGTGTATGTGATTTGTCTTGAGTGAGTTACATGTTTTGAAGCACGAAGAGTAGCAGAGGGTTTTCACCCTGCGGGAATGACCTAAAACGTAGGACATATGGTAAGGTCACCTATCCCTTGTTTTCTAGTTTAAGCATTAGGACTTGTAATTTGAATGCTTCTTGTGCCATTGTATCCCTTCCACTCTGTTAGGTCCCTCAACCCATACCTTAGGGTAGATTTTCCTGCAACAGAATTAGCGACTCCATTGGGGATTACATCCATGTAATTTGGGTTGTTTTCTCTAGATTTTGGGTTCCCTGACTGATCTGATCACTTTCCCACTCTTGTTGGTTCTTTTTCCATCCAAGCAGAAGCCCTGATCTTCTGAATCAGGCTTGAATTTTTTGTTTTTCTTTACTTTCATTTCTATATGCTACTTTTTCTGTACATAGTCACATATAAAAAAAAAAAAATTCCAAAGGAACTTGTGTATACGTGAGTTTATTCAGACACAGACACGTATACACACAGGTTTCACACTGTGGATCCGTGTATGGCCAGTTAAATTTGAAAATTTCAGTTTTGAGGTCCTATAAGTCTTTCCTACCTTCTTTTGGTCACTCATGTAGAACCCCCTATATGTATGGATAGTGTTTATCCTTGTTGAGTATCAGTTTCTCTCTTTCTTTCTTTTAAACCTAGTCAACGTAGGATTTTTCCTTTCTGGTGAAGTTTCAGTTGTGACTGTTGCACCCAGACTTCTTTCTGAAGTTCTTGGTTGTTCTGACATCTCAAAACAATGAGCCTATATTGGTTTTCTCATGCTTTCCTTGTTCATTGCTTCACTTTTTTAGTTTTTGGATTGGTTGGCTTTCTTGGTTTTCTTGTTTCTTGAGGTCAAATTTCCTGGTGAATCTTGAAGTTTTGTTTATTGATTTCTTCAAGATTTTGTTTGCTAGAAGTTTTATGCTACTATTTCAAGTCTTTTATTGATTTAACTACTTCATTCTTCTTATTGAGTTCCATCATGAAAGTGACATAGTTGGCTTATATAATTTAAATTTTCTTGTTGCTCATTTTGTTGATTTGAGGCCTTTGGTAGTTTTGTGCTTTTCTCAAATATTTTTGTTTTCTCCTTAAAAAATTAAAGGCTCAAAAACAAAATTTATTTATTTATTTATTTATTTATTTTTATTTATTTATTTTTTATTTTTTATTTTTTTTTCCGTTGCTTTTTTTTTTTTTAATTTCATGGTTTTCATCTCTTTTGGAGAAATTTTCTAGTTTCTCATTTTGGTCTGGTTGCTTGGTTTTGAGAGAAGATTTGTAGTGGGCTTGTCTCTTTCATATCAAGTTGTGTTGGAATTTTTTGTGTAAGGAAGTTCTTGTTTCGGGTTGTATTTGTTTTGCTTCAAAGTGATTAGACCATCTTATTGAAAAAATCAATTGGTTCCCTTTGTGATTAGTCCTAGAATATGCATTTGCATTGGTATTTTTTGCATTAGTTGCATCCTTAAGAATTGTAGTCTTTTTTATAGCTTTTGAGTGTGTGAGCGTGATATTGAAAGTAAATAAAAATTGATTTCTTTGTAGTTGTTTCATAGAACCCAAGTAGAAATATCTTCATTGAAGAAAACGTTTCATATCATGTAGCAGGTTTATATTGATTTCTCTTTTGCGTCAAAACATCATAAGTTTCATTCTCCATTTACCCTTGACTTAAAAAGAACATCCATTAAAATCAAGCGCTTAATATAAAAATGAGCTAGAATTTTTTGAGTTGTCATTAATATGTACTAACTATTCCAAGTCATAGGGTGATGGAATAGGTGAGTGGAGAGCTAACTCTCCAAGGCCACTCAAAATATCAAACATATAAGTTGATTAATGAGTGAAATCCAGCCTCGTTAAGTGGACAAGGAAATCTCTATCTCCAGACAGTTTGGCGTGAGGGCTAGTTAAGGAAAATAAGAGAGATACCCCCTCTCTTATTTGCTAGACCCTAACATAAGACCGTTCCGCCCAACTACCAATACGAACTAGTGTCCATATTTGCTATTCCTAGGTATCACATAGGTGACTGCGGGGGGGGAATACCTGTGGTACCTGAGGTAGACATTGCATCACTCTCATTAGTACTTCTAGAGGGTGCCCTTACGAAGCTCAGGTACTTGCATCGAAAAAGGATTTTTGTTAGGAGGTCAGTGTAATTTTTTTTGTTACCTTCACTAGTAGGCTTGTGGTGTAGCTACCCCAGACTATTCTTGGAAAGTCCTCTTATTCGATTGCTTGTATTTTGGTCTCTGGTCCTAATAACCTTGAGTGGAAATACCTAAGGGCTGCTTGATTGCTGTATCTCAGGGACATTTTTGTAGAGAGTTCTCTTTTCTCCTAGATTGTCATAACTTCATAATTTTTTGAGTCTAGCTTAAAATATCATAATTATTAAAAAAATTTGACCTATCGGTTCATCGATCGAGGAGGCTTCGCGGGCTTTCTCTTGTGAGTGTCAAGCCTTATTCAAGAAGGCGTAGGAGCAATTATGTTGGTGATTTTTATTAAGTAGTTGAAAACGCATTGAAGAGTGATCCTATGATTTGGGTATTTATTTCTATAGGTGGTCTTAGTACTAGTGGTGAAATAGAGAGGAGTACTCTACTCATCTCTTGATTCCTTTTTCTGGTAGAATAAGTTCAGGTAGAAGAGATTCTTGAACCTCCAGGTACTCCTTCCTCTCCTCTTCCTACTATTTTTCTGAACATTCTTTTGTATGTTGGGCCTCCCTCTCAAAGACTAGCTAGCCCCCATACCTTTCATTTTCTTTCGATGACCATGGCCATGAACACTACTTTGGCTATGAGCACTTCGAGTGTGCATACTCCTCTTTCAGTTGAAGGAGGAGGTACTATTTCTATTTCTACTATTACTCCCAGTGCAGACAATTTTGGCTCTACCTCCATTTTGTCTACGAGTTGGGGCACCCAAGAATTTTCTTATCATTCTACTCCCTTTTCTTTTTGAATGCCATCCATTGAAATTCCTTTTATTTCCTTTGTTGTTGCTTCTCCTGTATCCACACCCATGTCTTCTATGGCTAGTGGGTCAACTTCATTTCAGGGTTTCACCTTCGGAAGTGGTCATATCCCTAATTAGAATCCTTCCTTAGGATATTTTCCTTTCTCCACTCAGGATCAAGGTTTCAATCCTTTTCTCAAAGGCCAAAGCTCTAATTCTTTTCAAGGATGGAACCCTGGTTTTATAGTGTTGGGAATTGGGAATCAATTTTTCTATGGTTAGTAAGGGAATGCACCTTTCTCCTCCATAGGTGGTTCTCAGGGTTTCTCTCCATTCGCCAATGCTTGGAACCCTTACCAATGGGTTGCATCTTCGTTCAACGCTTGAATTGGGGGAAATATCCTTGTTTATGGTAATCCTACGATGGGAGGGGGTCCTAATTCGAATGATTTTGGGCCTCAAGCTTTCTCTTATGGCTTAGATTTTTCTACGAGAAATCCATGGAAACCTAGTGCCTTAGAAAATCCAGGGTATTCTTTTTAGAATGTTGAGAATCCTACTATTGGTGGATGGAATTATCAAGCTCCACCAAGCATACCATTCCTAGCAACTTTGAATTTTCCATATTTATCAAAATTGACGAATGATCCAATTCAATATAGCCCAGGTTGGCCTCTGGTCCCTACTAAACTTCCCTCAAATATTCAAAAATTTGAAGGGAAGACAGGTGAGGATCCAGCCGACCATGTTACCACTTTACATTTATGGTGCTCCTCAAACTCCCTCATCGATGATTCAGTTAGGTTGAGACTATGTTAGCGCACCCTAATTGGAAACACTGCAAAATGGTACATTGATCTTACAGGGGGGCAGTTTTGCTACATTTGGCAAGTTGGATATCATGTTTCTGAAGCATTTCTAGTTTCCTGTTTGTTATGATGTTGGGATTGATCTCCTGGCCAATTTCCAGCAAGATAAGGCAACACAAATTTATGATCATATTTAGGAATGGAGGAGAAGGAAGACAATCATTAGCCTAGATTCATAATGAATTCCATCTCGAGTGGTTTCTTAAATCATTACAGCTAGAAATATTGAAGGATGTATCCCTTTCTGGGGTATTCTCTGAGGAACATGTTATCTTTAGGGCCCAGCAATTAGAACTGATTTATTCTCAGTCTCGAGTCCTTAATAATATTTTTCCGGATGCTCCTCATTCCAAAATATATTTAGCCAAATCAAAGCTAGGTCCTCATGTTGACATTCTTGTCGGTTTGATTGATAATGGCATGGCTAACCTTTTAAATCAATTGCAGTAGTTGTCTTTAAAATTTGATCCTTCTATTCAGGCTACGTTGTTGGTGTATACTCCTCCCTAGCCGTTAGCTATTAATGTTGTTCAAGCTTCCAACCCCAAATTAAATCAACAATATGATGGGAAGAAGAAGGGATGAAATAATAAGACAAAAGATAAGGATGGGAAGGCTATTGCGAATAGATCCAACGATAATTTTGGAGAGGGTAAGAGAGAGGAAAAGAAGAAAGTTAATTTTTCATGCAAGTTATGCACCAGAGACCATATTACTCATCTCTGCCCTAAAATTCAAGATGCTTAGTGCTTTTTAGCTCAGTAGGGTTCCTCTAGTTCTGAGGTTGTCCTGAAAAACCCTTTTCCCCAAGGGTAGTAGCTAATTGTTGGCATGAATGCTAATACTAGATCTCCCATTGGGGGAAACTAGGAAGGGGGACATTCCTCAAATGTATATATGATGAGTGATCACATGGATATCGCTATGAGATCTCGTGATTATGGTGAAGTTGAGTCCTCAAAATCTAAGGGTGATCCTAGTAATTCTGAGCCACTCCATATAGAGAGGCCTATAGTTGAGCCTATACCTTGAATGCCAAAATGTTCTACTAATCGTACGAAAATTAACCCTAATGCCAAGGCAACCCAGAAATACTCGATTGTAGAAGATCTATCTCAGAGTCATTATGCTATGTCTGCGTTAGAGGTACTATAGTCGTGCCCAACACAAAGGAGTGCATTTCTCACTACGATCAGGGCAGTTGATCCAAAGAACTCTCTTATGATCACATTTGATATGTCAAATCTTAAGAAGAGAATTCCTCATCACATGGTTTTTCACATTAAATCTACATATCATAAGATCAATATTTTTTGAACAGTAGTCGATGAGGGTGCTCCCACATGTGTCATGTCTATCTCATGTTGGAAAGCTATTGGATCCCCTTCAACTGTGCCTTCACCTACTCTTCTCACTGCATTTTATGGTCATTCTCACATGCCACATGGAATTGTTCCGGCTTTGCCCATATGTGTTGAGGGCAAAGTTGTCAATATTGAACTCGAGATAGTTGATGCCAATTTTGGCTACAATACCCTATTGGGGTGGAATTGGATTTATGAAATGGATGTTATTGCTTCATTTTTCATTAGGTGAATTTTGAGGTCTAAAATGGGCCTCCTAAGGAAATTATAAAATAATAGTGGAAGTAATAAAATAAGATTTGATTACATCATTAGATTTTAGAGGGAAAAAAAGAAAAAACTACTTTTTCAACTCATAGTTTCAACATATCTCCCTATGTGTTTACTCAAATTTCAAGCAGGAACACTCATTGGATGCATAATTTGATTCCCCATCCAATGAGTACCCATGTTTCATAATTTCGATGGACTCTGATACACGAAAAATGAGAAATACATGAAAAACGTGACTACAATCACATTTTTTCATGTATTTCCCATTTTTTGTGTAGCAAAGTTCATCAAAAATATGCAACATGGGTGCTCCTTCGATGAGAAATTAAATTTTTCATCCAACAAGTACTCCTGTGCTAAATTTTAGTAAAACCTTAGGGAGATAAGTTTAAAATACAAGTTGAAAAAGTAGTTTTATTATTTTATTATTTTTTATTATTTTTACTTTTTTACCCCAATAATGGTGTATCATCCCCCATGGTTGACATCATCATTTTTAAGCCTATTTATTCTAATAAAGTTTATTTTGGTTGTAAATTTTTCTTATGAGGCCCATTTTACACCTCAAAAGTTATCTAATGATTTCGAATCTTCTATTTTCCCCATGAAGGGAGTGTTAGACTCCTGCATTTTAGAGTATCACAAGGTGACTGATCATTTCTTATATTTTTCATATTAAAAATAATATTCCATGGCTATCATTTATTTTTAGAGAAAGAAAGGGAACTCCTGACTGTAAAGAGCTTCAAAGGAATCAATCTACCTCTTCATCGAGTAGAAGGAAGGAAGTGTTGTAGAAAAGGTGTAATGGGGATCAAACTTCATTTCTGCCCTCGTTCCATTTCATTTCATACACCCTTTTTCCTCCTCTCATTTCCTCCATATTCTCCCATGCTCTGAATCCCATTCAAACCCCCCAAAAACCAAAATATATAAATTTTTGAGGCTTATTACTTTAGAAACCCTTTTATTATAAAGTTTCAGACTTTATAATTATAATCTCTGCCACCCACGAACAGTCGTGTTATATTAAAATTTATCGTTATATCATATATACATATATATATATATATATATATATATATATATATATATATATATATATATATATATATATATATATATATATATATATATATATATATATATATATATATATATATATATATATATATATATATATAACCCATTTACAACCTTTGGTAGGACCCCTTATGCCTCATCGCATATTCCCGTCACAACATTTTGTTATAAATCAAATGCCAAAACTTATAAAATCACCGATGCGATATAATGTGGGACCCAATCCCTGCCGCCTTTTCCTTTCTGTTTCATTTTCCCTTTAAAAAATATCAAAATTTACCTGTTCATTGCTTTTCCGTTGTTCCACTTCCCAATTCTTGATCGTGATCAAAAGTCGGCCCTGATCGCATTTCAAAAACTTTACATACTTGCCATGGAAACTAAACTCTAAATGTTGCGGTCACCGATTTGTGTTTGCAATATTGCATCGCATTTGAATTACCATTATACATGCCCGCAAGTCTATCCATTTAGTTTTCTGATGTGGTAAGTTGGCCCCACCTCCACAACTCCGCTCCCACCACATAAGTTGTTGCAATACATATGAATACCATATAAAATTGATAATAACTGTCGTTCAAAACCTTCGCTAATTCATACCCGCCGATAGCCAGTGGGTCCCTCCTCCCCGCACTTCGCAAATTTTAGTGATTAACTCCCACAGCTTATAACTAAAAGACAAAACTTGCGATATGCACTAAGGTTGAGTCCCAATCCTCCCCTGCCAGGTCATTCTTCTCCTCCGCTGTGCATTGCACTTTACAGTATTTAGTATTTACACCATCTTCTCTTATAATGTAATATTCCCAATTAGTGATAGCTAATTGGAAATATTAATTTTGATTAATTTTGCCTTCTATAGTAAAATATAAATAAAAGTGAGTTAAGGGGGGGACAAAACTCACTCAAAAATAAAAATTGCACTCCCTAGTAGACACACGTTATAACTTAAGTGAGCCAAGGGGGCCAAGAGACCACGTAGAGAGGGGGCCCATGTAGACCACATGGAGGGACTGCACAGGCCAAGATGGAGCACGTGGCAAAGGGAGGCAACGTTGGAGGAGGTGAGCCTTAGGGTTTGAGAGAGGCTAACGCTATATAGAGAGGATAGCCTCCTCATTTTGATCATTTTTTGTTGATAATATTGAGCTGGTCATTCGACTTCTTGAGCACGCTGGCTGTTTAGCTTGTTTGCAGCATTGTTTAGTGCACCGAGTGTCTTTGTTTGGAGATATCACCCTCAGCCCTAGGGGACTTCGAGTGCCTGCACAGGTGAGGTATTTCCATCATTATTTTGTAGGAGGATTGGTGTTTGGGTTTTGTGGCGTAGCAGTGCATTCAGAGACTGCGCAGTCTTGAGAGGGAGGACGCAGTCCTTTTCAGAGGAGCTCCAGATTGGGTTCTTTTTGGAGGTTTTGAGCTGTGAGATTGAGCAAGGGGCCAAACCTTGATATTTGGACGATTTTGGCAGAGTTTGAGGAAATATTTTGGTGTTTTCTATTCAACCTCAGCATAGAGCCTTGGGGGACAACGTAGATCCTCAAGGGGGTGTTTTTCGGGGGTCGGCCATTTCAGAAATGCCTTCTAGGTTTTTCTAGGTTTGGTGAGTAGAGGAAGATTCCAGAGTTTCAGCTCATTTTGAGGAGGGGAGCAGCCCCAAATCCTCATCTTGTTTCAGCAGTAGCATCTACATGACAGTTTTCCGGCAGCTGGGACGCAGTTCAGAGAGTAGCCATTTCTTGGTCATTCTGAGAGTATTTCTTCACTTGCCTTGAGCAAGTCTAGGTGCCATCACTCTGATCACCTATTGTACTTCATTATATTTCTCAGCATAATAAAATGGCTTAGCATTCTCTCTCTATATTTCTGGAGTATTTGTTACATGTTCTATATATGATATTGTACGCTTGCACTACTGTTATTTTTCTATCTTTGAGCATTCTAGTTCTATACCACCATGTGTGTTTTCCCCATACTCTTACATAGAGTCTGGAAAGGACCAGGTAGCCTCTAGATCTCATCCTCTTCTCAGAGGTGAAATATCTAGTAAACGCCCTCCTAATCCATCTCTTTTTGGAGTTTGCTTGTGTTTTAGAGATATCCCTGAAATGGGATATTATAGTGGTATCAGAACATAGTTCTGGCTCAGCCTGTGGAGTTAGTTGTCTATGAAACCGGGGGAGAATCCCTACATTTTTTACAGAGGCAGGAAGTACAGAGATATTGAACGTAGGTTGGAGAACACCTACAGAGACGGGGATCGTGTTCAGGTGGTGGACACAGAGCAGGAGGAGTCTGAGATAGACGTAGAATAGGAGGAGCCTGTGGTGGACGCAGAGTAGGGAGAGCCGATGGCAGATAACAGTGATGAAAAATATTTTGCGAAAGCGCTCTTCAAATCATTGCAGGATCTAGCGAGGTAGATCGAGGTTATGGGGCATAGATTCACCGTTGTGGAGGCTAAATAGCATGAAACCCCAAGGGGTTTCTAGATTATTGAGGGATTTGGTACATCTCACCATTTTCCAGAGCGTATTTCCACTCACCATGATGGTACCCAGCACCAAGCATCACATGCACCCATACGTTCCACTATGCCCACTTTTCTGGGTGCAGACACAGGGGCAGGAGCACATCATGAGCCAGAGCCTAGTCACATGGGTGACTATTTTGCGAAGTACCAGGCATATGGGCAGGAGTTCAGGGATGTCCTTTCATTTATAGATTTTGTTAAGCTCCAACGGGATAGCAGACCCCATGATCATCACAGAGGGCACCGGCATTATCATGATGGGGACACCCAGCGTACAACGAGCCGATTCCATTTGCCAACGTTTGATGGCTCATCAAACAGTTCAGAAAAGTCTTGGGTGGAGAAGCTGGATAAATATTTCCAGCTTAACCAGATGGCAGAGTTGGAGGCCATCAAGGTGGCTACGCTACATTTGGATGGTGAGGCCCAGGACTGGTGGTTCCATGGGATGGTGACACTCGGGCCCTTCTACAGTGACCACATATGCTGAGTTCACCCAGAGGCTGATAGAGAGATTTGAATGGAGGGATCCGGAGGAGCATTTTTTTGAGCTGACGGGGCTCAAACAGACTAGGAGCCCTAAGACGTATATTGCATATTTCATGAGGGTTTCAGTGATGGTGCCAGATCTATCCATAGCACGGATGATCTACATGTTTATTGAGGGGTTAGCAGAGCCACTTTGGGGTCTAGTCATATCCACTAGACTAGCCACACTCCAGGATGCCATTGGCAAGACCCAAGATTTGCAGGATGCCTTACCCAAGACCAGGACACCTTACCCCTAGAGACAAGATTTCCAGCTAAAGGGGAAGGATGTGAGGACTCCACCTCCAAATGGGAATCCGGGTAGGGGACAGTTAGATGATGATTCTAGGAGGGAGATGAAGAAGAAGAGGTTGTGATTTACCTGTCAGAAGCCATGGGTGCTAGGACACAGATGTGCTACTGGAAAAGCACATTTTATTGAGGTCTTCTCTGAGAGTAGCAGGGAAGAGGATGAGTATGAGGATGAGGAGGTAGGAGACAGATAGACAACGCAGGATCATTTTCCACCTCCACCTCCAGGAGCAGGAGGTGCAGCTTTTGCACCCATAGGGGGGACCCTTGCAGCATTGTGAGGAGTACCCAAGTATTTGATGCTACGTGTCAGAGGGACAGTACGAGGGCAGCGCGTTTCAGTTTTGGTAGACAGTGGGGCAATCCACAACTTCATCGATGCATAGATGGTTGAGCGGAGAGGCATACCGACATAGAGCTTCGATGGATTTTCAGTGTTGGTCCCAGGCGATCAGACGATGCACTATGCAAGATATGTTCCAGAGCTGGCCGTGATGATGGGTACCTACACAGTGACAGACCACTTTTTCATGGTCAGCATACTTGATACCAATGTGGTACTGGGTGTTCAGTGGCTAATTACCTTGGGGAATGTCATCATAGATTGGGAGGCCTTGGAGATGGAGTGGGATGATAAGAATACTGGGAAGCATGAGAAGATACGTGGGATGGACACTTACCCACCCCAGATTGTGTTCAGCTCACCAGATTGAGGCAGACTTCTGGAAGGGAGACATAGAGTGGGAAGTTGAGTTGCGAGAATCAAAGACAAGGACTACCGGGTAGATAGTTCATCCGAATATACAGGCCATTCTTGATAGGTATGAAACGGTGTTTGGGGATATACCACTAGGCCGACTGCCAGATCGGGGGTTTGAGCACACTATTGAGTTAGAGCAGGGCATTCAGGCTGTGATTACCACACCCTATAGGCACCCCAAAGCCTATCGGGATGAGATTGAGTGAACCGTCCAGGAGTTTCTTGCTCTTGGCCATATTCGGCCCAACACCAGTCCTTTTGCTTCTTCTGTGGTGTTGGTGAAGAAGAAGGATGGCACATTGAGGATGTGCATTGATTATAGGGCCCTGAACAAAAAGACCCTGAAGAACATGTACCCGATACCAAGGATTGATGAGCTTATGGATGAGTTGAGGGGAGCACATTTCTTCTCAAAGATTGATTTGAGATCAAGGTATCATCATATTCGCGTGAGGGAGCAGGATGTTCCCAAGACCACTTTCAGGTGTCATTATGGCCACTTTGAGTTCCTGGTCATGCCTTTTAGGCTAACCAACACTCCAGCTACTTTTCAGTCTTGCATGAACCATATCTTCCGCAGTCATCTGACGAAGTTTTTATTGGTATTTTTCGATGATATACTGATATACAACAGGACTTGGGAGGAGCATCTCCAGCATATAGAGGCAGTGCTACATATCTTGGAGGAGCAATAGTTCTATGCTAAGCTCTCTAAGTGTGAGTTTGGGATGATGGAGATGTTGTATTTGGGTCACATCATTGGAGTGGACAGAGTGAGGGTCCACGAGGAGAAGATCAGAGCCATCAGAGATTGGTCGGAGCCGAGAAACATGACGAAACTTCGGGGATTTGTCAGTATCTGCACTCATTACAGGAAGTTCGTCAAGAGTTTCTCTCAGCTTGCTGCACCCCTTACAGATTTGACGAAGAAGGGAGCATTCAGTTGGTCAGATACAGTGCAGTAGGCCTTTGACAGGCTCAAGGAGGTTATGAGAAGCTTCCTAGTGCTTGCATTGCTAGATTTTACGCAACCCTTTGTTTTATAGTGTGATGCATCGAGAGAGGGGATCGGTGCAATTTTGATGCAGGGAGGCCACCCTATAGCCTACTAGAGCTGGAAAATCCTTCCTCATGAGCAGTTGTATCCTATATACGACAAGGAGATGCTGGCCATTATGCATGCATTGGCCAAATTCTGGCAGTACTTGGTGGGTAACAGGTTCAGGGTGAGGACTGATCACAACAGCCTTAGGTTCTTTTTGGAGTAGAAACAGCTACAGGAGAGGCAGCAGAAGTGGATCAGTAAGATCCAGGCTTATTATTTTGACATTGAGTATGTCAAGGGGAAGAACAACGTGGTAGCTGATGCACTTTCATAGAGACCAGCCATGTTGTCTCTGATGAGTTCGGATACAGATTGGAGGGCTCGAATTTTGGTGGAGTACTCCAAGGAAAAAATTTCTTGTGAGGTTTTGGATGGTCAGGTGGCAGATGATAGGTACAGGGTGTTCGATGAGATCATCTACTATAGAGACATGATCTTCTTTACTGAGGGCTCACAGCTCAATAAGAAGATACTTCAGGCGTCACATGACTCACCATTTTCCATCCATCAGGGGTTTACCAAAACCTACTAGACCATTAGAGAGAGGTTCTCTTGGAAGGGCCTCAAGGAGGACGTGCTCTAGCATATCAGGGAGTGCGAGGTTTTCCAGAGGAACAAGGGAGAGATGAGCCATCCCGCAGGTTTATTGCAACCTCTTCCCTTTTCGGAGGGGAAATGGGAGAGAATTTCGATGGACTTCATCACAGGATTGCCCATGGTGCAGGGAAAGTACTGCATATACGTCGTCGTTGATCGACTGACGAATTATGCACATTTTTTCGCCATATCCACACACTATTCAGCAGTGCAGGTGGCAGAGCTGTTCTTCAGAGATATTTTTAGGTTACATGGTCTTCCCAAGACCATCATTAGTGACAAGGACAGCCGCTTTATGGGCGAATTCTAGCAGGAGCTTTTCTGGCTGGTGGGGACAGAGTTGACACTAAGTAACAGCTACCACCCACAGACAGACGGGTAGACAGAGATAGTTAACAAGTGGTTAGAGGGCTACTTGCGTAACTATGTTAGTGGGTAGCAGAGCGCATGGCTGAAGTGGCTACATCTAGGCGAGTATTGATACAAAAACACACATCACATGTCCATTGGTATGTATCCGTTCTATGCTTTGTATGGATACCATTCCTTATCTTTTGCTAATGTGATTTTTTGTGCTAGCAAGGCTCCGAGAGCAAAATATTGGATCCAAGAGAGTCAGGATGTCCTCCAAGTTCTCAAGGATAATATGGCTACAGCGCAGAACCAGCAGAAACTGTATGTCGACAGAGGTAGGGTGGAGAAACAATTTGAGGTAGGAGACTTGGTCTACCTACGTTTGCAGCCATACCGATAGTCGTCATTGAAGTAGAAGGGAGCTGGGAAGCTCAAGCCCCATTTTTATGGGCCATACATGGTGATACGCAGCATTGGACAGGTTGCGTATGAGTTGGAGCTACCCCAAGGCAGCAAGATTCATAACATTTTTCATGTATCATGCCTGAAGAAGGCATTGGGGCAGCAGGTGACAGTGATAGATGAGCTACCGCCTACAGATGATGAGGGGCATTTGGTGTTGCAGCCAAAGGCCATTATTGATACCAGGGAGAGACAGCTGCGGAACAAGACAGTCCAGGAATTCTTAGTGAGGTGGAAGAATTTGTCGGATGAGGATGCCACTTGGGAGAGTGAGAAGACCTTGCAGCATCCATCACTATAGTTTCTTGGGGTCAAGCAACATTTTGCTGGGGGAGACTGTAATATTCCCAATTAGCGATAACTAATTGGAAATATTAATTTTGATTAATTTTTCCTTCTATAGTAAAATATAAATAAAAGTGAGTTGAGGGGGGTACATAACTCACTCAAAAAGAAAAGGTGCACTCCCTAATAGACACGCGTTGTAACTTAAGTGAGCCAAGGGGGCCAAGAGACCACGTAGACCACATGGAGGGACTGCGCAGGCCAAGATGGAGCACGTGGAAAAGGGAGGCAACGTTGGAGGAGGTGAGCCTTAGGGTTTGAGAGAGGCTAACGCTATATAGAGAGGATAGCCTCCTCATTTTTATCATTCGTTGTTGATAATATTGAGCTGGTCATTCGACTTCTTGAGCACACTGGTTGTTTAGCTTGTCTGCAGCACTGTTTAGTCAACCGAGTGTCTCCGTTCGGAGATCTCACCCTCAGCCCCGAGGGACTTCGAGTGCCTACTCGGGTGAGGTAGTTCCATCATTATTTTGTAGGAGGATTGGTGTTTGGGTTTTGTGGCGTAGCAGTGCATTCAGAGACTGTGCAGTCTTGAGAGGGAGGACGCAGTCCTTTTCAGAGGAGCTCTAGATTGGGTTCTTTTTGGAGGTTTCGAGCTGTGAGATTGAGCAAGGGGCTAGCCCTTGATATTTGGACAATTTTGGCAGAGTTTGAGGCAGTATTTTGGTGTCTTATATTCAGCCTCAGCGCAGAGCCTTGGGAGATAGCGTAGATCCTCAAGGGGGTGTTTTTCGGGGGTTGGCCATTTCAGAAATGCCTTATGGGTTTTTCTAGGTTTGGTGAGCAGAGGCAGATTCCAGAGTTTCAGATCATTTTGAGGAGGTGAGCATCCCCAAATCCTCATCTTGTTTCAACAGTAGCAGCTACACGACAGTTTTCCAGCAGCTGGGATGCAGTTCAGAGAACAGCCATTTCTTGGTCATTCTAAGAGTATTTCTTCACTTGCCTTGAGCAAGTCTAGGTGCCATCACTCTGATCACCTATTGTAATTAATTATATTTCTCAGAATAATAAAATGGCTTAGCATTCTCTCTCTATATTTCCAAAGTATTTGTTACATGTTCTATATATGCTATTGTACGCTTGCACTACTGTTATTTTTCTATCTTTGAGAATTCTAGTTCTATACCACTCGGTGTGTTTTCCCCATACTCTTAGATAGAGTCTGGAAAGGGCCAGGTATCCCCTAGATCTCATCCTCTTCTTAGAGGTGAAATATCTGGTAAACGCCCTCCCAATCCATCTCTGGTTGGAGTTTGATTTTGTTTTAGAGATATCCATGGAATGAGATATTACATATAACGAAATGCTATGATTTGCGATATGCGTTGCACTCTGGTCCCACTTACCCTCCACGTCATTTACTTCCTCTCATCGCCCTCCATCCTTCCTCCATCTTCGCATGTCCACCATATGTCTGATGTTCCTCATTTCATTTCACACACCCTAGCTTTCGAACTTTAATAATGGGGGGGGGGGTCTGGAATGGGCATTGCCCGATACCACCCATCCCGCTATGTGTCACACCCTCAGTCTGTCCGCACCCCCCATTTCTATTTCCAATTACCACTTCAGGGGGGGGGGGTACGAAATACCATTTTTTCTCCTTCAAAACCATTTTTCATCATTTAATGGAGACAAAGGGATTTCTGCCAAATTGTTAAAAGAACAAAGGGTTTACATTTTAAAAATCCACCAAAGCCACTAGGATTGAATATTCATTTAAAAGGGGAATGTTCCAGTGGGGTCAAGTCAGGAAGAAAGGGTATTTGTGATGTAACAGCAGAAAGAAAAGACACCGGCACTCCACAAAGTTAATAATCCCACAACGATTTCTGAATGATAGAGCCAGATGTCAGAGCCACCAGCGTTGCCTCTTCAAGACCACCTCAGCCGCCTTCAACCTACTTTTTGTTTACGAAGAGTTGCTGAAATTAATGTTACATTTAGAAGTTAGTTCAGGAGTTAATGTTAAAGTCTATTTGTTAGAGATATTTTTGGTTTGGGAATTTCATGGCCACAACTGTCTAGTTTGAATTAAATTATAGTTAATGAGGAGTGCCGACATAGATTAGGGAAACCACCACAGTCACAGTATAATACTATTTGTATTTTCATTACAAAGGGTTGGAAAGTACGGACCTTGCTGAAGCTTACATTGTAAGAAATATCGGAGCTCTGTAACTGTTTTGAGCTAGGCTTCAATAATAAGAGACCATTCACAGGATACTTGTGCTATGTTAATGGTGATGTCCTTTCCTCTATGTTAATGTTTTCTTCTATCTTTTCATGATGTGCATCGATTTCTCTAATAGCAAAACAAAAGTTTTAGATTAAGATATGCTGAAAGAGCACCTTAATTCTGTCTGTTTCTATTATCTGAATGTTTTTCTCTGATACCTAGATGCAGAATCCATAGATTGTCTGATCTACATTTATGTTGAAGTATAGTTAAAGAGTTCTTAATTTCTCTTTAGCTTTACTGAACTATTCTCTTAATGTTTTCCTCTGAAATATAGTTAAATAATCCTTAACTTCTCTTTAGTTGTTTCTGAACTCACTCCTTTCTCCCATATCATATTCCCACTACTAGTAAGATCTAGTCTGCATAGTTAGCTTGCCCTGTGAATGTCCATTGAAAAATTTGATGCAAAATTCAACCTTTTATGACTCGATAACCCAGTGGATTAAATTTCACAACTCTGTCTATCCAACCACTCAATCAATCAAAACAAAAAACCCCTTTAATCTCTATAACTAGCCTAAAATAATCAATTATAATCATCAAGGTAGATCATAAAAAAGAAGAAATAGCCCTCTCTGAGTCTAGGAAGGCTAGGTCCTGGACTCCAAACTGGTTTAATGTTTTGCTCTCTCATTTTTTCTTGCAAATCTTACAAATTACGAAGATCTAACATAATGGAGACCGTACTGGGGATTGAGTTATTGAAAAATCTTAATATTTCATCATAACACAGAAACCCCATTCAAAATCTTCTGTGATTCAAGTATGTTCCAAGATTGGTATTTGGTTGTTGATGGTGGACAAACAACTAGACACAATAAAGTTGAAATAATCCACCTGGAGACTCCATAACTTTCAGCTAACTTAAAGACTCCACTGGTAGAAGAATCCAGATTGGTTCTGAAGACAATGACCCATTTCTCTGACTGATTAACAAGATGGATCCAAGAATACAATGAAGGTATGCTCCAATGAACAGAGATCACATTCCTGGATTCCCACACAAAATGCCTCAAGTAAATTGGGACAAAAATCTTCCTATTTTTCAAAATGAGAATGTTGATGATTATTTTTTGCACCTCATTAAATTTTATATACAATCTTAGAGGTTGAAAGTAAAATGGCATGAGGATTTCCTCATGAATATTTTCATGGCAACACTAGAAGGGGAAGCAAGGGAATGGTATGAAGGTCTAAACCCTGGTAGTTTGTTTTCTTTAAAATATTTCCACAAGGTGTTTTTTGAGCATTATAAATAAAATTCTCCATCTTTATCATTAGCTGAAGAGTGTTGTTATAAGTTTGAAAATCTCATACAATACCTTATAAATATTGATGAATATTTAGGAAATTGGCATCTTGAGGATCTATTAGAAGAAATTCATGAATTTCATTCTCAATTTAAATGTCATGATAAGCAAAAGAAGTTAATTGAAAATGAAT
Source organism: Pinus albicaulis (assembly GCA_034641835.2). Lineage (NCBI taxonomy): Eukaryota > Viridiplantae > Streptophyta > Pinopsida > Pinales > Pinaceae > Pinus > Pinus albicaulis. The sequence goes on from CM076582.1 coordinate 1,024,376,568, forward strand.
GCAATCAGGAAATGAAAGAAGATCCACAAGAACTCTCTGTGGGGACAAATGACCATTCATATACTCTTTTGTGTGAGGCTAAAGACAACATTCAACCTCATGATCAGTCTTCACAAGGGAAAGAAAATAGTGGTTCAATCCAAGGAAAACAAAGATTGCCTCCTCTTTTAACTGAAGAAGAAATCAATGATATTTTAAACATGCATCCAACCTCTCAAGTTTTATATAATAAGGAGATTTTTGTTATTTTTTCTACTAATGATTCATATACTAAAGAGTTTTCTCATGAAGGAACAAATGTAGAGCATATGAATATTGATGTCATCTTACATTATCAAGGAGGCCTATTGCTAGAAAGTGCTCCTATTCATCAAGATGATGGCCTTCAAATAGAATTCAGCCAACTCAGTTAAGAAATATCAGATTTTCTTGAGGAAAACATAGTGGTATATAATGAGGATGTCATGTCAAATGACCATGAAGAATATGTAGATATTCTCTTTCAGAAGGATCCTGGGCCTAACAAAGTGGAACAAGGAGCAACCCTAGATAAAGTCTATGATTTAAATCCTTAGGGCCAGGTATTATTCCAAGATCCTTTTTTTGGTTTCTTAGAATCATCTAAAGAAGGATTATGCCATGCTAGGATTGGTTTGTTGCAGAGTTTAAGGAAAATTTTGAGCACTGTTGTCCATAGGAAAGTAATATGGGAATGCCTTTTTTTTTTCCAGCATACTAAAAAAGATGAACAAGAATCAATCATGAAGTCCTTTACTTGATTGGTTGCATTGGAGAAAGGAGTTTACTTAGTATATATATATATATATATATATATATATATATATATATATATATATATATATATATATATATATATATATATATATATATATATATATATATATATATATATATATATATATTAGGGTAGGTAGGTGTGCAAATAAGCACAACACTCTAAACATATTTCCAATTTTAGTTTGAGTTTTATTTCTATTATTTTAGCTCAAGTGTGTCCCAGGCTACAGATTGAAGAGAGTGTTGATGTCAGCTGTAAGGTTTGTCAGCCATAAGGATTTTAGCAGATCATATTGCATAGTGGGATAAGCCAAATGGATCATGCTACTAGTCAAACGGTGTTGTTGACACCTCCTGAAGGAGCTGCCATCCCCAGTTGGAGCCATTGTTAGACTCTTGTATTTTATAGTATCACAAGGTGACTGATCATTTAATGAGGAGTGCCAACATAGATTAGGGAAACCACCACAGTCGCAGTTAAATACTATTTGCATTTTCATTACAAAGGGTTGGAAAGTATGGACCCTGCTGAAGCTTGCATTGTAAGAAATATCAGAGCTCTGTAACTGTTTTGAGCTGGGCATCAATAATAAGAGACCATTCACAGGATACTTGTGCTATGTTAATGGTGATGTCCTTTCCTCTATGTTAATGTTTTCTTATATCTTTTCATGATGTGCATCGATTTCTTTGATAGCAAAATAGAAGTTTTAGATTAAGATATGTTGAAAGAGCACCTTAATTCTATCTGTTTCTATTATCTTAATGTTTTTCTCTGATACCTAGATGTAGAATCCAGATATTGTTTACTCTGCATTTATGTTGAAGTATAGTTAAAGAGTTCTTAATTTCTATTTAGCTTTACTGAACTATTCTCTTAATGTTTTCCTCTGAAATATAGTTAAATAATCCTTAACTTCTCTTTAGCTATTTCTGAATTCAATGCTTTCTCCCATATCATATTCCCACTACTAGTAAGATCCAGTCTGCATAGTTAGCTTGCCTTGTGAATGCCCATTGAAAAAATTGATGCACAATTCAACCTTTTATGACTCGATAGCCCAGTGGATTAAGTTTCACAACTCTATCTGTCCAACCACTCATTCAATCAAAATGGAAAACCCCTCTAATCTCTATAACTAGCCTAAAATCATCAATTATAATCATCCAGCTAGATCATAAAAAAGAATAAATAGCCCTCTCTAATTCTAGGAAGGCTAGGTCCTGGTTTGATGTTTTGCTATGTCGTTTCTTCTTGCGAATCTTACAAATTACGGAGAGCTAACATAATGGCGACCATACTAGGGATTGAGTTATTGAAAAATCTTAATATTTCATCAGAACACAAAAACCCCATTCAAAATCTTGTGTGATTCAAGTATGTTCCAAGATTGGTATTTGGTTGTTGATGGTGGACAAATAGCTAGACACAATAAAGTTGAAATAATCCACCTGGAGACTCCACAACTTTCAGCTGACTTAAAGACTCCACTGGTAGAAGAATCCAGATTGGTTCTGAAGACAGTGACCCCTTTCTCTGACTGATTAACAAGATGGATCCAAGAATACAATGAAGGTATGCTCCAATGAACAGATATCACATTCCTGGATTCCCACACAAAATGCCTTATGTAAATTGGGACAAAAATCTTCCTATTTTTCAAAATGAGAATGTTGATGATTCTTTTTTGCACCTCATTAAATTTTATATACAATATTAGAGGTTGGAAGTAAAATGGCATGAGGATTTCCTCATGAATATTTTCATGGAAACACTAGAAGGGGAAGCAAGGGAATGATGTGAAGGTCTAAACCCTGGTAGTTTGTTTTCTTTAAAATATTTCCACAAGGTGTTTTATGAGCATTATAAATAAAATTTTCCATATTTATCATTAGCTGAAGAGTGTTGTGATAAGTCTGAATATCTCATATAATACCTTATAAATATTGATGAATATTTAGGAAATTGGCATCCTGAGGATCTATTAGAAGAAATTCATGAATTTCATTCTCAAGTTAAATGTCATGATAAGCAAAAGAAGTTAATTGAAAATGAATGCAATCAGGAAATGAAAGAAGATCCACAAGACCTCTCTGTGGGGACAAATGACCATTCATCTACTCTTTTGTGTGAGGCTAAAGACGACATTCAACCTCATGATCAATATTTACAAGGGAAAGAAAATCGTAGTTCAATCCAAGGAAAACAAAGATTTCCTCCTCTTTTAACTGAAGAAGAAATCAATGATATTTTAAACATGCATCTAACCTCTCAAGTTTTATATAATAAGGAGATTTTTTTTATTTTTTCTACTACTGATTCATATACTAAAGAGTTTTCTCATGAAGGAACAAATGTAGAACATATGAATATTGATGTCGTATTACATTCTGAAGGAGGCCTGTTGCTAAAAAGTGCTCCTATTCATCAAGATGATGGCCTTCAAATAGAATTCAGCCAACTCAGTCAAGAAATATCATATTTGCTTGAGGAAAACATAGTGGTATATAATGAGGATGTCATGTCAAATGACCATGAAGAATATGTAGATATTCTCTTTCAAAAGGATCCTGAGCCTGGCAAAGTGGAACAAGGAGAAGCCCTAGATAAAGTCTATGATTTAAATCCTCAGGGCCAGGTGTTATTCCAAGATCCTTTTGTTGGTTTCGTAGAATCATCTAAAGAAGGAGTATGCCATGTTAGGAATGGTTTGTTGCAGAGTTTAAGGAAAATTTTGAGAACTGTTGTCCATAGGAAAGTAAGATGGGAGTGGCATTTTTTTTTTCCAGCATACTAAAAAAGATGAACAAGAGTCAGTCATGAAGTCCTTTACTTGATTGGTTGCATTGGAGAAAGGAGTTCACTTAGTGTGTGTGTGTGTGTGTGTGTGTGTATATATATATATATCCAAGTTATATTAGGGTAGGTAGGTGTGAAAATAATCACAACACTCTAAACATATTTCCAGTTTTAGTTTGAGTTTTATTTCTATTATTTTAGCTCAAGTGTGTCACAGGCTACAGATTGAAGAGAGTGCTTATGTCAACTGTAAGGTTTTTCAGCCAAAGAGATTTTAGAAGATCAGATTGCATAGTGGGATAAACCAAATGGATCATGCTACTAGTCAAACGGTGTTGTTGACACATCCTGAAGGAGCTGCCATCCCCAGTTGGAGCCATTGTTAGACTCCTGTATTTTATAGTATCACAAGGTGACTGATCATTTCTTATATTTTTCATACTGAAAATAATATTGCATGGCTATCATTCATTTTCAGAGAAATAAAGGGAACTCCTAGCTGTAAAGAGCTTCAAAGGAATCAATCTGCCTCTCCATCCAGTAGAATGAAGGAATTGTTTCTAACAAGGTGTAATGTGGATCAAAATTCATTTTTTTCCTCGTCGCATTTTGCAAACTTTACAAAAATGGCATGTAAACTAAACTCTAAATGGTGCAATCGCCAATTTTTGATTGCGATATCACATTGAATTTGAGATACCATTATACACGCCCACAAGTCCATCCATTTAGTTTTGTGATGCGGTACGCCGACCCCACCTCCGCAACTCTGCTCCCACAATAGTGTTACTGATGAAATAGGTAACTGCACTGTTACCTACTTTTTTTTGGTAGCATAAAAAGCACTCGATTTTGAAAAGTGGTGATGCAGAATCACCTTTTTTTTTTTAGACTAGTGATTTTCATGTCGGTAATAAAACAAAAAACTTCGATAATATATATATATATATATATATATATATATAAACAATAAAAAAAACAATAAAAATGTTAAAAAAAACAAAATTAACTCATAAAAATAAAAAATTTAAACAAAAATAAATTTAAAAAAAAAACAAAAAAAAAAAAACAAAAATATTCGAAAATTATATCAAAAGAAATGACAAAATTTGAAAAAAAAACACGTAATTTAAAGAAAAAAAACAAAAATTAAAAAAAAAACATCAAAAACATTTTTTTCTAAGTTATTAAAAAAAACCATATAATTAAAAAAAAAATTAAATAGAAAATTTAAAAATAATTTAAATTACAAAACTAAAATTTAGATAAAAAAATAAAATACAAAAAAGAAAAAATTAAAATTAAAATAATAATAATAATAAGAAAAAAAATACAAATTTTAAAATTAACAAAAAAAACAAATTAAAAAAGAACAAATTTTAAAATTGGAAAAGAAAATTAAAATAAAAGAATTAAAATTAAAAAAACTATCATTAAAAAACAAAAAAAATGAAAAAAACCACGTGCAAATAATTAAAAAACAAATATCCATAAATTTACTGTTTTTTTAAATGAAACAATTTATAAATTTTAAAAATGAAAAACTAAATAAACTAAAATATTAAAAAAAAAATTAAATTAAATTAAAATTTAATAAATTTAATAAATAAATTTTAAATTTTAAAAAATAATTAATCTAAAATATTAAATTTAAAAACAAAAAAAATTAAAACAATTTAAATTTAAAATAAAAAATTTGAATTAATAAACAAAAAAATCAAATTAAAAAAAAAAATATTAAAAATTAAAAAAAAAGAATTTTTTTATCGTGGTGGCGCCGCCAATCAGCCTCCCGCCCAGGTGGCGGTTGAGGCCGGCCGCTGGGCGGGAGGCCGATTAAGGGAATTGCCTTGAGGCCGATTCCGAGAATCACCCTCCTGTGGCGGGAGGCCGATTTCGGGAATCGCCCTGCCGCGGCGCGGGAGGCCGATTCCGGGAATCGCCCTCCCGCGGCGGGAGGCCGATTCCTGGAATCGGCCTCCCACCCAATCGCCCTCCCGCGGCTGGAGGCCGATTCTGGGAATCGCCCTCCCGCGGCTGGAGGGCGATTCTGGGAATCGCCCTCCCGCGGCGGGAGGCCGATTCTGGGAATTGCCCTCCTGCGGAGGGAGGGCAATTCCTGGAATCGGCCTCCCGCCCAGCGACTGGCCTCCGCCACCACCTGGGCGGGAGGCCGATTGGCGGCGTCACCACGATCAAAAAATTCTTTTTTTTTTAATTTTTTAAATTTTTAATATATTTTTCTTTTAATTTGATTTTTTTTTTTTAAATTCAAAAAGTTTAAATTTTTTTTTAATTTAATTTTTATATTTGAAATTTAATTTGTTTTAATTTTTTTTGTTTTTAATTTTGTTAAAATTTTTTATTAAATTTTGTATTTTTTTTTTATTTAATTGATTTTTTTTTTTTAATTTTTTTAATTTTTTTATTATTATTAAATTTTATGTTTAGTTTTTTCATTTAATTTTTTAAAATTTAGTAAATTTTGTATTTTTTTTTTAATTTGTTTGAATTTAATACTTTTTTTATTTTTTATTTTTTTATTATTATTTTTTTAATTACATAAAATTTTTATATTTTTTTATTTCAATTAAAATTGTGTATTTAAAATTATATATATATATATATATATATATATATATATATATATATATATATATTAAACTTAATATTTTCAAATTAATTTGTTTTTTATTTTATCTTTTATTATATATATATTTTTTAATTTGTTTTTTTCAATTTTTCAATTTTAATTGATTTCTAAAGTTTTTTAACTTTTTATTTTAACAATGTTTTTATTTATTTATTTATTTATTTATTTATTTATTTATTATTTCAAAATTTATTTGTTTATTCATTTATTTATTAAAATTTAATATTTGTTTTTTTAAATTTAATTTGTTATTTTAATATTAATAATTTTTTTTTATTTAATAAAACCTAATATATATATTTAATTTAAGTTCATATATATATATATATATATATATATATATATATATATATATTATTTTTTATAATTTACATTTAATTTATTTTTTAAAATCTATTTGTTTTTTTAATATACATATTTTTTAAATTTAATATTTTTATTGTATTTTATTTTTCAATTTTCATTTTTAATTAAATTTTCATTTTTTTACTTTTAATTTCGATAATGTTTTTTTTTTTTTTTTTTTTTTTTAATTTAAAGTTTTAAATTTATTAAAATTTAATATACTTCTTTAAATTTAATTTTTTATTTTAAAATTTATTTATTTATTTTTCTAATTTAATGAACATTTTCTTTTTCTTTTTTAAATTTAATTTCTATATTTTATTTTTTATAATTTCTTTCCTTTTTTAACTTGTTCTTTTTTTTTTTAATTTAATATTTTTGATTTTGTTTTTATTTTTATTTTTTATTTCTATATATTTTGAAATTTTAATCTTTAATTTTTTTTTATTTTTTTTTCTTAAATTTTAGGTTTTTTTTAATGTTTGAATTAAAATTTTTATTTTGTTTTTATTTTTATTTTTTTATTCCTATATATTTTTAAATTTTAAGCTTTAAAATGTTTTTATTTTTTAAATTTATTTTTTTTCTTAAATTTTAGGTTTTTTTTAATGTTTGAATTTAAAAATTTTAAAAATGTTATTTCTATTTTTAAAAATGTCAAAAATATAACACAATTTTTTTCTTTTGTTATTCCAGCATCAACTGGTTTTGTTTTGAGGGTGTTTTTTCAATCCTTTTTTCAAGAAACTATTTTGTTTTTAGCATAATTTTATAAAATGTTGAAATTTGACCTTCAAAAAAAACCAAGTGCGTTTTGGAATACACTTTTTTTGTTTTTGGGGTGTTTTTTTATGTTTTTTGAGTCTTTTTGGGTTAGAGTTCCCGTTTTGAGGTTAGGTTACCTATTTCATCGGTAACAGTGTTCCACCTCATAAGCTGTTTCAATACATATGAATACCATATCAACTTTATAATACTTTCCGTTCAAAACCTTTGTCGATTCATACCCGCAGATAGCTAGTGGGTCCCTCCTCCCCACACTTTGTAAATTTTAGTGATTAACTCCCACAACTTATAACGAAAATTTAGAACCTGTGATATATGCTACGGTCCAGTCCCACTCCTCCCCTGCCATGTCATTCTTCTCCTCCCCCGTGCGTCGCACTTCACAGTAATTAGTGTTTACACCATCTGCTCTTATAACTAAACACTTACCCTCCACATCATTTCCTTCCTCTCGTCGCCCTCCATCTTTCCTCCATCTCCACATGCCCACCATACATCCGACAGTCCTTATTGCATTTCGCACTCCCCCCAGTTTTTGAACTTTAACAATGCGGGGGGGGGTCTGGAATGGGCGGTATCCGATACCACCCATCTCGCTATGTGTTGCGCCCTTAGTATGTCTGCACCCCCACTTTCTATTACCACTTACCACTTCAGGGGCGGGGTCCGAAATACCATTTTTTCTCCTTCAAAACTATTTTTCATCATTTACCTAAGAGAAATGTATTTATGCAAAATCGTTAAAATAACAAAGGGTTTATGTTTTAAAAATTTTCCAAAGCTACTAGGATTGAATATTCATTTACAATGGGAACATGCCAGTGGGGTCAATTCGGGCAGAAAGGGTATTTGTGATACAACAATAGAAAGTGAAGACGCTGACACTCCACAAAGTTAGTAATCCCGCAACAGTTTCTGAATGATAGAGCCAGGTGTCAGAGCCACCAGCGTTGCCTCTTCAATACCACCTTAGCCACCTTCAACCTACTTTTTCTTGATAGTTTCTGAAATTAATGTTACATTCAAAAGTTAGTTCAGGAGTTAATGTTACAGTAGGTTTGTTAGAGATATTTTTGGTTAGGGCCTTGCATGGCCACAACTGTCTAGTTTGAATTAAGTTATAGTTAATGAGAACTGCCGACATAGATTAGGGCAATGGCCATAGTCAGAGTTAAATATTGTTTGTATTTTCATTACAAAGGGTTGGAAAGTATGGACCCTATTGAAGCTTGCATTGTAAGAAATATCAGATCTTTGTAACTATTTTTAGCTGGGCATAAATAATAAGAGACAGTTCAGAGGATCCTTGAGATATGTTAATGGTGATTTCCTTTCCTCTGTGTTAATCTTCTGTTATGTCTTTTCATATTGTGCATCAATTTCTCTGATAGAAAAACAGAAGTTTTAGATTAAGATATGCTGAAAGAGAACCTTAATTCTGTTTGTTTCTGTTATCTTAATGTTTTCCTCTGAGACCTAGATGCAAAATCTAGATATTGTCTGCTCTGCATTTATGTTGAAGTATAGTTAAAGAATTATTAATTACTCTTTAGCTTTACTAAACTTTTCTCTTAAGGTTTTCCTCTGAAATATAGTTAAAGAATTCTTAACTTCTCTTTAGCTGTTTCTGAACTCACTCCTTTCTCCCATCTCATATTCCCACTACTAGTAAGATCCAGTTTGCATAGTTAGCTTGCTCTATGAATGCCCCTTGAAAATGTTGATGCACAATTTAGTCTTTTATGACTCCATAGCCCAGTGGATTAAGTTTCACAGCTTTTTTTGTCCAGCCACTCAATCAATCAAAACAAACAACTCGCCTAATCTCTATAACTAGCCTAAAATCAAAAATTATAATCATCAAGCTAAATCATAAAAAAATAGAGAGAGCCCTCTCTGAGTCTAGGAAGGCTAGGTCCTAGTCTCCAAAGTGGTTTGATGTTATACTCTATCGTTTTGTATTGCCAATATTACAAATTGTGGAGAGATAATAGGGAGGATTGTCACTGTTGATCAGATGGACTACTCTCCAAATGCATCTTCTGACTTGACTATTTCCTTGGTGAATGATGGCAAGCAACCTGTGGAGAATTTGGGGGCTGGAATGTATACATCATTGATGGGTAACTTTGATCTTCGGCCTCCTTCCATTCATATTAATGCTATCGCATCCTCTAGGGTTCCTACTCAAAGAGAGTTCTTTCAAAATCATTATTTTTCTGATCCTTGGACGTTACCTTCTGCTACTTCCACATTAGAGGAAGGTCAATTGGATGGAATGGAATTCCCTATATCTGAAGCAGATATTTCTTATCAATCTATTGTTGACTCTGTAGATTCTGTTCCAGTTTCTCTTTCACCAGAGGAGTTGGATGAAGATGTGGCTCCGGCTTGGACACTTAGTTCATCTTCTTCTCAGGATTTCCTTGATAGGGTTCTTCCATCTGAAGAGGCTATCCTTGAAGCAATGGCTGGTGTGAAAATATCGCAGGATGATTTGCATCATCGATCCTATTTTATACCAGATTTTCGAGAAGTTGAATCAGTATTCTCTAGCCCTATTTCTTCTAGTATCATTCACCCAATCTTAAACCCTTTATCTCCCGCACAGGTTTTTGCTAAAGGGAACATGGATGTTATTTATAAGACTATCTCAGTGAACATTTCCAGAAATCCAAAATTTATTGAGAATGTCTTCATCGAAGCTGAATGTTCCCCTCAAGAGATTCAAACTCATACCAATCTCTTTAGAGAGTTTCGTGATGTGTTCGCTTGGTCTTATGAGGAAGTTCCTGGAATTGATCCATCTATTGTCCAACATGAGATCAAGACTTACGAAAATTCTAATCTTATGTGGCAGAAGCTTCGTCCGGTCAACCCTACGAAAGTCACAACTATCAAGGCTGAGGTTGAGAAGCTACTCAAGGGGGGAATATACCCCGTTCCTTTAATTGAGTGGGTTTTGAATCTAGTGCTCGTGGACTAGAAATAAGGAAAAATTCATGTTTGCATTGATTTCAGGGATTTGAATAAGGCATGTCCAAAGGATAATTACTCCACACCATTTATTGATCATATTATTGATGAGTGTGTGGGGAATGATATTTTCTCCATCATGGATGATTTCTCGAGATACAATCAGATTACCATTTGTCCTGAAGATCAGCACAAGACTACTTTTACTTTCCCCTGGGGTACATTTGCATACAAAAAGATGCCTTTTGGTATTAAAAATGCTGGTGCTACTTTCCAGCGGGCCATGTCTTATGATTTACATGACATAAAGCATATTATTGAAGCTTATTTGGATGATTTACCTACTTATTCTCGAAAGAGAATTGATAATCCATCTCATCTTTGACAGGTTTTTGAACGATGTCATTATTATAAAATTCGGTTGAACCGTAATAAGTGTGTTTTCGCCATTACTTCCAGTCGGTTGTTGGGATTCATTGTGTCTACTAAAGGGATTTGTGTAGATCCCTTAAAGGTTAAGGAAATAATTTATTTGAATCCCCTGTCTTCTATTCGTTAACTTCAGAGTCTACAAGGAAAAGAAAATTTCTTAAGTATATTTATCGTTAATTTTGCTGAGGTGACGAAAGGATTTATGAGATTGTTGAGGAATGGAATTCCATTCTTGTGGGATGACTTTGCTCAATGCTATTTTATTCTTTGAAAAAGGCATTGACCTCTGCTCCATTATTGATTCCACCTGATTATAGCAGAGACTTCCTTTTGTACCTTGTTGCAGAAGAATCTACTATAGGTATGGTTCTAGTTCAGGAGGATGATACTCTTTGTGAGCATGTCATTTATTATCTAAGTCACGGCTTGGTAGGTCGTGAACTGCGGTATTATCCCATTCATAAATTAGCTTTGGCAGCCATCCATGTTGTCCAGCAACTCAGGAATTGCATTCTCCTTCACAAAAATTATGTTTTAGCAGTAGTTAATCCATTTTAATTTGTTCTAAGTAGGCGAGTGATTGGGGGAAAATACAATCGATGGATTGTCATTTTGCAAGAGTTTGATCTCGAATTTCTGTCTTCCAAATCCAAGAAATACTTGGCATTTCTTGAGTTGATCTTTGATTTTCCATGTGGAGATGAGATTATTTATGAGGAGTCGTTCCCTGATGAACATATTTTCCTCATTTCCTCACAATATCCTTGGTATCTAGATCTCGTTATTTATCTCAAGAATTCAAAGTTTCCCTTAGATTTTTGAAAGATGAGTGTCGAAAGTTGTGTCACTTAGAAAAAATTTATCTTATTATCCATGACACTCTATATCATCATAGGGTTGACTTGATCCTTAGACGTTGCTTGACTCTCGGAGAAGTTGAGGTTGTGATGAATGATTGCCACAGTGGAGCTTGTCGTGGTCATTTATCTGTGCTTGCTACAACATAAAATATTTTGTGTGCAAGATACTTTTGGCCCTCGAATTCAAATATTGTGTTGAGGCGGTCAAAAAATGTCATCCTTGTCAGGTTTATACTCCGAAAATGTGCTCTCATCCATCTCCACTCTTTCATGTTTTCACTGTCGGTCCATTCAATAAGTGGGGTATTGATTTTACTGCCTCTAACCCGCCTTCGACAAGGGGTCATAGGTATATTATCGTAGTAGTGGATTACTTTGCGAAGTGGGCCAAGGCTATGCCTACTTTTGTGAACGATGGTGAAACAACAACCCTGTTTCTGTTCAACAAAGTCATTTATCACTTCGGTATTCCCAAAGATATTGTCATTGACTATGGTAGTTATTTTTAGAACACCATGATGGTTGAATTGGCTCTTAAGTTGGGTTTTCGGTAGGAGATTTTATCTCCATATTATCCCCAGGCCAATGTGCAGGTTGAAGCTGTGAACACTTCCTTAAAGGTTGTCCTTCAATGGAAAATCAATAAATATAGGAACAATTGGCATGTCATGTTGTATCCTGCACTTTGGGCATATCAGATGTCTATTAAGACTGCAACCAGGTTCACTCCTTTCCAACTGGTTTATGGTCTGGAATCAATCTTTCCTATTGAGTGTGAGATTTCTTCCCTTAAGCTAGTTGTCGAGCTTCTTCCTGAAACTTAACATCTCGAAGAATTCCTTGTTTATCTAGAACACCTCGATAAGCAGCACCAAGATGCAACTAAGATGAACAAGGCTCATAAGAAACGAGTGAAGGTTCAGTATGATAATGCTGTTAAACCAAGGGTTTTCTCTAAATATGACCTTAATTTAGTTTACGCTCAGGACAAGAATACCTTGGGGGTAGGAAAATTCAAATCCATGTTGTTTGACCCTTTCATTTTTGAAAAGGTCTTGAAGAAGGGAGCTTATGCCTTGGTTGATTTTGATGAAAACGAGTTGGCGAAGCCCAGAAATGGGCTCTATCTAAAGAAGTATTATGCCTAGGTTTTTTCCTAGCATTTTATTTATCTATCAAGCCCTCCAAGTTCCTATGTATAGCATGGAGTACTCTCCCTGAGTCTTCTGCAGCATCCTCAGCTTCTCTTCTGTGGCGCCTATGCCTCGGGCAGCCCTCAGGTCTCACTGGTCCAATATTTGTAACATGATACATAAATTTGTAAGTCAATTGTACTAAAAAAAATATTTTATTCATTTTCATATATTTGTTTGAAAATAATGAAAAACTCATAGAATCAAAAATCGCTGTGTGATCTTAACAATCACCCCCCATGTTGCACCGGGTGGTAGGGGAAAATCTGGATCTCCCCTAAAATCCATTCCCACATAGGGATAATCTTCTATCGTGATGACTTGTTCTCCCCACCATAGGAATAACTCATCATCTGAGATAGTCCTAGCGCCACCCCCCATCCTCTTCATCAGATTGGCCCATATAGCTATCCGTGGATCCTGAGGGTTGTTTACGATAGATATAATCTTGGGGCGAAGCCCTGGAATCCTCTCGAAGAAGAATGTGCATAGAATGGTCCCATAACCAAAGTGTTTTGTTTTATTATTCTAGATCGAGGTCAATTGTTTCTTAAAAATTTTCAATAAGGTAATGCACCAATCATATAGTGTGGTCAGGAAATCCACTTCCAAACTCATGTTTCCTCGTGAAGCTTGCTGCAAGGAAGCCAATCTGGCTACTTTGACAATGGTGAAAATAAGTATTTCCATGTACAACCCTTTCACATATTTGATTGGGATCTGTGTCCCAACCTTCTTAGTACCCTCAGCACAGTATACTTGAATATAATCTTCGACATTTAGCCCTTTTGTGGTCTTGCCTTGAAAATTCATTGGTTCCCCTCTTCGAGAGAGTCCAGTTATGAAATAAATGTCTTTAATGTCAATCCTTAATGGCATTTGATCAATCATGAAGCAGTCCTACTCTGGGTCTCAATAACTTACAAGAATTTCGAGAAACCTGGTGGTCGTTTTCATATTTGTCATTTTAAAGAAATTACGCAATCAGCATCCTCGGAGTACATCCAAGGATATTTGGTCCTCCATGACCTCATTGTCAATAGTGCTATGCTCCCCCTCTCTCCAGCTAATGGTCATCTTGGAACAATTCATTAAAAAACCATTAGAAATTAATTTTTAAATTTCTCTCTCAGCATACGCGAGTTGCTTCCTGTACAGTCACATCTATACACGAGTTCGAAATTATGAACCCGCTTATACACAGAGGGTTTCAGAAAAAAACATAAATTCTATGATGAAATTCCTAAAAAAACTTCTTGAATTACAATGAAATTAATGACTAAGATGATTGAGAAGATTACCTGGAATATTTGGGCTGATTTGACTGATAATTGCTCTGGTTCCAAGTGGGGGATTTTTTCTCTAGAGCTCTTTCACAAATTCTTCAAGACACAAATGACCAAATGGGAGTCCAAAAGGGTTATTTATGACCAAAATTCAAAATTATTTCACAAATTACTTGTTCAAAGTTTTGTGTTTATTTTTTTGAATTTGTTCACGACCTTATGACCTTTTGGCTTGTAAGTGCTGGGATATGTTGTTTTCAGGTCCATTTTGACGATTTCAACAAGTTTCCATTAATTGTTTGACTTAATGACCGTTGACCTGTCATGGCAGGTATTTTTTTTAGAACAGGCATATAGTTTATGGAATTCACTTTTGGTTGCACTTAGGCATACTAGTCTCCATATTGAAATCTTTCCATAGGGTCAACCCCATTATGTTATTATTATTAAACCATTTTCACTCGTAAACTTATAAATCATGATATGATGGTAGAGCCATCTTTTACATGGGCTTCTGAGTTAGATACTCACTAGCATATGTCTCCCATGTTGCAAATTGTGTAGGCTCGAGAGTCCTCTTTAGTCTCGTCATGACTTATGTATTGAAGCTTCAGTCTTCTTCTTCTTCACTATCTTTTCAGGCTTTATACCCTAGAGGTTCCCATTTTGTTATTGAGTTTTTTTGTTGCATTTCATATTGACCATTTGTATATCTTGGCCTTAAGCCAACTTCACTTGGACTCGTGTATAAGCCATATTTTGACCCTTTCTTTCAGCAAATTCAGGCATGTAATCACTTAGTTTCTGTGACTCAACACCTTTTCCCATGGATGGAACATTCCTCTAAATGTCACTTACCAGTTTTTCCACCTTGCATTGAGCATAGGATTGTTCCTATCCTAGGAAATAGTGCATCTGTTTATCGACACTCATTCTATCCATTGTACTATAGCCATTATTTTATTATTTTTCAGGCTTTCAATATGAAAAAGACAAAAAAAGTTAATATCCAAAAAGTAGCAGGATTAGGACATTACTTCCACATTTGATGGCAAATAAAGAGTCAATTGTGTCGCCCTTGAATGAAGCACAAAAAATCTAAGTCTTTTCTCCATTTTTGGATGGGTTTAGTTTGACTTAGAAGAAGCCATAACCTTTTTATTGAGTCAGTACTCCCCTTGTTGGCCATCTCTTCCAATCATATGGAGGATTTGTTCGTGCCTCCTACATGACAACCTTATACAAAGTTATCATATGTTTCCATAGTAAAAATGAGTCATGATTTTGTTCAAGGGAATTAAACATGAATCAGCCTTTCTGCAATGTCTCTTAACTCATTTTTTAGTCAGCCATCCCTGGTCTGTCAGATTCTTGTTCTATCACATCAGTTATTTGGTCCTTTTCTTGTGATGGTTTGAGAAGGTATCCATAGACTTCTTGTTGGTGAGTGTGTCTCTTATCGACTTTGAAAAATTGCAATCAGAGAAAACCTAGAGCCACACCTTGGTCTTGTTTACATCATTGATATGTGACCTTGTGATCAGCATTTGATCAACACCATGGGTCTTTGACTAAGTGATTTCCCTTGTGTTGGACCTTAGCTTTCATTATCACACCCAGGATTCATGTACTGCCTTGTTTTCCATTTGACCCTATAGGTGGATTCCTCGCCTCTTTGTAATCTTTCATTATTGGTTGGTTTAGAGGGAATCTGTTGTGTGCTAGCTACATTTTGTGCATGCCAGAAATGTGCTTCGGGTTAGTTTCTACACTTTTCTTCGTCTGATTCCTTCCAAATTTTGGCCTGTGTTACACTCACACTGGACTGATGTGGGATGCCTTAATGCCTTCCTTCCAGCATATATTCTCCCATCGACTCCGACACATTTCTCTGGGAATAAGATCTAGAGTCTTTGGTCAGTACCTTAGTGTTTGTAGTCATTAGTGGCAGATTCCTTCTCTATTGACAGTGAGAATACATTGATGTATCCTGATTTGTAGATTATCTCAAGTGTTCAACTTCAAATCATTCATTCACACTTGTTAGATTGTACTAGGGTACCTTGAATCTCATCATCATTATGGTTGGGTTGTATCATGTTTGTTAACGGTATTGTGTTGGTGGATTTGGTGCACAAGTGTACCAATCCACACTTACTTAAGAGGAGTGGTCATTGCCTCTTAAATTTATGGTCACAGGTAGATAAACAAAAGAGTTATCAGGTTAGTTAACATGCCATAAAACAAAACACACTAGATAATGATATAGTATGCATATGTAGAGAGAAAACACGACTAAACTAAACAAAAAAAAATCAAAGCTCATATAGAGTCAAACAACACAATAATACTAACGGTGGCCTCTATGTCCCCTCTTATTGTGTTCTATTAGGAAAAATAGATAGTACGTTTACACACTTGCCAAAGGGCCTTTAGAACTATGGAGTTCTAAGACCTAATACAAGGAACTTACATACCTCCTAGCTTCCTGGTGCAAGGTCTCTCTATCTACTCCAAAGGATTGGAGTTGTTGGATGGCCAACAACTGAATCCCCTCTCTACTTCTGCTCTGGATTACACACTGTTGGATTGCTCCAAAGAAATTTTAGCCAGCATAACAATGTGCTCTCTCTTTGTTCATCTCTTGGTGGCCTTTTATAGATGAATTCAAACTCTCCTTCCCTCTCTGGGTACATTGATGGATGGTGACCCAAGAGAGGGGGTTGATTCCATTGTGTGACACATGATTCCATTGTGTGCTCCCTTAAGGCCCCAAGGAGGCTTATGTGACTATCCTTGGGAAGCCTCAATTGTGGGATCAATTTCCTGGAGTGTGCCTTGTCATCCCAGAAAGTGACTTCCACCACTCTCAGGTCCGCACGGATTTTTGAGGGAAAGCCACGCAAAGGCGTGCCTATCGAAGAAAAAGGCTTGCAAAGGTGCATTCTACTAGCTTCTTGAGTGCCAAATTTGATTTTTCTTCTAGACCTTAAATATTTCTAAAATTTTTAGATTCTCTAATGTGCCTTAGCCCTGTAAATCCTTCTTCCTAACATTTAACAATGATTTTCCACTGATATCAGGTATATATCAATGACCGGTGATCAAATTATTTCTCACATGGTCGACTTTGGCTCATTTATTCCCATTGTGTAGAATTGTACCATAGTGATTGGTGGAGACCTCGAGTTTGCATCAGCATTCTTTGGTTCACTTTGACAGCTCCTTTAGTTTTCTACCAGTGACACCATCCACACTTATATGTTGTAGTTCATCACAACAACATCTACATGTTGGCACCTACGTTGCGTGCAGTACCATTTTTTCCACCATTTTTTATTTGGTACTTGGAGATTCAGTTGTGACTTCAGTGATCAGATATAGTTGCCACATCATTGATCGGTATTTTATATGTGATACTTGGACATGATTTTGATATGTAATTCCGGGCAGTGATCAGATGATTCACTATGTACTTTACAGTTTCTGTTATACGTGTATACATATTGGATCTGATCCATACTTGTTATGCGGACATGATTTTATTTCAATGAGCATGGGTATGGGTAATATTCCTAATTAGCTTTCAGCTAGTTAGAATATTAAATTTTGTTTTTTTCAATAAGATAGATGAATAAGAAGGTAGAGGGACCCATAAATATCTTTAGTAGCAATTGTTATCACTAGAAAGTCATACAAGCAATGGTGACATTATTTAATGTCAAGCAGAAGGATTTACAGGGCTAAGAGACATTACGAAATCTAAAAGTATTTAAAAGTCTCTAAGGTCTGAGGAAAAATCAAATTGCGTACAAGAAGAACTAGTCAAATGTGCCTTTGTGCACAAAAATCTTCGATAAATGCGCCTTTGCGTGCCTTTTTCTCCAAGAAGAGAACAATCCTGGGAGTGGAAAAAGTCACTTTCCGGGACCACAAGGCACACTCCAGGACATTGATTTCAAATTTGAAGCCACCTAAGGATAGCCACCCAAGCCTCCTTAGGAAATAAAGGGAGCACACAATGGAATAAATGTGGCACACAATGTAATCACCCTCCTCTCTTGGGTCATTATCCACAATGTACCAAGAGAGGGAAGGAGAATTTGAATTCTCCTATAAAAGGCCACCAAGATATGAACAACAGGAGAGCACATTGTTATGCTGTCCTGAATTGCCCCAAGCAATATCGGTAGTGTGTGATACAGAGTAGAGATAGAGGGGACTCATTTTTTGGCCAACCAACAACTCCATTCCACCACAGTAGAGAGAGGGACACTTTGTGCCAAGGCAGCTCGCAAGTAAATACATCCTTGCATCGAGACTTAGAACCCCTAGTTTTAAGGGCCCCTTGGCAAGTGGGTTAAAGTTTCATCCTCATTTCCTGCCAGCACTCAATAAGAGGGGACGTAAGAGCCATGGTTTGGATTATTAAAGTTTTTTTACTCTATTTAGATATTTTTTGTTATTTTTTTTAGTTTTAGTTTAGTTTTTATGTTTTAATATGCATGCCATTTCTCTATCTAGTATGTTTATGTTTTAGCATGTTCCACCAAATTTCTTGACTCCATTTATTTTCTACGTGTGACCAATGACTTAAGAGGAAAAACCACACCCCTTAAGATGGTGTGATTTCGTACATACATGCACCAAACACGCTAACACAGGATTGACAACTCCACTAACTTTTATTTCCAAGTTTATGTGGTTGTGCCTCTTTGCAGAGAACTCCATATTTGTAGTGGATTTGGGATGGAATTTCCCCCTTCCTCTCCTTCATTTCCTAATTCATCCCTAGTGACAGACTGAAGTAGAAGAGCTCCAAAAAATTACATTGTAGGAATTTGCGCGCATTTCTTACAAACAAGTGTGCCCCAAGTCATGCATTTAGAGCTGACCTGTGTGCAGGAATCACACCTGTTTCAGCCTTTTGCACGCAAAATACAGAAGTGAAATTTTCTCCAATATTTCCATCTTTTCCTACTTGTAAGGAGTGACTGGAAGCCCATAATACGTCTTCCAGCACTGGTTGAGGTCCCTCGCAGCTTGTTAAAGTGTACTTTTAGCTACTTTTGGTAGGCTTGGTGTTAGTTTTATTTCAAGTTGATTTTTGCAAAGTTAACACATAGTTTAAGTAGGAGGAAAATTAACTTGCATTCTAAAATAATTTATGTTTTGCAAATTTAGGTACCAAAACACTTAGATAATTAGCCAAAGTAAGTGGCGCAAGTCCACGCATGTTTAGCTAGTTAATTTTTCTAGTGTAAAACTCATTATTTTTTGTTCAGTTTTTGCACTAGGATTTCAGGATCAGGATCGGATTGTCAATAGAAGAGCAAGTAATATTTGCTGCCTTTGCACCCTCCAGTGATCCTAGGCAAGCATATGTACACTATCTATTCACAACTCACCATCTTCCTATAGTTGATCACATAGATTAACTAGGAAAAATAGAAAGCGACGCATATCCGCACATGTTTTTCTTTTGAGCAAGGAACAATAGAACATAGTTTAATACAAGATTTTTGAAAAGGATCATCGCATATCCACACGTTAAAACTATGTGCTTGTTCACATTTTTCTCACACACATCCACACACTAAGTGAAGCAAAGACACCTAAAACTAGCTTAACAAAACTCACTAAATTTTCCCCACAAGGGCCACAAAACAATTTATAGTCTAAGTTAGGATCAAGGGGGTAGGCATCCAATAAGCTACCTTGATCATTCTTCATCATGAAACATAGAAGTTGATTGTTTAGGGAGCTTTCAGATCCACCTATCATCGTAGGGAAAATAAAACCTGAGCGCGACAGAGACCCGATTTAGAGGGGGTTAGGCTTAGTCGTAGGGCGTGCGGTATCAGTTGGGGCTACCTGACCTGGCTGATACTTGGTACTGTTAGTTGAAATACCAAGATTCGAACGCTCGCATGGGATGATGGTGCTTAATTGAAAAAATTAGGGCATCCTTTCCCTATAGGTGATGGTGCATGCAAGCACTAGATCCTTTACCCTTACCTTGGTGGATTTTTTTTCAGCTGACTGGGGGCATCGCCAGCTCTTACGGGATGTTGTGCCGACACTCACAAGATATCTTCTCAAATCCCATTTACATTTGATTGTGTGAGGATGAATAGGTCTTCAAGGATTTGAGTATCATACGCAAACAACAAAAAACCATATTTTTTGATTGACTCATCACATGGGATTAATCTAAAGGGAAAATTTATTTTATTTTCACTTTGTTTTATGTATGCGATTGGAATTTTTTTTTGATTAGAATCTCTATGCCCTCAATATTTCCAAATACATACCTATTCGACGCCAAAACGGACCCAACAGGACCTCGTCAATCTAGACGTCTTTTGGACCTCCCCCCATTACCAGGTGGGGTTCCAAGCCTTTCGCCATTCGGGCTTCAAATATGGAACACTACCACCATTATTGGTTCATCATTTATTGGGGCATATTTAGTTGGGAACCCTAGTCTATCTCCCAACGCCACACCACACACCACCCCTCCCATAACCCCTAGAGGGAAGAGGAGTGCTACCCATTCGGGAAGCCAGGTGAATGCACAACAGGGTATGTCATAGACTAGCCCTCTTCCTAGCTAGAACATAGTGTTTTCACAAGTCACAATGGCTACAACCTCGTAGTCACCTTTTCTAGCTTCATTAAATCTACCATATTTAACCAAGTTGACAAATGACCCCATTGCATACAACCCCATATGGCCTCCCATGCCCACGAAGCTCCCTTTAGACATTCCAAATTTCGAAGGAAAGAAAGCGCAAGACCCAGGAAATCATGTTATGACTTTCCACCTGTGGTGTTCATCGAATAACATCGTTGATGATACTATTTGACTAAGACTATTTCAATGCACTCTAACTGGATTAGTAGCGAAATGGTATGTGGAGAAACCCTCTACTACACATGGAACCTTTAGCTCCCTTGCCACTGCGTCCTTGACCTATTTTCAGTTACCCATCCACCATGATTCCATAATGGAATTACTGACCCACTTTAGGCAAACCCCCGCCGTACATATCTCAGACCATCTCCACGAACGGTGGCAGCATCATAGTTTGTGCAAATCCAAACTCGACGATCAAGTTCTATTAGACCTATTCCTGAAAACTCTCACCGCAGAGATTTCAAAGGATGTGGTGCAGAAAAATCCCATATCTGAAGAGGATGCCATCATTAAGGCCCAACAACTTGAGCTGATCTATACGCAGTTAGGGTATATTTACAATATCCTATCGAACACCCCACTCCTCCAAACTTACAAAGAATTTCCAGGCATTTCAAACTCTGTAGATGGTTTAATTGGGTCAATGACCCAAAGTTACCTAGTAAACAATGTTCAAAACTCTGGTTACATGTATGATTCTACCCAGAACGTACCACAACCCATTTACCAATGTCATGACATGCCTCCCCAAAATTTGACCAATAGGGCATTGTTGTATCACCATCAGCATGGAGGACCCTATCCTCTGGCTCAGGGGACGTAGTACACAGATAGACATAATGATGGAATATCTCCCCCACAATAGCCATTTACAAACCACAGACCACATTATGGGCAGTCCCCATCACAAGACCTGCCCATGTAGAATAATGCACAGGTGAACTTTTTGCAACCTTCCCAAAACCAACCACGCCAACCATATGACCAGGAGAATTATCCTCCAAATGTGGTTAATAAAAAAGGAAAAAACAAGCCTAAAGTAAATTCTAGACAGGGGGGCAACAATAAACTACGCACTCTATGGTCTCAAGCTGGAGAGAACTCCAACCGAAATCAAAACTAGGAGCCAGGAAATTCCCAACGATAGAGAAAAATTCCACCTCTCCTAACAAACCACTCTTTCTAAATCTATGGTGAGTACGGACATTACACTCACCACTATCCCAACCTCCATGAGCTGAAGAAGTTGTAGAGTAACTGTGGACAAGGGGGATTTTCCTAGTAGCCAACAATCATGCTGGAGCCCTTCCCCCATCAAGGGATAGTTAGCACTCAGCAACAAACTACCGATGACTCCGGAAAGAACATTCACGAAATCTACATGACTAGCGAAGAAATATTTTTTCAAGCATGGAATCGAAACTACGACACCCTAGTAGACACCAACGCATTAGGGGCTAGTACCAGTGTACCAACAACACCTTTGACCATATCAAAGATGCCTATTGAACTTTTTCCAAAGATGGGTAAGGGACCAACTAGGCAAGAAGGAAACTATTCCAAAGCAACCCATAACTATAACATCATGGATGATCTAACTCAATCTTGGGCCATTATGTCAGCTTTGGAGGTATTATAGTCATTCCCAAAGCAATGGAAAGCCTTTCGTTCTGTGTAAGGCACTATAGACCCTGTCGATACATGCCTAATGGCTTTTGATTTAGACAAAGCCAACCCTAGGATTCCTTCAATGGTCACCTTTCAGATACTAGTATAAGTCCAAAACATTACCATTCACCGATGTGTCATTGACGAGGGTGCATCCACATGCATCATTTAAAAGAATGTTTGGCAGAAGTTAGGGTCTCCTAAGCTAAAGACATCAGACATCACGCTTAGAACATATGATGGTCACCCTTCAACCCCCGTCAATCTCTACCAAAACGTCCAGGTCTGCTTAGCCAGAAGGACGGTACTTATAGACATCGAAGTCTTGGATGCCTAGTTGGATTACAATATACTCCTTGGCGGAGTTATATGTACACCTATCAGCCATTACCTCCTCTCTCTTCTGAACTATGATGTTCCCCCATGAGGACCGCATTGTTACTGTCAACCAATTGACACATAGTCAAAAGTGGCCCGTAACAAATACCGATGTCATTCTACCCTACATAGATACATCCGTGGATGCAATTTCACGGTACCAAGAATATGGCCCCGACCATTTCAAACCATCATCCATCCTAGGATCATTCCTAGGATATCCCCCTATCATACCTGAGCCACAACTTGATGTCATAGGGGCTCTAGTGTGCATGATTTCCACATCAAGCACTGAAGTTAGTCAGGACATGGACATGATCAGTAATGACACCGAGTCCTCGGCTACGATAGCCTCTCTAGCCTACCTCGCTTCCCAAACCCCTTTCCTCTACCCACCAATTGGTTTCATATCCCAGAAGGTTTTGGCAACGGTGGTGTTCCCAAACATATCTTTCACAGAACCAATTTGGTACCTCACACCCCCTACTAGGATAGGAGCCAAACACATCATTGCCATAGGGTTAAAGCCCCTCAGTCCCGAGGAGGCCCCACCCATACAGGAAAATGTCGAAAACATCCCTGCAAAGGAAATGGACATTACAAAATCGATGATTATGGCTAAGAAAACCGAGAGAGGAAAGAGGGTGGAGACTCCCACCATACAACGGGAATCACATGGTTGCACCATATGTGACGTAGTAGGTCACCCTGCCCATATCTTCCTAGAGATAGATGAACTGAAACCACTCCTTAGCTCTGAGGTAGATATCGCGACGCCACATTTTCGTAAAAAGGAACCTGCCACCAATGGTAAAGGAAAAGTTTTTTGTACCAATCACGCATGTGCTATCTGCAGCAATTATGGGCACTATATCCATCATTGCCCAGAAATCCCACGATATAGGAACACTCACACGCCATCGAGAGATCCTATCAAGAGGATCCCTCCACCCAGTCATCTAGCATTGAACCTCACACCATCTTGTACCTACATGAGGAATGACGGTCACCAGAAAGACTCCCATTCATATTTCCCCCTCCTATCATATGCTGCACACTATGCGATGAACGTGGTCACTTCATCGAAGAATGCGTAGCCCTGGAACTCATCCACAGATGGTATCCTATAGAATGAGTTTATTATGTTGGTTTGTGTGCAGCGCAATTCCCATATCCTTTATGTGCCGACAATCACACCCTAGAAAATGTCCATTATATCCCCTGATTCCGCTTAGTGCTAGCTAGTTTGTGATCAGCCATAGTTCACCTCTCCCAAGAAGATGGCACAAACTTGGAATCCATGAACAACTCGACAAACCAAGAAGATGTGTCAAGAAGATCCATCCTCTTCCTGTCAGCTGAAAAGCAACCAATCAGGGAACCCTTAGTTACCCCCAACCACTCTCTACAGAGAAGACGAGCATGTGTGTTATGTAAAACACCTAACCATGTGGTCTCCACTTGCCCTGATTTAGCAGTGTTACGATGCTGGTACCTCGCCAGAACACAAACTAAACATGACAAGACCCCCATTTCGTCCTCTAATCGATATGATTCACACATTAGAGAATAAATAGGATGATCTCCTCAAATGGTATAGAAATTCCATCACCCACAGGCCAACAACCCCACAATGACATCGACATGATGGGAAAACTGGGATGACACACCAATCAAGCATGAACCAAGCCCAACCTAGGATAACATGCGGACTATGCGACCTGAATGACCACCAGGTCAATCAGTGCAAAGAAATGAAGCCCCTTGCAAACAGTTTTCGCACAGTCTCTTCTTTGCCACAAAAAATTCTCTCTAACCAAGAGAAGATCACGCGTACTTATTGCAGAATTTGTTCGCACTTTCATCATATAATTAAATCTGAGCATCTCCCCAAGCTAAGAGCAGAAAGAGCAGTGTTAATTATACATGCCCCAAAAGAGTTATACACACCCAAGCCAACAACATGGAAATGGAAGCAGAATACCTCATCTTCTACATTAGATCCTTTCCAAGCATCCACATATAGGACAAAGAGTAGTGTTGGTTCTCACATAATATACTCAGTTGGCATAGTAGTACCATGCACCATTTTCACTTTCCATAACCACGAACTAGAGGCATTCCCATTAACAGAAACATTTAGGCACCTCTCACCAGGCACAATTTTCACCAACAGAAAACTGACCATCCTAGCGGGGGACCCAACCTTACTCTCATGCAAACTCCCATCATGGAGATTCTCTTCCACCAAACTCTGACGACGCGATACACCATATACGATTCATATTGTCATATATCAGAAGTATGAATCGAGTTGTCTACTCATCTGCCATAGGTTTTGAGTTAGCATCAAGTACGATAGTAGTTGTTCCTATGACAATGCAAACCCAATGAGTCTACACTCTGTCAAGCACATCTAGTTCCACCACATCGACGATGGAATCCTTCTCATGTCTATCAACTAGCTCCATGAGGATTGAACCTCTTTGCCATGACCTTTCTCAGCATAAATCCCCCTTAGGATCCCTATTTCATTTAGATGAGGACATCCTAGACGTAATGACGGAGCTAGATTACCCATGGGGTGCAATTCATCACCGTTCGCTTTTTCTCCCCAAGCACATGTTTAGTCCTAACAAGAGAAAATAACAAAAGATCTATGCGATCAAATCAAAAGATTTCCTCCCTTCAAGAAAAGTTGATTGGTTCAAGAATCTCATCCCAGCACCTGATGCGTTTGAGGAAGGAAATATGTCAACATCTCCCTTACCATCAAGGTGAACATATCCTAAAATCCTGGAAAGGTCGAAGAAATCTCACTGGGGGCAGCATGCTCTCCATAAGAAATAGCCTCTTATATCAAATTTCTACAAGAGTACCGATATCTCTTCGTTTGGGACTACTCAGAAATGCTTAAGCTTAGTCCCGCTATTGTAGAGAACAATATTGACACTTGGCCTGACGTACCCCCAGTGCCCCAGAAATAGCGTCAATTTCACCCATCAAAGGTACAAGAAATAAAATGAGAAATTGATAAGCTTCACAAAGCCAGGTTTATCTACCCCATTTCTTACACATCTTGGGTTTCCAACCCTGTTCCCGTCATGAAAAAATAGGGCACAATACGCATTTGCACTGATTTTTGGGATTTAAACAAAGCTTCTCCTAAGGAAAGTTATCCTACCCCATTCATCGATTAGGTCATCAATGCTTGTATGGGTCATGAGCCTCTCTCCTTTATGGATGGATTCTCTAGGTACAACCAAATTCAAATCCGCCATACAGACCGATATAAAACTGCGTTCACAACCCCTGGGGTACATTCACATACAAGGTAATGCCATTTGGCCTAAAGAATGCTAGAGCCACTTTCTAGAGGGCCATGAATTATATATTTCATGACATGTCACACCTTATTCTCGCCTACTTGGATGACCTAACCGTCCGTTCCAAGAAGCACTCAGACCATCTCGAGGATATGCGATTGGTATTCCAATGATGCCGTCAATACAACCTACGCTTGAACCCTCTCAAGTGTGTCTTCTACATCAGAATAGGTAGACTCTTAGGTTTTATCATGTCCTAGTAAGGGATTTGTGGGGACCCCCTCAAGGTCCAAGCCATAAAAAAGGTACCTCCACCTCGAACCCTCGGGCAGCTACAAAGCATGCAGGGGAAGGCCAATTTCCTGAGACACTTCGTCCCAAATTATGCCACTTGCGCTTAAGCGTTCTTGCACCTCCTTCACCAGTACATCTCATTCAAATGGGATGAACACACCCAACAAGATTTTGATGTGCTGAAAGAAAAATTTTCTTCAGCACCTCCCATCAGTCCCCCAAACTATAAAAAATATTACATCTTGTATCTATCAACCTCTGAGTCCGCCTTGGCCAAATTTTTTATTTAGGAAGGCCCAAATGGGAAGGAGCACGAAATTTATTACATCATTAAAACCTTAGCTGGCCCAACATTAATATATGAGCCTGAAGAAAATACTACCCTAGAATTAATACATGCAGTAGAGAAGCTTTGTGACTACATCATCTTAAAAACCACTATGGTCATCACAAATATTAACCCCATCAAATATGTGCCCACATTCCGCCTAATCAACCATTAGTACACCTACTGGATAGTCATTCTCTAAGAATAAAACTTGTAGTTTTGCTCCCCTAAAATAAAAAAGGCACTTATCTTAGCAAAGTTCATTACAGACCTCCCAAGGGATATGAAGGGATCACCAGTAAATGATTCGCTACCAAATGAGCATCTCTTATTCGTAGCAACCGACGAACCTTGGTACAAAGACATTCTCCTCTTCCTTCGAACTCAAAAGTTTAGACCTCATCTCACTTGAGACGACAGTCGGCGCATACGCCAACAGGCCCCCCGATATCTCCTCATGGGAGATGTCTTGTACTAACGGGGCATTGACACCATTTTACGTCGATGTCTCACTCACGACCAAGCGGAAGAAGCCCTTAATTACTGCCACAGAGGAGCTTGCGGCAGCCACCTATCCAAGATGGCCACCGCCCAAAAAGTCCTATCGACAGGATATTTCTGGCCCTCCCTATTTCACGATTGCATTACAGCAGTCAAGAGATGCGAGTGATGCCAATGCTTCACTCATAAGGCAAGAGCCCCTCCCTCTCCTCTGCACCCTGTTATCACCGTCGACCCCTTTTGTAAATGGGGAATCGACTTCATGACTTGTAACCCTGCATCATTTGGAAATCATAAATACATCATAGTGGTTGTCCATAACTTCACCAAGTGGGCAGAGGCTATGCCCACATATGACAACATCGTAGAAACTGCCACTCGATTTATGTTTAACCATGTGATCGCTCGGTTTGGCGTTCCCAAAGAGTTAGTCTCCGACCATGGGAAACACTTTGAGAATGAATTTTTCGAGGAGCTATCTCACCACCTCAGATTCACCCATGAATTCGCTTTACCATACTACCCCCAATCTAACGGACATGTATAAGTTGTAAACAAATTCCTCAAAACTATGTTACAACACATGTTGAATAACCATAAAAAAAATGGCACCATATGCTCTTCTCCACGCTTTGAGCATACCGCATAGCTATGAGTATGTCCACTAGTTTCACTCCCTTCCACTTGGTGTATGGGGTCAAAGCCATGATTCCCATAGAACTAATATCCCGAATTTTCATGCCACCATCGAACTCCTCAATGATACCCAGCCTTTAGAACAATGCCTAGTACAACTAGAGCTTGTCAACGAAAGTCGACGACAGTCGCTTAAACATAACGAGGCCCACAAAAAAAGGGTGAAAGCATCATTTGACTGCCACATCAACCCTCGCTCATTCACCAAGGGAGAGCTAGTCCTCCACTACGATGTCACAAAATAATCCTTAGGGCCAGGAAAGTTTTAAACTTTGTGGAAAGGACCCTACATCGTAAAACGTTTCCTCCTCAAGGGGGCATACATATTAACAGAACTGGATGGGACATGCCTCAGCAAGCCTGTGAACGACCCTTACCTTAAAAAATTCTATCCATAAGGACCAAAATAGCCCTACCCTAGAGACAATGTGCACAAACCCAACCACTTTAAATTTTTGACCAAAATACTTGTTACAAAACGCGCTCAAGTGTCACAATGGATTACCAAATCGAACCTTATTTCGGATTTTCCAATGGAGCATCATGATGGTCTCAAAGTTTAGTAGCAGCTGCCTGGGTCATCTATCACCCTGACCGATCACCACTCTGCACCAATGGTTTGTGAATCAGTTCGGCAACAAACAATCAGGAAAAATATGAAGCCATTATCGGACATATGTACAACGCCATCCATCAAGGCATACGCCATATGTATATCTACCCCGATTCCCAGTTATTAGTATCGTAGTTAAACCAAACATTTGAGATACTAGATTCACATATATTTAGAAAATATTTGGATGCCAAAAGATTAAGTAAACAATTTGACTACACTACTTTCACACATGTACCAAGGAATCAGAACCAAAAAGCTCATCGCATAGCCAACAATATTCTAAACTTGAATGCATCTCAAATAAAGCATCATACATTAAAAAAAAAAAAAAAAAAAAACATAGATATCCATAAGCATAAAATAAGCATAAACAGGGGGCACACCATGTAGAGCTGCAAAAAATATCTCTCATATATATATCAAAATGTATGTGTCTGAGTTCAAAAAAATAGTATCCTTAACCCATCGGTCATCCCAAAAAGATACACATATAATTCATCGAAAATAGGGGAAGCATCCTCATAATGGGTTCTTTCCCCATGTACAAAATAACTCTAAGGCGGTGCTCCCCCAAGCGGAGCACCTGGACCCACCGTCGCTCTGGGTACCACTACTAGAGTCCCCACCAACACTGAGACCGCCGCACGACCTAAAATTGGTCAATAGCCCCTCTCCCGGGCCATCAAGGTCTCTAGCCATACCTCCTCGAGGTCATATAAAAATACTTGAGATGGCATCCCCTGGGGCAAGCAGTTCGCTCCATCCCAGGCATCCTCCAGAACTGACACCCACTTGGTTAGCTCAGCAATACGAGCTTCCGCCGCATCAACACGAGCCTTCGCTGCATTAGCACAAGCTCGCTTAGCCGCAGTCTCAGTAGCAGCCGAGCTGTTGCCCTCCCCCGAAGGGCCGGCCTCACCACCAAGAGCCCCACCCTGAGGTTGTGCAAGAAATCCTCCCTACCCCCCAAGAGCTCCCTGAGGCCTCAGAATAGGACCATGACCAACCAATCGAGCCACAGGGTGGCCAACCTCGCCAAAATCTACAAGAGTAACCAAAACTATGTCAGTGTCATCATAAATACACATATAAACATAAATACTCAAAGAAATTCATAAAACATAAAGACATACCTGCTGGCCCCCAAGCGTAGCCAAGAGTAAGACCCATCTCTGTATCCCCCTGAAAATCCATCCCTGCATATGGGAAGGAAAGGAACATCTGGGGGTTTGCCTCAAACCAAGCCTCAGTAGTGGCATTCCAGTAACACCCCACCATACCACCACCTCCTAGAGGAATCACAGGGGCCCACCTCCTCATGCTAGACTCCCATGGCCCCCGAACAGGCACCGCTACCGCCAATCTCAGCAACACCACTCACTCGTACATGATGTTGCACAAAATACTGTCATAAGCAAACAACTTCGATCCATCTCGACTCTTGTAAAGCTATGCCAGCATCCCGTCATAGCATAAATGGGAAAATTCAAAAAAATGTCTGGCCCTCAGCTGGCACAAGACTCCAACTTGCAAGCCCAATGCTCGATAAGGAGCTGACGACCCTGCTAGTCGCACAATAGCCACCAGAGCACATCATTTGGCCAAATATGTCAATGATGAAAAGGATATGCACCCCTCTGTAAGGGGCACCCTGCCATAGTTCTACATCTGAAACTGCTCAAAATCCACCCTCCCAGAAGGGAGTGGAAATCGCGGCACCTCACCCTGAGGAAGCAGCCCTGCCACAAATTAAATATCCATCTCAGGAAGGATAGAAAGGTCACACCCACGTAGCACAAAAACCTTATGCCGCATGTTCCAATGCTCGATCAAGTAACGTAGGAGTCGCTATTGTGACCGAAGAAGGTCATTCTCCACAAATTTTAGGAGACTCCATTGCGCCAACTGGTAGCACACCTGACCGTCGGTGGCTAAAGTAGTATAGAGCTCGGGCGAATCCCGCTCCCTCCACAACATCCTGTCATCCAAATAGGAGCACATAAGAAGAATAAAAACATAAAAAATAGGCAAAATGTTCAAAAATTTGGACAAAAAATGCCTCGGCCTCTCACATGCCTATCCCTAAGACATGTGCGCGGAAGGCATGCCCAAGGCTGAGAAAAGTGTGCAAAACCCTAATTTTGCACGCAGAAGGCGCGCTCTTACCCTGATTTCCCACGCAATCCAGGGTAAAACTAGCTCAGAATCTGTACAAACTAGTATTGTATGGACCTTGGCACCCTTAGACTGAAAAAATTAAAATGCACAACGACATGGAGTTTACCTGAGCATAATATCACTAATCCTTGATTCTTAGGTTGACCGAAATGGCAGGAACTGCTCCGCAGAAGCCTTTGACATCTCAATACTCAACAAGCACAAATGAATTGAATTATGACCATATTCACTTATATATTTCCCTTTTCAAGAACTTTGGAGGACCATAACGAGAGCTTAGAAGGCCCGATCACTAGACCGAAAGTAGCACTTTGATCAGCACTCCATAATGCCTAAAGGTAGTGCCACACATTTGCACCCCCGAAAAAATATTTTTTCAGTGCCAACAATTATGCCCTCTCTCATATTCTCTTTTAAAACATATTTCCTTCAATAATACTTGATAAATAATATTCTTTCACTTGGGGTAGTTTTTTTTGCAGGTAGAATGTAAACCATCCACAACTCCATCCACTGAAAGTTCCAGAGTAGGTATCATTGTACCTCAAGCATGATAGAGTCGCAGAAAAAGGAAAAAAAATATTATATATATGCATATCTTGACATCATTTATCCATTAGAAATCATCCATAGGTTCCACACATCCTACCATGTTTATCATCACTTCACCTTGCACATGATAAGCATTCTCATTGGTTGGTAGAGCCTCCTCTCCATGGCGCTCATCACCCAAAGTAGACCATATATCACAAACAATAATGACTCCATGGCCATACCATAGTAGTTTGGGAAGCACCTCATGCCCATTCACTCACCATGCATAAGGTCAAGTTTTACCATATGAAATAAAACCCCTTTCCCAGACAACTAGGTTTTACAAGAAAATCAGGATCGTAGTACCGCGCCTCGCATTTGGCCCACCATACCTCCTTCATCATAACCCATTTGCAATATGTTTTCATCCGCTTCATCAACCTCACACATGAGACCAACCAATGGGGCCCCCACCCTTAGAAAAACACCTTTCTCACATCATCAATGAGTGAACACTTTCATGTTTTTGGGCACCTGTCTTTGTTTTTTGTACAAACCAAACCCCATTATTTTATTCTTTTGGTAAGTGTACAAAGACCGAAAATGGTGCACTATCTCCCCCACCCACTCATTCATTTTTTCTCCCATGGCAACAGCCCCTAACCACCTTTGGTCAGAGTATACCACCATCACGCAAAAGCCACTATGACATACATAACCAGTTTATACCCACCCTAAAAGTCCTACCTACTCCAGGTATTTTCCCATCAGAAATAGTTATTACTACCGCCAAGCTGCTTATTATAGTTTGACCTTGGGCCACTGAATCCCAATCATCAGTTTTCGGTCACCCCTTGCCATCATGACTATGATAAACCCATCACATCTAGCATCCTGATCCTCCGTATCAACGACCCCCTCGTTCGGTTGAGGCTTACTTTTTGTTGACTTCAACACCTCTTTTCCAAAAAGGAAGCGGTACCTTGGATCACCCTTCTCAATAAAAGGGGCATCCTCGAGTGGCACTGTGGGACACATCATTTCCTAGAGATGTCATCGATCATCCTGACATTCGACTACAGCACAAGCTTTCACATCAAGATGGTATTATACCTTACAACCATTGCACTTTGATCAAATTCGTCGAAGACCTGTGCCTTTATAACCCTCTTTGTCAGCAATTCTTACATGGTAGGTCCCAGCCAGCACCTATGCATAAAATTCCCATTTACATGCCATACCAAGTTTACACATATGGGTACCATATTCCACCCATTTTCAAAGAAAACATGCCCCTGAGGGCGTTAGCAGTCGTCGTCATCAACCAACATATCACTACCATATTAGTGACACAAACAAAACATGTATTTGTCAAATAGATTTGTTTAACTAGACAAAGCATCACGAGCATGGGACATGCCCGCCTCATATAAAATTTGTATATATTGTATTATACCATTGCTTACAGGGGTCCCATAGGACATGGTCATTTTTTGATCTGGTGCAGGGTGTCTCCAATTCTGAGCTACATGCAGGTCTCTCTCTCTCTCTCTCTACACACAGTATACAGAAAGGAAACAATAATGTATTTCGGCTATACAGTTCTTCATAGACTTCACATTAGGGGGAAACTGTTATCACTGGAAAATCATACAAGAAAAGGTGAAATTATTTAATATCATGCATAATGATTTACAGGGCTAAGAGACATTAGGGAATCTAAAATTATTTAAAAATATCTAAGATCTGAGGAAAAATTAATTTGTGTACAAGAAGAACTAGTCAAATGTGCCTTTGCACGCAAAAGTCTTCGATAAACGCGCCTTTACACGCCTTTTGCTCCAAAAAGCGCACAATACTGGGAGTGGAGGAAGTCACTTTGCGGGACCACAAGGCACACTCTAGGACATTGATTTCACACTTGAAGCTACCTAAGGACAGCCACCCAAGCCTCCTTAGGACATCAAGGGAGCACACAATGGAATAAATGTGGCACACAATAGAATCACCCTCCTCTCTTGGGTCATTATCCACAATGTACCAAGAGAGGGAAGGAGGATTTGAATTCTCCTATAAAAGGCCACCAAGAGATGAACAACAGGAGAGCACATTGTTATGCTGGCTAGAATTTCCCCAAGAAATACTAGCAGTGTGTGATCTAGATTGTTGGCCATCCAAAAACTCCAGTCCACCAGAGTAGAGAGAGGGATATTTTGTGCCAAGGCAGCTTGAAAGTAAATACATCCTTGCATCAAGACTTAGAACCTCTTGTTCTAAGGTCCCCTTGGCAAGTGGGTTAAATTTTCATCCTCATTTCCTATCAGCACTCAATAAGGGGGGACATAAGAGCCATCGTTTCGATTATTGAAGTTTTTTTACTCTATTTAGTGATTTTGTGTTATTTGTTTTAGTTTTAGTTTAGTTTTTATGTTTGAATATGCATTATGTTTCTATATCTAGTATGTTTATGTTCTAGCATGTTCCACCAACTTTATTGACTTCATTTATTTCCTGCATGTGACCAATGACTTAATAGGGAAAACCACACCCCTTAAGTTGGTGTGATTTCGTACATACGTGCACCAAACACACTAACACAAAAATAAAATCACGTCTAATGTGAACGTGGATCAATGCATCTATATAGGATCAAGTTGAATAAACCACTCCTTAGTGTGAATGGGGGTCAATGCATGTGGATGGGGTCAAGTTGACCAAATCAACAGTGCAGTCATGGAGGTAGTGGAGGACAATGCAGTCATAATGGGAGGAATTCTCCATGAGAGTAGCATCATTATTGAGTGGGGCCAAGGGGTAAAAGGCTCAAAAATCATATAAGGAAGAGGATGGAAGCAATAGAGGGAATTCTAAATATTTTTTATGTATAATATTTTATGACTTTATGCACGCTTCAGCTGTTTAGCGGAGTTTTTTGTGTTGTTTAGCACAAGGGTGTTTCCAAGTGGAAATCCCACCCTCATCATTAGGGGACTTCGAGTGCCCACTCAAGAGAGGTTATTCAAGCACCATTTCATCATGCGGCATTAGGCCAATATTTAGCCACTTCTAGCAGCACAGCCTCCTTCGGGAATTGTGCAATCCAGGAGGGAAGATATAGTGGAGAGCTCATAACCCCCGTTTTTGAGCTTATCATCTAGTGATAGGAGCAACCCTTCATCCGGAAAGTCAGTGGGGAGGAGTAGTATCTATTTTCTCATCATATCAGCCACCTCCCAGCAGTCTCCTAGCAACAATGCGTAATTCAACCCTAGGGCTTCATTTTTCATCATTGTCATTTCTGGAAACCCTTTCTAGGTTATCTTGGAATTCTGTTAGAAATCACAGATCTTTGATCCCGACATTTTCTGAGCACATAATCAGCAGATATACACATTCCTATTTTCTAGCAGTAGTTATTTCCAACATAATTATGCATTGATAGCCTCTTGGCAGTTTACGTAGTAGAAATTTCTTATGTCTTGATGTTTAGGGTCATTTTAGGCTTTTTTTGCCTAGCTTAAGTGTCTCTTCCTCATGCTCTTGTACTTAATTTCT
This sequence comes from Pinus albicaulis, assembly GCA_034641835.2. Classification (NCBI taxonomy): domain Eukaryota; kingdom Viridiplantae; phylum Streptophyta; class Pinopsida; order Pinales; family Pinaceae; genus Pinus; species Pinus albicaulis. The sequence goes on from CM076582.1 coordinate 1,024,411,471, forward strand.
GCTATTTCTTATAATAAAATGGCTCAGTGATCTGCTCATATATTTTATGTGTTTTTTTTACTTCATTTTCCAGTTTTATGTTCGATATTAATTTTTTTCCTATTTTGGAATATTACAGTGGTATTAGAGTATAATGTTGGCTTAGCCTCTGGGGCACTACATCTATGACATATGAAGAAGAAGAACCTCTTACAGACAAGGAGAAGTGGTATATTAATAGAGGTTGAAAGTTTGATTATACAAACAATGAAGAAGACAAAGGCAAGTCTCCAATATTAGGAGAAATGGATGAAAAAGAGTTTCCAAAGCTTCTTCTCCAAACTATGGAAGATATTGCCAAAGAAATCAAGGAGATGAGGGTGGAAAGAAAAATGGAAACCCCAAGAGGTTTTTAACATGGAGAAATTTCCAGAACTTCACATCAGTGGTGTGAGCAACCGATAGTGTAGCAAGTTTCACAACACTCCACCATGCCTACATTCCTAGTAGTGGGAAATGGAACTGGAGGACCCCAAGAGTAGAAGGCTCTTAGTGATTACTTTCTAGAATATGAATCTCAATCTCAAAGGTTCAAAGAGAATCTGAACTTCCAAGAGTTTTGTCAGATCAAGGACAATAGGAGACCTTGAAATGACAATAGAAGTGGAAGGTACATGCAGAATAATGATCTACATTGTAATATGGGTAGATTCATTCTGTCTGCTTTTGTTAGGTCATCTAAGTGCACAACTAAGGCTTTGGTGGAAAAACTAGACTTCTATTTCCTATTGAACCAAGTGTCAAATATTGAAGCTATTAAGATAGAAGCATTGCACCTTGAAGGTGAAGCACATGAATGGTGGTTTCATGATCTATCTACATTGGGGCATGCAGGTCTGACGACATATGCATAATTCACCTAGAGGTTGGTAGAAATATTTGAGCGAAGAGATCCAGAGGCACACTTTGTTGAGATAGCTAAGCTCAAGTAGTCGAGAAATCCAGAGACCTATATCTCTGAATTCTTGGTTTTTTTTCATGGTGCCATATTTATCTACAACTAGGAGATTATACATGTTAATTGATGGACTAGCGCAACCTTTTCATTTGTTGGTGAAGTCCACCAGACCAAATACGCACCAAACTCTTGGTGAGAGGGCTAGGGACTTACAATATGCTTTGCCAAGGGAAAGAGCTCCATTCTAGAAAAAAACCACTTTTTAGTCAAAGGGGAAAGATGTGAAGCTTCCTCCCCCTAAGGAGAACCAAGAAAAAGGACCTCTTAGTGACGATGTTTGAAGATATTTGATGAGGAGGAAGCTTTGCTTCACTTTCCAATAATGACGGGCACTACGACATTGGTGTGTTGCGGGAAATGCACACTATATTGAAGTATTCTCTGATAGTTAATAGGAGGAAGAAGAGGAGCCGAAATGAGACACCAATGCTATGGCACTAGGAGAGGATCCACCACCACCAGGGGGTGGAAATGGAGCATTTTCTCCAATTGGTGGGGCCCTTGCATCTTTGTGGGGAGTACCTAAGTATCTGACCTTGAGAGTCCGAGGCACATTTCAAGGGCAACAGGTGTCAGTATTGATAGAAAGTGGGGCTACCCACAATTTTTTTGATGCCCAACTAGTCCATAAGAGATACATACCCACAGATGATTTTGAAGTATTTTTTAGTTTTGGTTCTAGGAGCTAGAACCATGCAGTGTGTGAAGTATGTTCCGGCAATGAGAGTAACATTGGGGACATACACATTGACATATCACTTCTTTATGGTCGATATTTATGACACCAGTGTGATATTGGGTGTACAATGGTTGATCAAATTGGGGAAGGTCACCACAGATTGGGATACCTTGAAGATGGAATGGACATATAAGAAGAGAGGTAAGCACCAAATGATCAGGGGCATGCACACCTATCCAACTCAGGAAGTATTCGCACATAATATGGAGGATGATTTCCATTGAGGAGGAATAGCATGGGCAGAAGAACTACATAAGTTGGAGGTAGGAGGCAAGGACAAATCAGTCTACTAAGATATGCAGTCTATTCTAGACCATTATTCTATAGTATTTCGAAGCATTCCACCAAGGAGGCCACCAGACTGGAAGTTTGTTAAAGGGTTCTCCAACCTAACAACACCACTCATAGATCTGACCAAGAGGGGAGCCTATGGTTGGAAAAACATTGTGCAAAGGGCCTTTGATAGGCTCAAAGAGGTAATGATAAATTTTTTGGTGTTGGTATTTTCAGATTTCACCCAGCGCTTTGTGATAGAATTGGATGCTTCAGGGGAGGCTGTTGGCATAGTCTTGATGCAGAGAGGCTATCCCATAGCCTTTGATAATAAGAAATTTTTTCAACATGAGAAGGTGTATGAGAAGGAATTTCTGGCCATCATGCATGCATTGGCCAAATTCAGGTAGTGTTGGGTAGGCAACAGTTTCCAAGATAATATTGACCATCACGGTCTTCAGTATTTCCTTGAGCAGAAGAAGTTGCAAGAGAGGAAAAAAAATGGGTTAGCAGAATCCCGACATATGACTCTGACATTGAATATGTCAAATGAAAAGGAAATGTGGTAGAGTATTCCTTATCACAGAGACCAACAACACTATCATTTATGAGTGTGGATTCAGATTTGGAGGCCCAGCTGTTTGTGGAGTATTCCGAAGACCAATTCACATATGAGATACTAGATGGACAGACGACCAATCAGAGGTATAGAGTGATGGATGAGATCATCTACTAATAGGACCAAATCTTCTTGAATATATATTCTAATCTCAAGGAGAAAATTCTGTATGCGGCCCATGATTCACCCCTCTCAGGCCACCAAGGTTTCACAAAGACATATCAGGCCATTAGAGGGAGATCTCATGGAAGGTTCTCGAGGAGGATGTGTTCCAACAAATCAAGTAGTTCATAGTTTTCCAGCAGAATAAGGAGAGAACAACCATCTTTCAAGGTTGTTACAACCACTTCCTATTCTGGAGGGGAAATGGGAGAGCATTTATATGGATTTCATTACCATTTTCCCAATGATACAAGGCAAGGATTGTATCTTTTTGGTTGTTTATCGAATAAAAAAGTATTCACATTTCTATGCCATTTATTCATGGCACACTGCTTCACAAGTGGCCAAGTTCTTCTTTAGAGATGTTTTCAGGCTTCCTCGTCTTCCGAAGACCATAGTCAGCGATAGAGATAGCCACTTCATGGGTGGATTTTGGTAGGAGATTTTCCATTTGGTGGGTACCATGTTGACACAAAGTACTAGTTATCACCCCTAGATAGACGAGAAAACAGAGGTAGTAAAAAAGTGGCTGAAAGGCTACTTGAAAAACTATGTTTCGGGGAAGCAGAGAGCATGTCTACGCTGGCTCCACTTGGGAGAATATTGCGACAATACGACATTTCATATACTGATTAGTATGTCTCCATTTTTGGCTCTATATGGTTATGATGCTTTATCATTTCTTGATGTGATGTGTGGAGCAAGCAAGACTCCAAGAGCTAAGGATTAGATCCTAGAGAGTCAAGATATACTTCATGCTCTTAAGAACAACATTGCTACAAGCCAAAATCAGCCGAAGTTATATGCACATCATTGTCGGGTGTAGAGATAGTTTGAGGTGGATGATTTAGTCTATCTCTATATTTAGCCTTACAAGCAATCTATGCTAGAGGAGAAAGGAGTTAAGAATCTTAAGCCCTATTTCTATGGGAAATACAGGGTGATCTGTCGTGTTGAAGAAGTAGCATACAAGTTGGAGCTCCCCATTGGGAGTAAGATCCACAACCTTTTTCATGTCTCATGCCTCGAGAAGGCCATTGGAAAACATGTAGTTTCCACTATGGATCTCCAACCTATTGATGATAAGGGCCATCTGGTTTTACAATCAAAATCTATATTGGATACTGAGGAGAGGCAACTAAGGAGCAGGGTGATTAAAGTATATTTGGTTCAATGGAGGAATCTACCCAATGAGGATGCTACTTGGGAATGAGAGAAGACTTTGAAACATCGATCCTTGAAGTTTCTTGAGGGCAAGATAACTTTGAGAGGTGAGGAGTGTAATATTCCTAATTATCTTTTAGTTAGTTAGAATATTAACTCTTTTTTTTGTCAATAATATAGATGAATAAGAGGGAGGGACCCATAAATCTATTTAATAGGAATAAAACCACTTCTAATGTGAATGTGGATCAGTGCATCTAGATAGAACCAATTTGAATAAACCACTCCTTGGTGTGAATTGGGGTTAATGAATGTGGATGGGGTCAATTTTACCAAATCAATAGCGCAGTCATGGAGGTAGTGGAGACAGTGGAGGACAACACATTCATAATGGGAGGAAGTCTCCATGAGAGTAGCATCATTATTAAGTGGGGCCAAGGGGAAGAAGGCTCACAAAATGTATAAGGAATGGGATGGAAGCCAGAGAGGGAATTTTGAATATTGTTTATGTATCTTCTTTTATGAATTTCTGCATGCTTCAGTTTTTCAGTGGAGTCTGATGTGTTGTTTAGCACAAGGGTGTTTCCAAGCAGAAATCCCACCCTCATCCTTGGGGGAATTCGAGTTCCCAATCAGGAGAGGTTCTTTGAGCTCCATTTCATCATGTGGCATCAGGCCAATATTCAACCACTTCGAGAAGGGTAGTCTCGTTCAAGAATTGCGAAATCCAGGAGGGCAGATCTAGTGGAGGGGTCATAACCCTCGTTTTTGAGTTTATCATCCATTGAGGGAAATGACCTTTCATCTAGAAAGTCAGCAGGGAGGAATAGCAACTATTTTTTCATCAGATCAGCCACCTCCCCATAGTATCCCAACCACAGTGTGTAATTAAAAACTATGTCTTCATTTTTCATCGTTGTCATTTCCGAAAACCCTTTCTGGGTTATCTTGGAATTATGCTAGAAAGCCCAGATTTCTAATCTCAACATTTTTTGAGCACCCAATCAATAGATATATGCATTCCTAGTTTCCAACAGTAGTTATTTCTAGTAGGATTTCATAGTCATATCCTCCCAGTAGTTTATATAGCAGCAGTTTCTTATGTCTTGATGTTTATGGTCATTTCAGGCTTGTTTTGCCTAGCTTGAGTGTCTCTTCCTCAAGCTCTTCTAATTCATTTATGCTATTGCTTATAATAAAATGGCTCTGTGATCTTCTCATGTATTTGATGTGTTTATTTTTACTTCATTTTCCATTTTTATGTTCAATATTCTTGTTTTTCCTATTTTTGAATATTACAGTATTCTTGCCTCAGAGATGATCTTTCTTTCTTATTTCTTTCACTGGTTTTTAGCAGGCTGGAATCTGGTGAAGTCCTCTCAAGTCCTCGCAAGATTATTTCATACACATAATACGTTTCAGCCATCATATACCCCTTATGACCTCATATATTAGGGGGAATTTGTTATAGCATCATTTATCACCTTTATATACTTGATGACTTATGTATTGGCCTTGGGCAGCCTTTTCCTTTCAGACTTGGTCAACTTCTTAAAAAAAATTATTTTTAATTCCATACGTGACTCTACCCAAAATTTTACACGTGCAGATGCGGGTTTTCTCATATCTGAACCACGTATACAATTTAAAATATTAAAAAAAAATTAAACTCCATATTAATTGGGCAGGGTTTACGGGTTTTACATGAGAACCACCTACACCAACCCGTGGCCAAATTGTTTCCGAAATGAAAAAATGATTTGAGGAAGTATAAATACACCTCAGTGGGAAGGCCTAAGGGAGGAGAGAGAATGTTATTGATACTATAGTCTGTTATAGCCTAGGTCAAGTCTGATTATCTATGTGCCTCCTGCACTTCCTAGCTTTAGGAAACCCCTGTTTCCTTGTGATGATCACCTCCTTTATGTGACTTCCTTTGTGCACCTCTTATGGAAGAATATTTTTGAGGCTTGGGCTCGGTGAATCCAGAAGATGGTTACACTTGGAGACATGGTTGATTTGAGGTGATATCTCCACTTTTATTTTACATACATCAATAAAAGAATCTTTGTCCCATTCCTGATGTCATGCTATTATATGTTTCATATACATGTTAATGATCTTCTAATTTTTATTTCATGATTATTTTATGAGTTTATATGACCTAACATACTGACATTTAGGATATATATATGGTGTAAAACTAGTCTCTGTGCTTTTTCTTCAGTGGGTTTCATTTTTTTAAGCAAAAAGAGTAGTAGATGGTTTGCACCCTGCGAGATCGACCTCAAATGTAGGACATACGAGTAAGGTCGCCTATCCCTAGTTTTCTAGTTTAAGCATTAGGACTTGTAATTTGAATGATTATTGTGATTTTATGCCTTTTGATCTATTAGGTCCTTCAATCCATACCTGAGGATAGATTTTCCCACAAAAAATACCCATGCATATATACAATAATCATGATGAACGTAAAGGAAAACATAATAATACCAACATACATGAACACCATTGCAAACACCATATATATATCGTAGATCTGAAAAAGGTTTTGTATATCATAAACGTTTTGGGTACATATGTCCAAAAATGGGAATCTAAGTACAAAGACGATAATTCATTACATATCTTTATGCATCATCCTAGAAACAATATCCCAAGGAAGCTAACCCTATCCATGTTGGTAATAGCACAACATGGCTCATTGACTATACATCAAAGGAGGCCTTAGTGGCAAGTAAAGTGAACACCATGTTGTGCTTCCGAAGGTGTGGTGGAATCTCATCAATAGATAAGGAATTTATACCCATATTCATCCCCTCTGTGTTGTACATTGACTCGTGTAGCTCTTCATTATCCTCTCCATAATCCTCATTGGATGCTCACTACCCATCATGTTCAACAATTATTCCATAATGATGTAATGGTGGCTCACCCGAAGGCCGGGTGGGTGCCACATCTGCATACCAAAAAACTCAAGTGTAAGTGAATATGTATCCATAAAAAAACCCAAAAAATTTCAACTATAACAAAATAAAAAATAAAAAAAACTCTTACAATATCACTCCAGTGCATGCCTGGGGAAAGACTAGGTCAAGGTCATTCATGAATATGGTCCCTCCATATGCATAATCATCCACAACTATAATCTAATCATTGTTCCACTGGAAGAAACCATAGTTTAACCAATATTGAGCATGTCCCCCTTTTATCCTCCCCATTAACTAACCCCACCACAATATGTAGGGATCTGAAGGAAGGGGATAAGGTGTCAATACACTTAGCCTGAACATTCATACTCACTAAAAAAATAAAGACACCAAGATGATACCATAAATAATTTTTTTTATGTTTACTTGTTAAACATTGGGTGAGTTAGTCTTTCATGTTTGTCAATAAACCCTCACTCCAGTTGAATATATTTGGTGCCATACAATGAATGGATATGCCAATTTGAGCCCTAAAGGCCAAGTGAGACTCTTTGGCCCCTACCTTGGTGATAGTGAAGAGAATAATGTGCAACGTGAGGTCAATCACTTTGTTGATTAATATTTTACTAATTAACTTATGTGTCTTTGGCTCACAATATCGATCCATTTATTCATATACACATTCCTTAGTTGTAATTTTCCCTTCTTCCACCAATTTTGATCCTCCCCACCTCAGAAACCCAGTCAGTAAATATATATCCTCCACCCCTTATCTCAATATCTCTCCTTTTACTAAAAATTGTTGGTCATTGGGTGCCACATCTCAATTAGTCATTAAAGGAGCATCACTTTCCCCTTCATGTTCTAAATTTTGTAAAAATTAAAGAGACTAGAGTTCCTAATTTCATGCAAGGTTGGAAGGCAAGCTAAGGATATCATGTCATCTTCTTGGTGATCTATTTCCTTCGACTCAATCATATTGGTTATTTCCCTACACAAGCACATAAATATGGATTAGCCTCATCATTAGCCAACATAACCAATTTTCATCTTGTGTAAATATCAGATATAGATGGGTTATTGGACCTAGTGTGTCCCCCATAGGGTGTTCATTACCCCCAAACTATATCTCTCAAAGTGACAACTCAGGCCATGGTCACTCGCAAGGAACCGAGCTAGGAGGGAAAGTGCACCAACCCCTCAAAAGAGGTTTTTTAGGGGTGTAAAATCCATCAACCTAAAAAATGGAACCATGAAAATGATAAGGAAGGTCTAGGGTAATACCTAGTATAAGTATAACACTAATTAATGGCTATCGAATCTGGTATCATGATCACAAGCCACACTCTCCAAAATAAAATGAGTAAATGAGCTCTATTTTGGCCCAATTAAACTATATATAAACTTTAGGATTTCACACATGTGTGAATTTCTTCACCATTTTTTCCATCCTCCTCCCACATAGTTTTTTATTTACGATTATGATCCTATTATTGTATAATTTTTCCTACTAATAGGTGTTTCTCTATAGTCTTATGGAGTAATTATTTGATCAATCTTATATTATCAAGGTATCATTACCGCAATAGGCCCTAGATGCATTTTTCTTGAACTTGGCATGAAGGATTAGGTCGTTCCCTACCAATTGTATTTCATTAATGATTTTCATTTCCATCTCCATTACATATTATGTCTGATCCATAAAGTTATGACATTAACCACTTTATGTTTGCATGACATAACTTGCATAATAGAGCCTTCCTTCACATGTGTTAGTCATTAGTATTTTTCACTATATTTGGATGACTATAGGATGGTTATAGTTTTTTGAAAACAATATTCCTTGAATATCTTGAGTTTCAGAAAGCTCACTGGCTTCATTATCCTTATAAACCTATTTTCATTATTCCTTAGTTGGTCTTCTCAAAGTCACCCTGTTGCTCTTAAAAGACTCATTATGGGCTCATACTTCTCATTTTCATCTTTCTTTACTACCCAAAACATCATTTCCCCCCATTTTCCCATGTCAATAAACTCCACCCTCCCTCTAGGATTTACATTTCTAACTCATTCCCATGTCTCTTTGGGCATAATAAACTATAGAAATACTTTGTTTTCACTTGAAAATATCTAATTCAACTCTCATTCGAAAAATAGGTCAAAAAGCACTCCCATTAGGTCATTAGGGTTTTGCATTTTTCAAGGTCATTCCCCCAAAATCCTTGGATGTTTCAGGCATTTCTTTTCCTTTGCTAGAATCTGGCTTAGATGTAATAAATTTTCAAGACATGGTTATTCAATAGGGACCTAAAATTTCCAAAGAGGATTATCTTCTTAGTTCAGAACCTACAAGTGAGAAAAATGGAAAAATTTTAGCACTTCTACAGAAGTGTTGGAAGATTTATCAGTAGAAAGTACTAATGAGGTAGACTGCCTACTCCTAAATGAAAACAATGTAAAAAAAAGGAAAGAGGAACAACTTTGTCTTGTAGATGACAAGGGTTATAAACTTGGTAGTCCACCTTAGTGCCAAATAGTGATTACTTGCAGGAAAATGACATGGAGAAAGCACACAAGGCCAAACATGAAGAATTTCTATCAGAAAATGTTGATGGAATATGGAAAAAGGTAAGGTAAAATGAATAGAAATGAATGAACTTGAAATGGCTATAGAGAACTTAGAAGACAACACTGACGATTGATGTAAATAACTACAGACACTTACAGTTTTGAAAAAGGTGGCCAGAGAAGGTGGAACAGATGAGTTGAACTTTATGGTGGAAACTACAAAATATTTTGAAGATGCTACTATGTGATTGAAATGCAAAGTTTTCAAAATGAACTTTCCTTGCCTCAGTGAGCAAAATAAAAGCCAACTTCATCACTTCAGCAATCTGCAAGAAAAAAAGTGTCAAAGAGTACCAATGACAAATTAAAAAGATTTCAAACATTAGAAAGTGGGGTTTTCAAAGTTAAATTAAATCCATAAGCCTATAAAAGCCCATTTAACACTTCACGACAATTATTTTTGCATTTAAAAGGATGAAGAGCATTCAAAAAGGAATATTTTGTGGGTTTTCTGAGCAAATTTGGGAAAAATTTCCTTGGCGTTGCGCGTTTGTCTTGGCATTCTGTGCCTGGGAGTTGGCGTTGTGCCCTTGTCCGATTTTTTCAACATGCTTTACACTGGTGCTACGCACCTTCGAGATGGCATTGCACCTTGCTAGAAAGGACCCTGTGTTGAATTTCCATTGGCATTGTGCACTCAGAGACTGGTGCTGTGTGCTTAGCTTGGCACTGCGACCTCATCCATTGGCACTGCGCGCTTGGACAGAAAGGGTTTCTGAGTCATCCAACCATCCAAATCACGTCAAATTTCTTTCAAATCTTTTCCAAAGTCCTCCAAGAACTCTTAAGGGGTAAGTACATGACATGAACCTTTCTTTGAAGCTATTTTATCACTTTTAGTTGAATGGAAGTATAATCCTAATAAAACCATAATCAAACCCTAGCTACACATCAGAGATCACTATCTATATACTTATTTCATCCTCCTAAATAGAGTATCAGATTTAGACAGGGTAATTTAATTGATTTATGGTTTTCATTGAGTTAGTTTTCCCCTCACTTATTTCCAACACCACTTCCCTTTCATTTATTCCCTTCATTTTTTCAAAGCTGCCATTTCATTCCCTTTCCTTCATATTTTTCACTTCCACCCCAGAATTTCCAAATCAGAATTTGAAAATGTCAAAGGAAGAAGAGAGTGGCATGGTTGGTGAGGCACAAATACAAAAAAGACATGATCACAAGGGAAGGAAAATAAATAGATTTGAACCCATCAATACAAGAGAACTCATGGCCTCTCCTCTCATTGTATCTTGTTTTAAACATGTGGGTTTCTTTGAGTTTTATGAGAAGGTGCAGCAAGTCCAAAATCACCCAGAGCTGATAAGACTATTCATCATCAATCTACATGAAAAGCAGGTCAATCTTGTCGGGGTTACATTTGATATGTCCACTAATGCCATTGCATTTGCTACAGGGATACCTAGTGTGGGAGAGAAGTGGTTCAAACAAGAAAACTTGGACATGAGTTATTTTGAGCCATACCTCAAACCTAGGTATAAAGATCACCACAAGTCCATATTCCATTTTTCTCATATTCTTGATAGATATGAACCCATTATGAAGATAATAATTAAGTATTTCACTTGTGAGGGAAGGTTTTCCTACCTCTACTCATACCATATCCGTCTTCTTATGCATTTCACTAGAGTTAGGATGTTTCATATACCATATTATATTTTCTGTAGCATTGAAAAAATGGCCTACATTGTGCAAAAGAGAGATTATAATTAACAAATGTAGAGCCTATTTCATCATTCACTCATCAAGATGGTGGACATGCATCAACTCCATCAAAAAAACATTCCATGGGATACCTTCATTGCCAATGAGGTTTTCACTACTCCACCTGGCCATCATCAACAAGATATTCCTTCATCTTCTCATTGTCCCATATCCACTTCTCCATCACATATTACTATTCATACATCACAATCCACTCACATCCATTCACCTCATGATGATCCTTCCTCATCACCTTCCCACTACCCTTCACCATCACATCATGGTACCATAGCCTCAAGAAGGGTAAGAAAGATTGAAACAACTGGCACCAAAATTATTGAAATCGAGCCATTTCATTTCAAATACCATCGAGGCCACATGCAAGTGTTTTCTTCACTTGAGGTGAAAGGGGCCATGCCTTCTTCATCAGCAAAGCAAGTTGATAAGGGCAAGGAAAAGGTTACAGAGCATGTCATTGTTGAAGAGGAGGATAAAAATGAAACTGAGCAGGAGTTTCAGCTAATTGACCTTGATGATAAGGATGGGGAGAGAATCACCAATATTTTGATCAAAAGCAATGATGCCAAGATTATTGAGCTTCAAGCTAATCTTGTTAGGGAAAATAATTTGATTAACTTTTTTGAGCTAGAGAATCAATAGTTGAAGACAAAGTAGGCCATCAGTAAGGTCAGGGCAATTAGATCTCAGAAAGAGGCCTGAAAGGCCAAAGATTTTCTAGATGAGACTTTGGGAAAATTTTATGATAGTGAATATGAGGAATATTAGCTTCCTATATAGAGGCCAAAGACCATTGGGCTGCAAAGGGCTTTAACCTGGGAAAGGCAAAAAGAGGTAGAATTGGCAGAGTAGCTCACTCCAAGTGAGCTACTTGCCATAGATATTAGCAAGGATAGAGTGTCTTGGCTAGAGGGAGCCAATTTGTACCTAGAGGGTCAACTAGAGAAGACCAATAGAGACACTAAAATGTAGAGGAAGGTGGCAAGACATTATGCCATGAGAAATAGGATTGCAAGGGCCAAGCTCAAATGTGCCCATGAAAATATTTGGGCTTTGATTGAGGAAAAGGATAAAGAGAAGCTCAATATCCTTGATTATTTGTCCCTCCAAGCCTCTAAATCTTAGTCATCAAGCTAAATTCCAATTTTGGCACCTTTTTTCACATTTTGAATTTTTGATAGTTTGACTTGCAGAAATTGGGCCAAATGCGCAGCGCCACTGGAATTGCGCTCTTTTTTGGGGCACTAAAATGAAAAATGGTCAAGATATTAATGTTCCAAAATGAAATTACATCAACCTCGGAAAGTTTCAGAGGATTTGGAGAAAAACAGGTCCCTCAAAAAGGCCAAAAACTACCAAAAAATCACCTTTCTGCCCTCTTTTTGGCACTAGCACTGCATGTTTAGCATTCTTCGAAGAATTGATTTTTGAAAAGAAAATGGGCACCATTTTTTAAATTGAAAGAATATTTGGAAAATAGACTCAGATACCTTTCCAATAAGCCATGATGGAGCTCATTTGGACACCGGAAAGGCCTCCAAACGTTAGCTACAAAACAAGCCATTTTCTCAGCCTTGGCACTGCGTGTTTGCACTGGTGTTGCGCCCCTGTACCTTGGAGCTGTGCCCTTACCAAGAGTTATTGCAAAAGATATTTTGAAGCCTTAAAGTCAAACTTATTCCAAAATTAGCTCAGTAGTTATGTTAGAATTTATTATTGCAGTGAATGACTTTTAGATATTTTTCCTTGGGCCTTGCATGGTCTCAAAGGTCAAAATCCATTAAATATGTAATAAATGACATTTGAAACCCTAACTAGGGTTTACCTCCTCATTTTTCAGATAAATATTGCATGTATGCTTCATATTTTTTGTTGGTTGATTGTTGAGCTGAATACCTCATAGACTTTGATTTGTGAAGAGTTTTTTCCTTTGGAGATTTGTAACTGTTTTGGACTGAATATCAATGGAGCAAGCATATTCATAGTATTCATGAACTTTTTTAAATGGTGATGTTGTTATGATATTATATTTGTTTCCTTCTGTTTTCCATATTTTTAATCTTTTCTCTTGCAATAGAACAGAAAATTTAGGTTAAGGTATGATGTTAGAGGCACCTTAATTCTGTCTGCTTCCTATTGTTTAAATTTTTTCCTCTACTAGGTCTAATTGGAGAATTATTAATTTCTTTCTGATTCCACCTAGCTTGTTTTCTTGAAAATTATTTAATAAGATTCAAACCGAAGAAGTTTATGGTATGCCCTGTCCTTTGGTGTAGCTTGAAACAGTGTTTTTAAGGCCTTTCTTTGAAGTTTATTAGGGTTTAGCTAAAGAATTTTATGTTTTTCCCTGTCCTTCGGTCCATATTGAATAGTCACTTTGAAGGTCTTTGAGGTCTTATTGAAGAACTTAGGAGTTCCCTGCTCTTTAATCATCACTTATTTTTTTATCTTAAATTTTTTCTTTTTCTAAAGGTAAATAGCTAGAGAATTTAGGAGTTCCCTGCTCTCTAGGGTTTGTTGGATTGTTTTCTGAAAGTTTACTTAGTAAATCTAGGCCAAAGAAGTTTATGGTCTACCCTGTCCTTTTGTTCTTTCCGAAACATAGCGATCTTAAAGACTCTTCTTGTTCTAGTATATGTTAAAGGATTATTAATTTCCCTTTAAACCTACTAAACTCACAATTTAATGTTCATTTCACCTCCACATAAGCTATTATGATCCATTTGACTTTGTGAACTTTCCCTATGAAACACCCTTGATTTGTTGTTGTAATTTTAAAACCTTTCACAGACCCCATAGCCCAATGGCTTGAATTTATCTTACTCTATCTTTTCTACTTAACATGCAACCCAACCAAACAAAACAAAACAAACAACCCTATCATTTTAACTAGCCTAAAATTAGCATCCTAAATCAATCAAGTTATATATTTTATACAAATATAGAGAGAGACCTCTCTGAGTCCAGGAAGGCTAGGTCCTAGGACTCTAAAATTGGTTGATGTTACCCTTTTCTATTTGGTCTTGCCAATCTGACAAATGACAGGGACCTAACATAATGGTGACTCCACTGGGGAACACTCATTAATAATCTTAGTGTTATATAAAGAACTCAAAAAACCCAAAGAATATCTCAATATTGGCATACAATTGTTGATGGTGGACAACAAAAAAATCCTCAAAACAATTAGCATCATCCACGTGGTGAATTTGCTGGTTTTCAGTAGGCCTGCTGAATCCACTGGTTCTCACAGACTCCTCTAGGAATGTATTAATCAGTCCTAATAGTATAAATCCTAGTCACATACTGTGTGAATTTAGTATTCTTACAGATCGGTTTGTTTTTCAAAACTCTTATAAAATTTCGGTCTCTCTGTGTTGTGGGTCTGAAATATGGCTTCACAAAGAATCAACACCAGGTCTCACCCTGACCTAAACCCTCTTGCTATAGTTGATGACCTAGAAATAATATTAAGAAAAACATCTAGGACTGAATATTCAACTATTGTCAGACCAATTCGCAAGGAAAGTTCCTTTCCTGAAAACCTTACATCCTTGCAAGATACCCAATTTGACTTACACCATAGAAGAAACCTATTCAGAACTAAGTCTCAAAGTTGGATAGACCAGAAAAACCTTGATCCTTCTAGCTTACAACAGAGTCCTAGTAGAGAAGCCTCTCCTTCAACTCCTCCTGATCTTCAGCTTCTCCAACACTTTGACTCCTTTAATTCCAAATCTTCTCAGTATCATCTAACTTGTCCAAATACATCTTCTACCCCCACTCATACATCCACTGTGCAAACCACTCCATTTCATCCTCCACCTTCACTCACAAACCCTCTTCTTATAAATCCTCCTTAGCTACCATTACCTCCCATCCTGGCAACATGGTATGCCCCTTTGGTACTACCACAACCTTTATTGTCTATGCCTCAAAACTATCAATCTAGAATTTATCACAATAATGGAACTGATCCTACAACTTCCCAACAACAGTAGACAAGATGAATGATTCTTTTGACTACTAAGAAATATAACATGGGACTATACAAACGAAAATTTTTTCCCAAAGTTTAGGGGGAGAAGCAAAGAAATGGTTCAAGAACTTAACTCCTAATAGCATTCATGATCTCCCTTCCCTTTATCAAACATTCATAAATAAGTGGGAGACTAAGAAAAATCCTCTTCAAATCTTATCGAAGTATGAGAACCTTAAAATAAATGTTAGGGAGATTGTTCAAGACTACTGCACTAGGTTCAGTAGTGTATACAATGCACTTCCTCCCCACATGAAACCCCCACAAGTGCTAACCCTAGTAAAATTTCGAGATGGATTTGATCCAAAAATTTCTTACCAATTAAGGGAAATAGATCCCCTCACCTTAGAAGACATGCAAAGGGGAGCAGTAAGTGTAGAAGCCAATCTAATTGCTAAAAGGGCTAGAATGAGAATATAGAAGAGGGTTACATACAAAGAGGAACCTATGGCCTCCACATCTGATGCTAAAATTGACAGTTTAGTTAGGAAAATGGAAAGGATGATGGAGATAATTAACTTAAATGAAAGAGCACCCTCGAGGGAAAAGCAAAAAAAATCCTCAAAACAAAAATAGAAACCAAAACTTTAGAAGAGACCCTCCTCAAATAAGACAAAGAGAAAATGACCAGCAAATTAGACCACCTTTCTAAGAAAACTATGTAGATGAAGAGAAAAGAGAGACTGAGGAGCTGAAACAAAACCATGTGAACCTAATAGGCTCTGATAGTGAGGACATTTTTTTTTCTCACAGAAGAAGAACAAGGTTTTCTTTCCTCAAACCAAGCTGCAAGAACATATGAGGATTCTAAAGAATACAAACTAAGATTTGAAAATGCTATCATGGAGTTTCATAGGCAGTATGACCTGAGAAGTAGGAAAACCCAAGATATTCCCAAGAGGAACAAACTAGAAATTTCTGCTAAGAAGACCCCTGAAAACACTCCTAGAAAGACACTAGAAAATGCAAACACCCTGTCTAAGAATCCTAATCAAAGAAAAAACAAAATTAGCCAACATGATGGTGACCAAAGCTGCCCTTGTACATCAACTAGTGGCCCTGAAAAAATTGTTTTAACTGAGATTCCAAATAAAAATCAACAAGCTAAAGTTTCTGAAAAAGCCATGTATGATAAAACTGATCTAACTCTGCCAAGAACACAGACACCATTTAGTATTGAGAGTGAAATTGCAAAGATAAAAATATACATACCCCTTACTAAATTAGTGACTCAAGATGTATATAGATCTCAAGTTTTGAAGGCTTTAAACATATGAAATGACACTGATACTCTAAATGTGACTGATGACAAGCCAGAATTGTTGTTTGGACCAAAGGTAGAGGGAAAGTTTCAAGGGGGAGCTGTGCTTCCATTCTATGTCAGTTTGAACATCCATGAAAAAATCCTACACAATGCCTGCTAGACTCTGGTGCTTCACATAACCTCATGCAAAAGGTAGTAATGGAAAGATTAGGCCTCAAAATAACCAGACCATACAAAGACTTGTACGCTTTTGATTCAAATAGAGTTAAATGTCTGGGCCTAATCAAATATCTATGTGTTAATCTGGCACAAATACCAGCCAAGAGCCTTGTCATGGATATTGTAGTGGCTGACATTCCCCCAAAATATGGCATGCTTTTATCTAGATCATGGGGAGCCAAACTCCAAGGAACCCTCGAAATGGACATGACATATGTTACCATTCTATTATTTAACCAAACAAGAATACTGTAGAGAGAATCTCAGATGAAATACATGGTAAGCAGCCAAGATAAGCCAAATAACACCCCTCTCTATTCTATCCATTAAGACCTTGATTCATTTATTTTGTACAATGAAGATGACATTAATGAACAAGTAGCTGAAAAACAGGAAGAGCAAGACCTATTAGAATAGTCAAACCAAACACAATATAAAGAACACAACAGCCAAAACCCTAGTAGCCATGAACAACACCATAATGGAAAATCTAAACTTGAAACTCTTTGGAACACGAGCTTTGATGGCTCTTGTGGAAAATATGGTTCAGGAGAAGGTGTTTGAATACACAACACTAATGAAGGTCACTCTTACAAGCTATATTTTCAATGTACACACAATATTGCAGAGTATGAATCTCTTCTCCTAGGGTTACAATTGCTGAAAAACATAGGAGCTAAGAGGATTTCTGTTCAGGGATATTCTGAGCTAATCATTAGGCAAATTAAAGGAGAATATTCAGCCAAAAATCCTAGGCTAAGAGAATATAGAAATTTTGCCTTAGAACTCCTAAAAATATTTGAAAAATATGAACTTACCTTTGTCCTAAGAACTCAAAACAACCTTGCAAGTGAGTTAGAATTTGCTGCCAGCACTTTTCAATTGCCTCATGCCAATGAACAATACACGGTAAACGTCAAAAGAAGACCAATAGTCTATGATAACATAGATTATTGGAAAGTTTTTGAAGGTGAAAAACATATTGAAGACTTCCTGCTGTCCAAAAATGAATTTGAAATGCCAAAACCAAACTCAGATCATCAAGAGGATTGCTCTGCTAAGGAACAAACACACAAAAAAAAGCCACCTTATGTTGTTGATATAAATCTCTTACGAAACCTTCATGAGGAAAAATAGCATGAAGATTTAGATAAAAGGGACCTTGAGGTATTGCAATGCAAAGGCAATCTATTGCCAAGAGGACTTGCCCCCTTAGAAGAACTGTTTTATTTTAATGATGTTGCTAGGAAGCCTAAAATGAAACCACCGAAACAGATGTAGAAGAATGCAACATAGGTAGTGATGAAGAACCTAAAATGATAAAACTGTCCAAAACACTGCTAGCACTTATAAAACAGAAATACATCGGGCTATTCAAAGAATTTAAGGATGTGTTTGCATGGGGCTATGAGGACTTGAAGTCCTATGATACAAGCATCATTCAGCATAAGATTCCTCTCTGTAATATTCCCAATTAGTCATGAACTAATTGGAATATTCATTTTTGTTTTATTACTTTTTTTAAAGAATAAAAGAGCAAAGGAGGTCCATAATACTCCTTAAATATGAATAAATCAATGCCAAATGTAAAAAGGCTAAATATTGGCTGCTAAATCAAGCACCCTTAGGTGTGAAAGGGGCTGGACATTTTGACTAGGTCAACCTTGACCAAAGCTACAACATTGTCTTGGAGGAGTGGCCATCAATGAGGCAAAAAGTAGTTTTAGATGGAGATGCCTTGTGTGAAAGAAGTGATCTCATTGGAAGTTGTTTAGGGCTTGCAAGCTCTTCACTTATAAAAGGAAGAGGATGGCAACATTATAAGGTTGTTGACAATTATTATATTTCTGAATATATTGTCTGTTTAGACATATATCTTTCTCTTGTTGTTTCGCTGAGAATGAATGCTATTTAGCATTGGGTGTTCCTGGGCGGGAATCCCACCTCTTTCCATTGAGTAGATATTGGAAGGGTTTGTATTGTATTGTCCACTATCTAGCTGAAGTCCAAGATTTTTCTTTCAACTATAATGCATATCATGTTGAGGGTTTGGTTATCTTTGCAAGTTGTAGCAAGTGGAGGCTAGATCTTTCAGATCTAGGCCATTTCAATGCCCCTTTTTAGTGGAGGAGGCTTCTACTTCATTAGGAGAAGAGTATTGGAGGACTTGAGCTTCATTTTCTAATCTTGGCATGTGGCCAACCACATTTTGATCCCTACAGTTTAGTTTTACTTCCATATCTGTGTTATTCCTGTAGGTGCAATTGCAGGGTGTTTTGGCACACCATTTGGAGAGTTGGTTTTCAAGTGTTGGGGATCTTCCCTTCACTTTGGAGATATGTTGGAGGTGATCATGCTATTTTTCATATCATATCAGATCCACTTTCCATATCTGAATATTTCTGTAGATCTACAAACTTAGATCTCAAATCTACAAGTTTTACATGGTGTTTTGCTAAAAACCCAAGGGGATTCTTTAGAGGAGCATATATAGTGCATGGATCTATTATAGATGTTATTTTTCATGCACTTTTCTTCTCTATATCTAAGATTTAATCTACAACTATTGCAGACCAATAAAATAATACTATAAGACTTTTTCTAGTCTTAATATATGGTTGCAGCACCTCATTTTGAGGATTTTCTTACATTAGAGACTTGTATTTCCTGTTATGCATATTATGGGCCATCTTTTACATCTATTTTGTTGTTTTAAATACAAATGAAAGGTCTCCATATTGGCCTCCTACTTTTTCTATGATGATCTGTGTTATTTTTCTGTCATTTTGCATTCTATTACTGCATTCACCATTTGGGAATATTACACTCTCAAGGAAAACCAGAAACCATTCAAGAAGAATTTGTGTAGGATAAACCCTGTCCTAATGCCTCTAGTTGAGAAAGAAATTAAAAAGATGTATGATGCGAGAATAATATTCCCACTCAGGTACTCAGAATGGGTCTCAAATATTGTATCAGTGAGGAAGAAAACAAGGGAAATTAGGCTATGCATAGACTTCAGAAATTTAAACAAAGCCTCCCTGAAAGAAAAATACCCTTTACCTAAGATGGATCATATATTGCAAAGGGTAGTAGGATCCAAAATAATATCTTTTCTTGATGGTTTTTCAAGGTATAATCAGGTGCTAGTACATGCAGATGATCAGTGCAAAACCGCCTTCACAACATCTTGGGGCACCATCATGTATGTCAAAATTCCTTTCGGGTTAATGAATGTTCGGTCCACTTTTCAAAGAGCCATGGACATTTCTTTTTTTGAAGAAATAGGTCACTTAATTTTGATATTCCTTGATGGCATCACCGTTTACTCAAAAACCAATGAAGAACACTTATATCACTTAAGAAAAGTATTTGAAAAGTGTAAGAAGTATGGTTTATCTTTGAATCCCAAGAAAAAATTGTTTGGCCTTCAAGAAGGAAAACTTCTAGGCCACATCATATCTGAAGAAGGGATTAAGATAGACCCAAAAAGGATTGAGGGGATATTACATATCAGTCACCCTAGGAACATGAAAGAGCTGTAACATTTCATTGGAAAGATCAACTTCTTAAGAAGGTTCATAACAAACCTTGAAGAACTCCTAAGAAACATTAAAAACATGTTGAAAAGAGAAATAGGAGTCAAATGGACCATAGAAGCAAATCAATCATTTGAACTAGTAAAACAAGCACTTACCCAAACACTAGTTCTAATCAGCTCTGACTTTACCAAGGACTTCTTGATCTTCTCATTTGCATCAGAACACACAATTGTTGCAGTATTGCTACAAAATAACATAATGGGACAAGAACATCCCATAGCTTTCTTCATCAAGGCACTAAGAGATGCACCTTTTAAATATAACATTATGGAAAAACGGGCTTTTGCCTTAATCAAAGCATTAAAATATTTCAGGGTTTACATCTTGCATTCACATTTCATTGCTTTTGTTCCTCATGTAGTTGTTGAGGACGTAATTGTTGGAAATATGATGCTGAGTGTTGTCCTTGATGGCAAACCACTTGATGAAGATGATGGAAACCTACTTGATGAAGTTGTCCCTGATGGAATATGTCTTGATGAACTTTTTAAATGATGTAAATCTGATGTATATACAATGAGTACAGAAAGTAATGATGGAAGGAATATCAGTATGTGCCAGAACCTGATGAAAAGAGTATGTCTCAAGGCATACGCGGATTTGTCTAGAAAAATTAGCGTATGCATGCGGTAAATAACGTGCCAAGTCGCGTATGGGCAAAAGCGCTCTAAATATGTAAAACCAGGGGTAACCACCATGGTATTGACCCATTGTATTGAGTAATGATTCGTCTATGTGACCCCGTCCAGGAATACCATCGAAAATAATGTGGTTTTGGCTCATGGTATTGATAAAGGGTAAACCTATATAAGGAGAAGAAATTCATTGTAGAAATTGTACGAAAGTGGAAACGATGAAATGCTTCCTCTGTAGTATATGAATGAGAAGAGTTGATTGAATGATAGATCTGAATGCATGATGCACCAATGAAGAAAATGATGAAGAAGGGAATCTAGATCTGAAATGTATTTGTATCTTCTAAATCTGTTTATGGAATGATTAGATCTGAGATGAGGTGAACATCTGTATGAAGTAAAGGGTAAAATCTATGTGATGTATCTGTTTTGAAGAATTGCAATGACCTAAATGTCTGAAGAAATATACGCTAGTTCGCCGCAGAGTAAGCGCGTATATACGCGGGTTTGCTGAAGAGAAAGCGCGTATGGGCAGTAAAAAATAGCTCTGTAATATGTACTGAAGTATACGTGGGTTTGTATGGTCGAAGGCGCGTATATACGCGGGATCAGTGAAAGGAAAGCACGTATGAAAACTAGGGTTTTGCTGAAGTATGAAGGGTGAAATTTTTGATCTATTCTGCTGTGTTACTGCAATCTGTATTCTACAGTTCTGGGTTATATGAATTGATAAGTATCAGTTTGGATGTATGATGGAGCTTAAATGTGTGGAGTGGGTCCAGTCTAAAAATATGATGAAACGTGGCCCACGGTGTATTCGTTGAGTGGATCCCGGTGTGAAAATTGTGAAAACATGGTCCATGGTGGTGCGCAAGGTTGTAGCCTTCGGTCAGAGGGTTGTAGCCCTTCCGGTCGAAATTTTGGTAAACGAGATAAGGGGTCGGGCTCATCGGTGAGGCTGGTAAACGAGGAGCGGTGCTTGTCCCTTCCCGAGAGGGCGATAACCCAATGAGGTAGTGCTATGTCTTTGGTAAGAGGCATGCCAACACAACATGTTAGTGGTGTTTTCTCTCTATTAAAATATTGAAAATCTGAGACAACGGCAGTGGTGGTTTTCTCCCGACTTGGGTTTCCACCTAAAATCCTGGTGTTCATGTGTGTTGCTTATGTGTGATGACTTACTCTGTTCTTACTGTACATGTTTACTGTTTATTGAACAACTAATGAATGAATGATGGAATGATATAAGTGAATAATTAATTGCATAATTAGATCTCTGTGTATACGCGAGTTTTATGAAGGATATCCGCGTGTATACGCTAGTTGGCTTCAACAAAGTAGCGTATGGGTTTTGAAGTAAGAAAAATAAAAAGTTTTGAGTAAGTCTTAAATACTGATTCTTCATACGGTATTTTTCCCAACAATACTAACCATAGAAATTTTTAGGGGCTAATATTCGCAGGTGGGCTAATTTTCCATGATTTTCCCAAAAAAGAGATTCGCCAATTTCCATTTTTTTCTAAAAATGATTCTCCCAAATTTTAAAATATAAAATTATTTTACCTTAAAAATCGCGACCATTATATAGAGACTATACATAAAATCATTATAAATTTGAATAATTTTAAAAATATATCAATAAACATTTTATATTTTTCATATCACGAACTAGTGAGATTCGCCAATGTTTTAAACTTCAAGATAATTTTCCATCGTTAAAATTTTCCCTGATACTAATTCAGGATCCTAACGGTAAAAGAAGTAAATGGATTGCTGTCATCTTAGATTATGATCTATAAATCAAGCCCACCAAGCTAATCAAAGGGCAAGGAATGGCCAAACTGATGGTTGAAGAAAACTTTCAACCATTGGACATAAACATGATACATTCCTTGGATGAACAAGAGGAGCTCACGACTCCACCTATTGAAGAAGCATTTTTGAACTCACTCTAGTATGCTGATATATTATATGTTCTTTTTAATCTAAATGATCCTCCCAGTTTGTATAAAACGAAGGCCAGGTTCTTGAAACTAAAAGCTGTAATTTTTTCATTCTAGATAAAGCTTTATATTGGAAAAATTCTGTTGGTATCCTGCTTAAATCTTTACTTGAAAAAGATGCAGATAGAATCATGCATGTTTTTCATGAAGGAGAATGTGGAGGTCATCTCTATTTGAAAACCACTGCTAACAAAATCCTTAGAGCTAGTTTCTATTGGCCCACTCTTTTCCCTGATATCCACAAGCTAGTAGTGACTTGCCATAAATGCCAAATCGTTGAGGGAAATAGAAAAATACTGCCTTTTCCTTTACAACCTATCAGTGTTGAAACTCCTTTTAAACAATGGGGTTTAGATTTCATTGGAGAAATCCACCCTACCTCCTCTGCCCAACACAAATTGATCCTCACTTCAACTGACTATTTTACAAAATGGATAGAGGTCATTCCTTCTAGAACTGCCAAAGACTCAGTAATCATCAGATTCCTTGAAAATCACATTTTGTCTAGATTTGGTTGTCCAAGAAAAATCATCACTGATAATGCTGTTTCATTTAAATCCAAGAGAATGGTAGGCTTTTGCTACAAGTATCACATCACATTAGGGCATTCTATTGCTAAATACCCTCAAGATAATGGGTTGGCTGAGTCCTCTAATAAAATTTTGTTAAACATCATCAAGAAATTGTAGGAAGAGAACAAAAAGTCATGGCACAACAAATTAGTGCATGCACTATGGGCAGATAGATTAACAAACAAGAAATCAATTAATATGTCTCCCTATCAGCTAGTGTATGGCATGGATGCAGTTTTTCCAACATCCTTGGGAGTACCAGTGATGAAGCTTATTCAAGAGGTACAATCAGAGGATAATGATATAAAAAGGATGCTGAACCAAATCATTCAATTGCAACAATCAAGGGAAGAAGTATAAACATAACACAAGTAGTACAGGAGAATATTAAGAAAATATTTCATAAGAGGACTAAAGCTAATGATTTCCAGATTGGAGACAAAGTGCTAAAGTGTGATTCAAGAAGAGAGGACAAAGGCAAGCAGGGGACATTTTAAAATATGTGGAAAGGTCCATACATCATCCATTCAGCAAGAGGTAACAATGAATTATTTCTACAAGAGATGGATGGAACAGAGTTATTTGGATGTATTGTCAATGACAGGATGCTCAAGCATTATTTTTGTTGAAGTTATTAGTTTAAAGCTTTATTCATTGTACATAACACTTCTTGAATAAAAGATCAGAAAAATGAGACATAAAAACAAAGAAAATAAGAAAAGAGGGCGGATAAAACGAAGAGGTAAATCCCCATGCCAGAAAAGAATGTTTTTGAAAGTGAGCAAGTCCAAATGCCACTACTTTTGAGAAAATAAAGTCTTGTTCAGTCATACATCCTAACCCTAATTGAAGATGTTTTAAATTTCTGCTGATAAGTTAGAAAATGAATATTTTCCAAGTAGTTTAAACTCGGATTATCACTAGGTTAGGTTAGGAAAAGATATTTGTTCCCAAAGCTCAAATATGAACCAAATAGAAAAGAGAGGGATGAATGAAAAATTCCAAATTATAGCCCTTAGTTTGTTTACTTTGTACAAAAATAAAATCTGTGTGCAGCTTGTCCAAAATGCCACAGCTCCTGACAAACCAAACTGCTTAACCTTGATTTGGTCATGTTTTAAATTTTATGTTAGTAGATTAGAGAATGAAAATCTGTCAAACTGTTTAACCTTGACAGATAAGTATATTAGGTAGAGAATAAAAGAGCTCATCAGTCTAATCTGAGCCTTTGGATGATATACGTGTAGAAGTAGATAGTTTTTTCTTTCAAAAGAATATGATTTCAAGGGTTTTCCAATCGAAATGCACCCAAATGAAGAAAAAATGTTAGGAAAAGTATGATGGGTAGGTAGAGTTGATGTTGAAGTAATCATGTTTTTTAGATTTTAAGATCATAGCTTCAAGGAATAGTAGTAGATCGGCAATTAAAGAAGGAGGAAATCTACCAAGCACAATCAAGGCACTGATTTACAAATTCCAGAGATCTAAACTTTGAGGTTCTTGACACCTCCTGAAGGAGCTGCCCTCCCCAAGTGAAGCCACTGTTACTCATTAGTATTTTTCACTATCTTTGGATGACTATAGGATGGTTATAGTTTTATGAAAACAATATTCCTTGAATATCTTGAGTTTCAGAAATCTCACTACCTTCATTATCCTTATAAACCAATTTTCAATATTCCTCAGTTGGTATTCTCAAATTCACCCTGTTTCTCTTCAAAGACTCATTATGGGCTCATACTTCTCATTTTCATCCTTCTTTACTACCTAAAACCTCATTTCCCCCTATTTTCCCCTGTCAAGAAACATCACCCTCCCTCTAGGATTTCTATTGCTAACTCATTCCCATGTCCCTTTGGGCATAATAACCTATAACAAAACTCTATTTTCACTTGAAAATATCTAAGCCAAATCTCATTCAAAAACAGGTCAAAAAGCACTCCCATTAGCTCATTAGGGTTTTGCATTTTTTAAGGTCACTCCCTCAAAATACTTGGATGTTTTAGGCACTGCTTTTCCTTTGCTAGAATCTGGCTCAGATGTAATAGACTATCAAGAAATGGTTATTTAAGAAGGACCTAAACTTTCCAAACATTATTATCTTCTCAGTACAAAACCTGTAAGTGAGAAAAATGGAAAAAATTTAGCACTTCTACGGAAGTGTTGGAAGATTTATCAGCAGAAAGTACTGATGAGGTAGAATATCTACTCTTGAATGAAAGCAATGTGTACCAAAGGAAAGAGGAACAACTTGGTCTTGTAGATGACAAGGGTTATAAACTTGGTAGTCCACCTGAGTGCCAAATAGTGATTACTTGCAGGAAAATGACAAGGAGGAAGCACACAAGGCCAAACATGAAATTTTTTTATCAGAAAATGTTTATGGAATATAGAAAAAGGTAAGGTAAAATGGACATAAATGAATGAACTTGAAAGGGCTATAGATAACTTAGAAGACAACACTAATGATTGTTGTAAAGAATTGTAGACAATTAGAGTTTTGAAAAAGGTGGCCAAAGAGGGTGGAAAAGATGAGTTGAACTTGACGGTGGAAACTACAGAAGATTTTGATGATGCCACTATGTGATTAAAACCCAAAGTTGTGAAATTGAACTTTTCATTCCTCAATGAGCAAAAGAAAAGCCAACTTCATCACTTCAGCAACTTGCAAGAAAAAAAGTGTCAAAGAGTATCAGTGACAAAGTAAAAATACTTCAAACATTATAAAGTGGGTTTTTCAAAGTTAAATGAAATCCATGATCCTGTAAAAGCCCATTTAACACTTGAAGGGAATAATTTTTGCATTTAAAAGGATCAAGAGCATTCAGCAAGGAAGAGTTTGTGGGTTTTCTGAGCAAATTTGG
Organism: Pinus albicaulis; assembly: GCA_034641835.2. Lineage (NCBI taxonomy): Eukaryota > Viridiplantae > Streptophyta > Pinopsida > Pinales > Pinaceae > Pinus > Pinus albicaulis. The sequence continues at coordinate 1,024,437,924 of CM076582.1, forward strand.
GAAAAATTTCCTTGGTGCTGCGCCCTTGCCCGTTTTTTTCAACGTGTTTTACACTGGCTTTGCATGCCTAGGAGCTGGTGCTAAACCCTTGTCAAAGTGTTGCGCCCTTTCCAGAAAGGACCCAGTGCTGAATTTCCATTGGCGTTGCGTGCTCAGAGACTGGCGCTACGCGCTTGGACATAAAGGGTTTCTATGTCTTCCAACCATCCAACTCACGTCAAATTGCTTTCAAATCTTTGCCAAAGTACTCCAAGCACTCTTAAGGGGTAAGTACATGACATGAACCTTGCTTTGAAGCTATTTGATCACTTTTATTTGAATGGAAGTATAACCCTATTAAAACCCTAGCTACACATCAGAGATCACTATCTATATACTTATTTCATCCTCTTAAATAGAGTATCAATATAGACACAGTAATTTCATTGATTTAGGGTTGTCATTGAGTTAGTTTTCCCCTCACTTATTTCTAATGCCCATTCCCTTTCATTTATTCCCTTCATTCACACTCATTGTTGAGTTACGAAATGGGCATGTATTTACTATTAAGATCATCATCGTTTTCCTTGATTCTTATCTTTTTCATATATTATTGCGTTAATATATTGAGGACTTATGGTAATAAATGAAGGAATTATTTTTAGTTACAATTCAGCTAAATTTTACCCTTATTTATGCAGGAAAGTGACGAAAGGAACGATTTCTATTCCCTGACGTTGGGACAGAAGAATCTGATAAGCAAAGGAAGGAACGCGTCGGTTGTGGACAAGGCTGAGAACAAATCACAGGGATCAACGTGGAATAGAAAATATGTCTTAAGTTAGAAATCAATTGTGAATCCCTCAGGATCGGGAGATCCTGAGGGATCACATTTACTATTTACTCTTTACCCTTTCGATTATAAAATAAAGCGATTGTAGGAAGAAAGGGGGGACTCTCTGTTATTTTTCAAGTTGTAAGTTTAATTATAGACCTGCGTCGTTAATGAACGTGATTATATGATAATGCTACTCAAGTTTGATGATTAATATATAATTGAAGTTTTTGTTCTCTCGCATTATCTTAAGTAATTTAGTAGTGCTTGATGGCGGCTAAAGGCCTGGCCTCTGGTGAAGTTAATTACTTCCTTGTGTTATATTTCTAATTCTTCTAGATTTTGGTTTGGTTGATAATTCCTTATTTCCATGAGTTTATTTCATTATATTTTCATTACTTTCTTGTATCGAGATAATATATGTTGTGTTATAATTTACATCATTTTCATTTGATCTAAGTTTTGTTTATTATAGCGCAAATCATATAGACAATGCATTGTATTGATTTAATTATCTGCAAGAGTTTGATTATTGCTATTAGACTCTCAGAAGTGATATCATTCCTATCTTGGTTTCTTTATAGAGATTTAGTATAGTTTAGATTGAATCAGCTAAGTAGAGGTGAGTTATTGTTACTGTGCTCTCGGTTGATGATTTTATTGATTGAATTGCTGTAAGGTTTGATTTCAGTAGAGGATTGAGCTATGATATTTTCTTTAATAATTGCAATTGGAGTTTATTATATGCTTCCATTTATTATTGTGTCAAGATCTATACAACAATTTAGGAAACATTACTCTCTAAATTAATAGCAGCCACATACTGTGTAAACTCTTGAAATAAGAGGACTTGCCCGGATTGATGATTAATGTTGGATAATTAGGAGTTCTAAAAGGAACCTTTTATCAGCCAACATTTTGGCGTCGTTGCCAGGGAGAGTGTAGCCATTTAAAAAGAGTGATGTATACCTGATAATTGTTGTTGAGGAAGAACTGGGTATTGAAAATGGAAGGTAAGAACCTACATAATGAGCCAGTAAAGTGCTTGCTCCTCCGCCCACTTTTCAGCACAATTACAGAAAAGTGAAGTAGGTGTTTGATGCTTGAGAGAGAAATGGGTATTAAAAACAGAAGGTAAGAACCTACGTATAGAGCAAGTAAAATGCCTGCTCCCCCGCTCGCTTTCCAGTAGAATTGTTAGGAACTTAGGGTAGAAATAAACATTTGAATTTTTTGCATGAATGACTGAGAAACCTGACAAGGGTAAAATTCTTCCTCCTAAACCCGAAAAATCTAAGGGACCAGTGACCCTTGGATGATCAACTTTTATTGACGAAATCTTAAGAAAAGCTAAGTCTTAGTCATCAATAGGACCCTGAATTATTGTTGCCAAACTTTCTATTGACCTCCTTCAAACTACAGAGTCACCATATGTAGCTAACGTTGAGATTCATAGTCAAACCGAAAGGGCTGAGCAGAGTTTTCAAGATACTAAGAACATACAAGCCTGCCCTCCACAAGAAGGAAATTCTTGTAGCCTCCATTAAGGAGAAGGAGAAACAGGTAAGCCTAAAATCAAATTACCAGAACCTAGATCTCCTGAAATAGTGTCTGGGCAAAGGATACCTTGTCTTCTAGATCAAGGTAGTGTTGTTAAAAAATTTCCAGCCTCCGGTAGGCATCCTAGGAAAAACTCTCCAGCTTCGGAGATCCTTGAAGGATATTGGCATATTTTTGACCAAATGGCTCATAACCAGCAAACTCAAAATTCTACATTGCAATACCCTATCATTGACACAACTGTCAATGCTCCCATGAAGGCTATCCCATTGCAAAACACTCCCACCTTTCATGGGCTAACCTCAGAAAATCTCGATGCATTTCTTTTTTAATTTGATGTCTTATGTAGGGGTTATGATTACACTACCGACCCCAAAAAACTGAAGCTATTCCCTTCTAATTTGAAGGGAGCAGCACTGCATTGGTTCATGGGACTTGGTGGAGGCACCATCAATGATTGGGAACAAATGAAAACATCTTTCCTTAAAAAATACCAAGATTATTTCCAAAGTAGAGAACTAAAAGATGAAATCTTTCAAATGGTAGCCAAGCCTAGAAAGACTTTGGAAGAATATGTAGAACATTTCCAATATAATCTGCAATGATCTCCTTATACAAATCTGCCTGATAATGTTCTAAAAACCATGCTGATTAGAGGTATGAAAGACCAATGGGTAGAGACTCTAAATATAATGGGTAAAGGTGATATTTATCAAGAAAATTATAACGATATTGTAAATTTGTGCATCAAGTGTTCTAGGGGCAGTTCAAGGTTGAAACCAGTCGGACGTGACGCAAACCTCAGAGACAGCAAAGCTTCAGGAGAAAGCATTAAACGAAGTGAAATCATCAATCTGTTAGAGGATTTAAAGACTGATATCTTGGGGACCCTGACAACACAATTGGATGTCATGCAAGCTAAGAAAAAGTAGGCTATAGCATAACAGAACTTGGCTATTTTCTGCCCCCGTTGCAGACAAAAGCACAGTCATAAAAATTCCCTCTAGATGCGATACGAACATGCACCATATGCACTAAAGAGCATGCCATGGAAAGATGCCCATCACTCCCAGGATTAAAATCAGTCTTCAAGGAAGCGGAAGAAGAAGTAGAATAAGCGTACCTGTTGAACCAGCATCGCCAGTGGAAAGCACGTTAAACAGGTATGCCTACCGATCCATATTCGTTTTTTCCTTCCTTGCAATATGATTCTCAACAATATTCAGTAGTAACATGGCAGAATCAGTCACCTTTTTTTCCACCTCAAGAATTGTTTATGCCACCATGGCCCAATCAGTCAAATCTAAATAACAATAGTTGGAAAAATTTCCCTTACCCACCACCATTCTTGCAACACAATCCTTATTCTTCCCAATGGTCTCCTTCCACTTCATAAAATCAAAACTAGAAATCAAATTGGCAAAAAACTACAAACCAGCCTATGGGAACAATCCCTCTCCCTCAACCAACTTTACCAGCATCTTACACATTGCAGCAGAACCCTCAACCCAATCTATGACCACAGCTCCCATCCCATCCCAACCCGAATCCCAACAATAGACCAGTCCAATCTGTACAAATTATGGAAGGAACAGAGCCAGAAACTGAGTTGAGGGAGTGTAATGAACTCGAATTAAGGTCTGGGCAGATAATTGAATTAGAAAGGGATAAAAATATAAAATTAGAAGATCTGTTACCTGTAGAACAAACACCTCAAGTGGGGAATATGGTTAAACATAAAAGCCATGATCAAACAATTACCTCTTCTCCACCATTCCCAGAGAGAATGATTATACCCCGCTCAATAGAATATCCTGGTTTTGATCTTCTGGGAGAATTAAAAAATCTATGCATGAAAATACCTCTCCTCCAGGTTATTCAGGACATTCAAATTTATGCAAAAACTATTAAGGAATTGTATATGAAAAAGCCAAAGAGGAAAATAGAAAAAACCCCAACTGTCCACGTAGTCGAAACTTTGTCTGATTTATTATCAAGCAGAGAAACACCAGTGAAATATGAGGACCCAGGAAACCCTATAGTCATGATACAAATAAATGGATGTTCCTTCCCCAATGCATTAGTTGATTTAGGAGCAGCCATTAATGTTCTCACAACAACAACCTGTCAAAATATTGGCATTACAGCCTTGGATCCAACGACGACCTTGCTGGAATTGGCTGACCGATTGTTTGTCAAACCAGAAGGGAAATTACAGGATGTAATGTTGTCTGTATATTCTTGGGAATACCCAGCAGATTTCCTGATCATCAATCCTAGAAACCGGCTACATGGACATCCTTTAATATTTGGAAGGCCTTGGCTAGCAACTGCTGATGCCTATATCAGCTTCCGGACAGGCCATATGACTATAACTAGGGGGAATGATGTGAAAAATTTAGCTTTATACCCCCCTGCTCAGCCAAGCTTGGCTATTATGAAAACTAGGAAACAACCTGCAACATATTTCATAGAAAATATTCGGTCACCATTAACTGTGGGAGATGCCCTTGAATTCAAAAACCAAACTAAAGACGATATTATTAATACTTTTATCAATCATCCTACCACAGTATCAAGTTTAAAATGCCACATGATCAAAGCAGTCCTTGACAATGAAATCGAAGAATATCCCCTGAGAGAAATAAATGACCAAACAATACCTACAAACACTGTTTATAATAGAAAACCTATCGAAATCAAGCCAGGGAAAATCCTGAACATTAACAGTAATCTGAGTGATGACCAGCAACAAAAAATTACTCAAGTTCTTAGGAAAATTAAAGAGGATTTTTCTTGGGACTACTCAGATATGAAAGGGATCGACCCTCAACTATGCATGCATCACATATACACTGAAAAAGATGCAAAAACCATTCGACAACCTCAACATAGACTAAACCCTCACCTGAAAGACATTGTTAAAGAAGAACTTCAAAAACTATTAGATGTCAATTTTATCTATCCTATATCTGACAGTAAATGGGTTTCTCCATTAGTCGTGGTTACCAAAAAGAATGTGAAATGGAAAATATGCGTTGACTATAGAGAACTCAACAAGGCAATGCAAAAACACCACTTTCCCCTTCCATTTATTGATCAGGTCTTAGATACACTGGCAGGGAAGAAATTTTTCTCTTTCCTTGATGGCTTCAGTGGCTATAACCAAATTCAAATTTCCCCTGAAGACCAGGATAAGACTACCTTTACTTGTCCGTGGGGAACATTCACCTATAGGGTATTACCTTTTGTATTGTGTAACGTACATGCCACATTCCAAGAAGCCATACTTAGTATTTTTGTAGACTTGATAAATGAAGGATTAGAAGTATACATGGATGATTTCACACCCTATGGAGATGACTTTGAGCAAGCATTACATACATTGGAAAAAGTTATGGAATGGTGTATTGCTACAAACCTATGTTTAAGTCAATAAAAGTGCCATATGATGATGACAAAAGGCCTTATCTTAGGTCATTACATTTCAGCAGCTCGAATTTAGGTAGATCCGGAAAAAATACAGGTAATTCTCTTACTAGCTACTCCCTGCACTCAAACAAAGGTACGTAGTTTTTTGGGATTTACTGGATATTATCGTAGATTTATCAAGAAATTTTCACAAATTGCTGCACCATTATATGCCTTAACAAGAAACAGTGATTTCATAGGACTAACAAATGTGACACTTCCTTTACAGATCTAAAACAACTAGTATCAATAGCACCAGTTCTACGAGGACCGAACTAGGATATACCATTCTAGATTTCATCAAATGCATCAGACACAGCCATTGGAGTAGTTCTTGGCCAAGAGGAAAAAAAAAGAAACCCTACGCTATATTTTACATTAGCAAAAACTTATCTCCTGCTAAATTGAATTACACAGTAACAGAGAAGGAGTTTTTAGCTGTTATTTATGCTATTAATAAATTCAGGCATTATATAACAGGATACCCTATGGTTTTGTATACTGATCACTCTGCTATTAAATATTTAGCTAATAAACCTGTTAATAATGGAAGAGTGACACGATGGTTGATCCTTTTGCAGGAATTCGACATAACAATCAAAGATCAACTAGGAAAGGACAATCTGGTAGCAGAGTTCCTCTCACGTGTGCCAAAGACAGATGACTCTGCAATAGTGGAAGACTAGTTCCTTGATGAGCACTTATTTGTTGTAACCATAAAAACACCGTGGTACACGGATGTCATGAGCTACCTAGCAGTGGGAAAATTACCCAAGCACCTAACGCCCAGTGAAAGAAAACTAATAGTACAATGTAGCACTCGGTTCTCCTGGATTGGAGGATATATATTTCATACAGGAACTGATATGCATATTCGAAGGTGTGTCAGGGAAGATGAAATATTCGACATCTTAAAAGCTTGCCACGATGGGCCTTGTGGTGGAAATTTTGGAGATCACAGGACTGGACATAAAGTCTTACAGATGGGCTATTATTGGCCCACCATTTTTAAGGACGCCAAGAATTTTTTCTAGGAATGCGATAGCTGCCAAAGAATGGGTCGCCCTGGATAGTATGAAGAGATGCCCCTGCATCCATAGTTAGTCATTGAACCCTTTGAATTATGGGCATTAGATTTCAATGGACCAATAAACCCATCATCTAATCAAAAGACATATATATTGGTTGCAACAGAATATGTGACTAAATGGGTGGAGGCAGAAGCATTACCAAGGGCAACAGAGGACTCAGTAATCCACTTTATTTTCAAAATTTTCGTACGGTATGGCTTGCCTAGAGAAATAATCATGGATGGAGGGCCACAATTTTTAGGCCATAAGATTGCTACAACATTAAAAAATCATCATATCATGCACAGAATCACATCTCCATACCACCCACAGGAAAACGACCAGGAAGAAAGTACCAATAAAGTAATCGAGGAAATACTAACAAAGATAGTTGCATCTCATAGACATGATTGGGCTACCTGATTTCCAGAAGCCCTGTGGGAATACCGTATGACATGGATAAATACCACAGGATACTCCCCATATCAGCTAGTGTTTGGCAAAGAACCTATCTTCCCAATAGAATTTGAAATTCATACATTGAGGATAGCTCAAGAAGTAGGCTTGGACTTGAATGAAGCACAGATCAACAGGTTACATCAAATCAATGAATTGGATGAAATCCAACTATCATCTCTTCAGTATACTGCACTAATCCAGCAACAAAGAGCAAAATGGCATGACGCCCTCATCAAGAAGAAGATATTCCATGAAGGTGATTGGGAACCTTTTTATGATTCTAGGTTCCAGGATTTCCTGGGAAAACTCGAAACCAGATGGTTAGGCCCCTATGAGATACAAGAGGTGCATGATAATGGCAACCTTACATTAGCCAACATTGATGGGTTTGGCTACTCTTTTAAAGTGAACGGACATCGAGTACGCCTCTATCACAAACCGCTTACAAGGGAATCCTTTTACCAACAGATACGGGAAGATTCCACAATACAAATTCTTGCTAAGGAGGGAAACCCTTCCACAGTGCCAGTCCAGTGAAAAAATGTATTTTTTCCTAAAACCTGTACATAAATTTGCCTTTCTGTTTGATTGGATTTTCTTGATAATAGATTGTTCATTACTTTTTTTTCTTTCCTTTATTTTTCCTTTGTTGTTCCCTCTAGGGAACAACAATGATCGTGTGTATTGTATTTTTTTGTTCCTTACAGGGAACAATAATTTCTACGTTCATTTTTCTTTTCTGTTTCCTACAGGGAACAACTTCTATTCCTTACAGGGAATAACTATTTTTGTGTGTATTTTTCTTTGTTGTTCCCTCTATGGAACAACAATTTTGGCGTGTATTTTTTTTCCCTTGTTGTTCCCTCTATGGAACAACAATTTTGGCGTGTCTTTTTTTGCCCTTGCTGTTCCCTACAGGGAACAACTGTTGTTCCCTATAGGGAACAACAATTTATGTGTGCAGCTTGCTTTGCTATTCCTTACAGTGAAAAACCGCTATTCCCTATAAGGAATAACAATTTTTGTGTGTTCTTTTTTTTTCTATTCCCTCTAAGGAACAACACATTTCTTTGCATATTTTCTTTTGTTGTTCCCTACAAGGAACAACTGTTGTTCCCTACAAGGAACAACTGTTGTTCCCTTTAAGGAACAACACTTTTTGTGTGGGTCTTTCTTTTTCTATTTCTTTCAAAGAACAACACTTTATGAATATTTTTTAGAACATCCTCTTTCTCTTCCTTGCATAATCATCCCTAGACCACCCCAGTTTCACTTTTTAAAATTGTCTTAATGGCATGGAAGGTACAATATATATTTAAAGACAAGAAATAGGGAGGTCTAGTGGAACAGGAAAATACCGTGAATATTATCATCTTTAACAAGATTGCTTTGTGATGATCCAAAAAAAAGGAAAAAGACACAATTATCTATCTCACTTTACTATCCTAATTTCCACTATAAATCAAACTAATTGATTATCTATAGCATGCTGGTTCCCCCTTGCTTGTATAAATCTCTCTACATATTATCAATAAGGTTATGGGTATATTATATATATATATATATATATATATATATATATGTCAAACTTCTTCTGCCATCCCTACTCTTAAGAAGTGATAAGCCACCCTCTACGTATAAAATGGGGACTAAAAAGAAAATATATATATATATATAGATTCACTAACAATTTTATGATTTTTTCAGATGGAGGATAGGGGATCTCATCACGAGCCAGCCTACCATGATCATAAAGAATCAACAAAGTGGCATTCCCACTATGGCCACCACACCAGGGATATGATACAATGGATGCATAAACAAATAAAGTCCTTGGAAACAGGAGGTCTCATCACGAGTCGACCTGACCACTTTCGCTACTTCCTAGTGAATGGCAATGTATTCACCTGGTCACCAAGCCAGCACATTGGTCTCTACTATGGACATCTAAGACACTTCCCCAAATATACATAGAGGACCATGGTTCCCAAGGGTTAAAAAGAAACTCTATCAAGGCTATGGACGCCTGCAGGCAACAAAAGCTCTGTTGATGGTATTGAAGCTTTATTTTACATCAATAACTATTATAATACCCTCTTCTTATAAAATTTCTATGGAGATATTATGGTCTTAACATACCTTGAACCTTTATGCATGAATATTTTTTTAAATGAATCACAACATTTTAAGTGGAATAATGGCACTAAAGTATTATTTCTTGCGCATGCTGTCCCTTTTTCTTTATCATATCACATCAAAGCAGCCTATCATTTATTCATAATTCTTGGTACAAGCCTTGATTTCACCACTCCAATCTCCTTAATGATCCTGTCATTAATAAGTGTACCTTGCCGATCCATTACCCCTGTACTTCACCACCAATTCCTTACCCTTTCATTTATTCAGTCATAGGCGACCTATTAATTCGAAGCGAGGCAGGGATCTCCAATGTAATTTTGAATGTGCTGTCATTTTTCATTAGAATTTGAAGAATGATACGACATTCCATGATCACAGAGCATGTGGTATGATAACAACCCTCAATAATTGTATTTATATTTTTTTTCTATTCCATCACTCAGCTCTGTTCGTCGCTGTGTTTTTCATGCTACACTTATCATTTGCAGAATTCCACCATGATGGGAGGAAGAACAGTACACAGAGAACCACTAATAATGGTTGTTTCTGATGTATCTAGGGAAATTTTAGCTCAATCCGGGTGGATAACATACTTTACAAGATTTCAACCACCCAACGAGGAAATTTCCATTGAGTTCTTATGAAATATACAAAATGGACAATCAATGGTAAGGGGTAGGAAAATAATTATATATAGACGTCCTGGCATGCAGGGCTCCCGCCAATAACTATGCCTTGTTTTTGTTAGAACGATACTTGTTGTTGAAAATTAAAGATGTGAGAGCTAGAAAACCAATTGAATTAAAAACAGTTGAAGATTTTATAAATTGTTGCAAACAGCATGGTGTAAAGGTTCAATGGTTGCTTTGTGATTTTTACCTGTATAATTTTGTATTAGCGGATGAGGTGGAAAATAACCCTAACCATTTTGTGGGAGATGTTCAATTCCAGGCCTTTATCTCATTTTCAGTTAATCAACTTAAATGGTTCAAAGCTCATAACGCCTTCCAAAGATAAGAGCATGGATTAGATCTTTGGGTAAGAAGCGAGCCCAAAAAACCTTTGCAAATGCTTTCCAACCACAAGAGTCTAATGAAAAGGGAAGAGGTGATTAAAATTTTAGGCCCTATTCATAGAGATATTGTACAAAACGGAGTATCATATTTTCAATCCATTCGAGAAAGCTCTGTGGCTGCGTCCAAGCTTAGGTGGACGGTCTCTACTAATAGTGTGCAGGATAGGGAGCCATTTAATTACAGAAATTTCAAAGCATCTGCAGCCCATTTTGTCACATATAGCAACCTCATTTTAAGATAAGGTCCCTATTGGTTAGGATGTCAGTTTTGTAGCCCCATCATTTAGTATCCTCCTGAAGGATACAGGGCCATCTATGAATTGCCTGAAGGAAAGGAAGGGCCTGCTTTTGCACTCTTAGCTCAACATCATGGTTTCAGACCAATTTTTGATGCCCCTTCTCCAGCCTGCTCTTTAACTTCACTCCATCAGAGTTAATTTATTTTCATGAGGACATGAAATAGGGTAAGCAGGGGAGTATGTTGAGTTACGAAATGGGTATGTATTTACTATTAATATCATCATCGTTTTCCTTGATTCTTATCTTTTTCATATCTTGATGCATTAATATATTGAGGACTTATGGTAAGAAATGAAGGAATTATTTGCAGTTACGATTCACCTAAATTTTACCCTTCTTTATGCAGGAAAGTGATGAAAGGAACAATTGATGTTCCCTGACGTTGGGACAACAGAATCTGAAAAGCAAAGGAAGGAATGCGTCGGTTGCAGACAAAGCTGAGAACAAATTAGAGGGATCGGTGTGGAATAGAAAAGATGTCTTAAGTTAGAAATCGGTTGCGAATACCTCAGGATCGAGAGATCCTAAGGGATCACATTTACTATTTACTCTTTACCCTTTCGATTATAAAACAAAGCGATTGTAGGAAGAAAGGGGGGGATCTCTGTTATTTTTCAAGTTGTAAGTTTAATTATAGACCTGCGTCGTTAAAGAACACAATTATATTATAATTCTCCTCAAGTTCGATGATTAATATATAATTGAAGTTTCTGTTCTCTTGCATTATCTGAAGTAATTTAGCAGTGCTCGCTGGCAGCTAAGGGCCCGGCCTCTGGTGAAGTTAACTGCTTCCTTGTGTTATATTTCTAATTCTTCCAGAGTTTGGTTTGGTTGATAATTCCTTGTTTCCGTCAATTTATTTCATTAGCTGTTCATTACTTTCTTGTATCGAGATAATATATGTTCTGTTATAATTTACATCGTTATCATTTGATTTAATTTTTGTTTATTACAGCGCAAATCATCTAGACAGTGCATTGTATTTATTTAATCATCTGCAAGAGTTTGATTATTGCTATTAAACTCTCAGAAGTGATATCATTCCTATCTTGGTTGCTTTATAGAGATTTAGTATAGTTTAGATTGAATCAGCTAAGTAGAGGTGAGTTATTGTTACTGTGCTCTTGGTTGATGATGTTATTTCTTGAATTGCTATAAGGTTTGATTTCAGTAGAGGATTGAGCTGTGATATTTCCTTTAATAATTGCAATTGGATTTTATTAGATTCTTCCATTTATTATTGTGTCAAGATCTATACTAAAATTTAGGAAACATTAATCTCTGAATTAATAGAAGCCACATACTGTGTACACTCTTAAAATAAGAGGACTTGCCCAGATTGATGATTAATGTGGGATAATTAGGAGTTTTAAAAGGCACCTTTTATCAACCAAAACTCATTACCTTCATTTTTGCAAAGCTGCCATTTCATTCCCTTCCCTTCATCTTTTTTCACTTCCACCCTAGGGTTTCCAAATCATAATTTGAAAATGTCAGAGGAAGAAGACAGTGGCATGGTTTGTGCAGCACAAATGCCAAAAATGCATGATCATAAGGGAGGGAAAATAAACATATTTGAACCCATCAATACAAGAGAACTCATGACCACTCCTCTCATTGTATCTTGTTTTAAATATGTGGGCTACTTTGAGTTTTGTGAGAAGGTGCAGCAAGCCCAAAATCACCCACAGCTGACAAGACTATTCATCATCAATCTACATGACAAGAAGGTCAATCTTGCCTGGGTTACATTTGAGATGTCCACTTATGCCATCGCAGCTGCTACAGGGATACCTAGTGTGGGAGAGAAGTGGTTCAAACAAGCAAACATGGACATGAGTTATTTCGAACCATACCTCAAACCTAGGTATCAAGATCACCACAAGTCCATATTCCCTTTTTCTCATCTTCTTAAAAGATATGCACCCATGATGAAGATAATAATGAAGTATTTCAGTTGTGAGGGAAGGTTTTCCCGCCTCTACTCATACCATATATGTTTTCTTATGCATTTCACTAGAGTTAGGATGCTGCATATACCATATTATCTTTTTCATAGCATTGAAAAAATGGCCTACATTGTGCAAAAGAGAGATTATAATAAAAAAATTCAAATCCTATTTCATCATTCACGCATCAAGATGGTGGTCATGCATCAACTCGAGTAGAAAAAAATTCCATGGGATACCTCCATTGCCAATGAGGTTTTCACTACTCCATCTAGCCATCATCAACAGGATATTACTTCACCTTCTCATCCTCCCATATCCACTTATCCATCAAATATTGTTGTTCATACATCACCATCCACTCACATCCATTCACCTCATGATGATCCTTCCTCATCACCTTTCCACCACCATTCACCATCACATCATGATACCATAGCCTCAAGCAAGGAAAGAAACATTGAAATAGCTGACACCAAAATGATTGACATTGATCCATTTCCTTTCACATATCAGAGAGGCCACAAGGATGTGTTTGCGTCACTTGAGGTGAAAGGGGCCATGACTTCATCATCAGCAAAGAAGGTTGATAAGGGCAAGGAAAATGTTACAAAGCATGTCATTTTTGAAGAGGATAAACATGAAACTGAGTAGGAGTTTTAGCTAATTGACCTTGATGATGAGGATGAGGAGAGAATCACCAATATGTTGATCAAAAGCAAGGATGCCAAGATTAGTGAGCTTCAAGCTAATATTGGTAGGGCAAAGAATGTGATTAACGTTTTTGAGCTAGAGAATCAACAGCTGAAGACAAAGCAGGCCATCAGTGAGGTTAGGGCAATTAGATCTCAGAAAGAGGCTGGAAAGGCCAAATATTTGCTAGATGAGACTTTGGGAAATTTTTATGACAGTGAAGATGAGGAAGATTAGCTTCCTAGACAGAGGCCAAAGACCATTGGGCTGAAGAGGGCTTTAGCCTGAGAAAGGAAAAAAGAGGGAGAATTGGCAGAGCAGCTCACTCCAAGTGAGCTGCTTGCCATAGAGATTAGAAAGGATAGATATTATTGGCTAGAGAGAACCAATTTTCACCTAAAGGTTCAACTAGATAAGGCAAAGAGAGACACTGACATGTAGAGGAAGATGGTAAGACATTATTCCATGAGAAACAAGATTGCAAGGGCTAAGCTCAAACGTGCCCATATAAAGATTTAGGATTTGATCAAGGAAAAGGAGAAAGAGAATCTCAATATCCTTGTTGATGTGTCCCTCCAAGCCTCTAAATCTTAATCAGCAAGTTAAATTCCAATTTTGGCACCTTTTTGCACATTTTGAATTTTTGACAGTTTGACTTGCAGAAATTGGGCCAAACGCGCAACGCCACTGGAACTGCGCTCTTTTTTGAGGCACTCAAATGAAAAATGGTCAGCATATTCATGTTCCAAATGGCAAGTACATCAAACTCAGAAATTTGTATAGGATTTGGAGCAAAACTGGTCCCTCAAAAGGCAAAACACTACCAAAAAATCACCTTTCTACCCTCTTTTTGGCACTCGCACTGCGCATTTAGCAGTATTGGGAGAAGTGGTTTTTGACAAGAAATATAGGCACCATTCTGGAAAGTGAAAGTAGATTTAGAAAATAAACTCAGAGAACTTTCCAATGAGCCATCATGGAGCTCATTTGGACAACGGGAAGGCCTCCAAAAGTTAGCTGCAAAACAGGCCATTTTCTTAGTCTTTGTGCTACGCGTTTGCGTTGGCGTTGCGCCCCTGTACCTTGGAGCTGCACCCTTACCAAGAGTTATTGAAAAATATATTTTGAAGCCTTAATGTCAAACTTATTCCAAAATTATCTGAGTAGTTATGTTAGAAGTTAGTATTGCAATGAATGAGTTTTAGATATTTTGTGTTGGGCCTTGCATGGTCTCAAAGTTCAGAATGCATTAAATATGTAATAAATGACATTTGAAACCCTAGCTAGGCTTCACCTCATAATTTTGCAGATAAATATTGCATGTATGCTTCAGTGTTTTTGTTGGTTGATTGTTGAGTTGAATACCTCATAGAGTTTTAGTTGTGAAGAGTTTTTGGCTTTGGAGTTTCGTAACTGTTTTGGACTGAATATCAATGGAGCAAGCATATTCACAGGGTTCATGAAATTTTTTAAATGGTTATGTTGTTCTGATATTATATTTTTTTCCTTCTATTTTCCATATTGTTCATCTTTCCTCTTGCAATAGAACAAAAAATTTAGGTTAAGATATGTTGTTAGAGGCACCTTAATTATATCTACTTCCTGTTGTTTAAATGTTTTCCTCTACTAGGTCTGATTGGAGAATTATTAATTTCTTTCTGATTCCATATAGGTTATTGTCCTAAAAATTATTTAATAAGAGTCAATACAAAGAATTTTATGGTATTCCCTGTCCTTTCGTGTAGCTTGAAGCATTGTTTTTAAGGCCTTTCTTTTAAGTTTACTTATTAGGGTTTAGATAAAGAAGTTTATGGTTTGCCCTGTCCTTTGATTCATCTTGAATAGTCACTTTGAAGGTATTTGAAGTCTGATTGAAGAACTTAGGATTTCCCTGCTCTTTAATCATCACTTATTTTTTATCTTAAATGTTTTCTTTGTCTCAAGGTAAATAGCTAGAGAATTTAGGAGTTCCCTGCTCTCTAGGGTTTGCTAGATTGTTGTCTCAAAGTTTACTTGGTAAAGCTAGGCCAAAGAATTTTATGGTGTGCCATGTCCTTTGGTTCTTTATTACACATAGTTATCTTAAAGACTCTTCTTGTTCTAGTATATGTTAAAGGATTCTTAATTTCCATTTAAACCTACCAAACTCACAATTTAATGTTCATTTCACCTCCATATAAGCTATTAAGATCCATTTGAATTTGTTAACTTTCCCTATGAAACACCCTTGATTTGTTGTTGTACTTTTCAAACCTTTCATAGACCCCATAGCCCAATGGTTTGAATTTCTCTTACTCTATCTGTTCTACTTAACAAGAAACCCAACAAAAAAAAACAAAACAAACAACCCTATCATTTTAATTAGCCTAAAATCATCATCCTAAATCAATCAAGTTATATCTTTTATACAAATATAGGGAGAGCCCTCTCTCAGTCCAGGAAGGCTAGGTCCTAGGACTCCAAAGTTGGTTTGATGTTACCCTTGTCTATATGGTCTTGCCAACTTGACAAATTACAGGGACCTAGCAACATGTATGCCCTATT
The DNA here is from genome assembly GCA_034641835.2 of Pinus albicaulis. Classification (NCBI taxonomy): domain Eukaryota; kingdom Viridiplantae; phylum Streptophyta; class Pinopsida; order Pinales; family Pinaceae; genus Pinus; species Pinus albicaulis. Next base: position 1,024,453,998 of record CM076582.1, read on the forward strand.
TTAGCACCTATTTTCCATGTTGTTTCCCATACTATATATTTCTATCGGTTCATAATCCCTCCTTTTGACCTTCCATGGCTCTGAATCTAAACTGCATTTCCTCTTCTTTTCTATATTCTAGTTATAACCCAAAAGGATTCCATCACTTATTCTACCTTGTGATAGCATTTATGCATGTTAATATGCTTTGGTATTTATTTCATTATTACAATCGTGTCACCCTTGGAATTATTTATCACCTTAACTTGGTGTTTTTATTCTTCTTGGAGGGAACAATGAAATGATTGGTTTTCCCTACTAGCATATTTTATTCACCTTTCTTAGAGTGGTTCCATAAGCTAAAAACAAGTTTCTACTCTTTATTCCACTCATTCCTCCAGGAAAACCTTCGTGTGTGTCCTTCTCATTATTGTTAAACACTAAAGGGTATGGAGCATCCTTTTACCTCTTTTTCATGTTCATTAAAGCATCATGAAAAAGACACTTTATATCGAGAATACTAGTATCTCTTATTTGATCTCATTAAACCATGAAAAGTAAACTATATCATGTATCATTTTACCTCTTTTTTGGGCCTATTAAAACCAAACAAAAAATAAACTATCAAGCTTATTTTTCATATCTTTCATTCTCTCTAAAATATGAAGGAGATACCAACCAATAAGAAAATAAGGGAGTGAAATCACCCTTTTTCCATTCTATCGGTCAAAATGGAAATGTCAGTCACATCACCCTTGAACACGATACCTATTTGTGCCAATTGCTTCAAGTTAGGTTTTATCTTGCCTAGGAGCCATACCATACATATGAGTCTTTCTACTCCTATACTTGGTTACTCTTCTATTCAATATGGAGCATGCTTGAACATCTCCTGCGATATCACATTATATCATGTCGTTCCCATTATTCAATGTTGTCAATCACTATTTTCTCAGGATGTTACATGTTCAAGGGAAGTTTAAACCTTAGTCATCCATCCACAATTCTTGTTGACTATTTATACCAACCATCATTGGGTCAATTTTCCTTCATAAATTCATCAATTTGTATAATCTCTCCATCTTCTCCTTGGTGATTGATGAGGGATACAATAAGGCCCTCCTTCAATGCATCTTCTCTTAACAACTTCAACTCATCATTCAAGAGTTTTATCTAGGACTTAGTAGTACCTTGGAGGTTGTGAACGTTAGTGGTAGGATTCCTCAAAATTGACAATGAATTTACCTCATTGGCTCCTGATTAATGGAATCCATGAGTGTTTAATGTCATAACATTTATTCACACTTTTCATGTTATGCTAGGTACCTTGGGTTCCATCTTTATCATTGGTGGGTCCCCTTTTTTTTCTAACAATATACCTCAATTAATGGTAATCAAATAGTCTATATCATGCTCGAAATTGAATCATTTATTTGCATGTTGTATATATGTACCATCAAGGTTGGGGACAATACCTTAGGTTAGGGACATCTCACTCTTATATGGTACTTTTTCCAAGATGAAATGGAGTTATGGGTTTTCTTATGTAATTTTATGGCTACTATGCGGCACCCCTCCCGTATATGTCCGTAGTTTTATTGATGTATACTGTGATATAGATCCACATTGTATTTTTTGTTAGTTATGTTGCTTTGGTCTCTTTAATGGATCCACTGTGTATGCCTCACAACCATGTACATGAATTTCATGTCATATATTCACAATAGTCCTTATTTCCCCTTGGTTTATCCCTTTTACTACACCATTCCTCCCACATTATTCTTACTTAATCACCCATCACCCCATTGCATTAGAACAACCTAGCATTTGAGTACACAAGTTATCTTTAGAATGGGAGAAATGGAGGTCAAACTTCTAGATGGTAGGTTACTCCCAATATTCTCTCAGCCCATCTTATCATAAGTTGGTTGAGGATAAACTATTAGAGAAGCTTCATAAATTTTCATGGCCCGAGGTATCTAGATACATCCTCTTGAGTCTAAGAAAAACCTATATAGTTAGACCTTCTCAAGGGTATATGAATGTCAGAAAGAGAATAGCTTAGCAATGCTAGTGATTTGCTGCCAAAACATTCTTCTCTTACATGTGTGATGAGCCTAGTTTTTCTATAAGATGAGGCAAGAGGAGTGCCAAGGATCATAAGAGAGTCTATTAGTGAATCAAGATATAATTTCAATTTGTAATATTATTTCACATGAATGAAAATGATGAATTCCATTCTATATTTCATGTTCTCATATGTCTGAATTGACTTGGTTATTATTATATATTATGGTGCATACTAAATTTTCTTCTATGAAGGCATACATCACTTGTTTGGTGGTGAATGCATGTAGAGAATTAGATCAAAGATATTGGAGTGAGATCTTCAAATTAGAGTAGGATTTCTAGTTGCTTAACATGGTATACAAAATATACCAACCTATGTGGATGCACATGTATGTTCTTCTCATCCTCTCTATTATATGAATGAGATTTATTGCATTAGATATATGGATTTTTCCTGGATTCATCAGACATTTTCTAGTTGGACTTGAGTAAATATAAGTGGAGCAAGAAATCCGTATCCTTTAATATATTTGCAAGCTAACACTTGCCATTTCATACTTCTAAGAAATGGTTCCATTATGGTAGGAACAATACATCATACAGGAACATTAATCACAAATGAGTTAGAACAAATTCTGAAACATACTTAGAGACTCAAAGGTCCAAATGTTTCACCAATTGTTTTAGTTGTGATAACAACCCTCAATTCCTCTAAATTCATTATGCACAGAGCGATTGGAGAGGTATATTTTTTTAAATTTATTTATATATCACCTTGTGAAGCCTATACAACACTCATGATCTATAGTAATTCCCCCTAACTTGAGGTAATGGAATAATACTTATGAACCTAAACGAGTTATGATGATCATTCCAACAAATTTCAGGAACCCTAACCTTAATCCTATAAGAAAAAAACTTTGCAAATCTTCATCACAATTAGGTAACTCTTAGAGATATGTTTTAACTTGAATATTCTTAAAATTGTGAGTCTTTTTAGGTAGATGTAATTATAATGTGACCTTGTAGCTATTAGTACCCAACAAGCCCTCCATAAAGTGTTATGGTTCCATACTTAATCTTTAATCTTGAGTGTTGGCCCTCCAAATTTTCTATAATTCTCCCTTAGTCTCCAATTTTGTGCCATAGAGCTTCTATTTTCCTCAAAGTAACAGTATGTAATTTTATTTATGTCTTTAGTATAATATTCTTCCTCTTTTAAGCCTCTTTAGTGCATCATTAAGTCTCTCGATTGTGTCAGAGCTACCAGATGACCCTTAATAGAGAACTAAAGTGGTGATTTCTCTCTCTTAAACTCATATTATGCATCCCTTTCCTCCCTATAGTTCATCACTAGGCCCCTAACGGTCACTCTAGCAGGTCACTAAGCCTTAATGGAGCACTATAATTATACTTTAAAGCTCAACAACACAAAAAAATAACTTGTATCTTTTCTCCTGCTTTAAAATCATTTTCTTGAGCTTTCTCATGTCACTTTAAGTTAAAAAAAGGTAGAAAGAAAATTTGATTAATAAAATACTCAAAATAACAAATTTTGAAGCTTAGTGGAACTCTTTAAAGAGATCATAACACTCTTCCTTTTTCAAACCATTGTGGTATCTTCTCATGGGAGTCAAATCAAATAGTTAATTAGGAATTTCACTCTATATTTCTGTAGCCATAACTAGTTTTATAGATAGCCTAAGTGAGGTAATTACTGTGCTTATTCACTTAGTTTTTTTTCTATTTACATTCATTTTACCACAATTAATTACCTAGAAGTTATTTTTATTACATGTAATATCATATTTGAATTATTGTTTTAATTGATTTAATGAATTTTGGGTAAATTTTATTGATCTCAAAGCCCTCGGGGGTCAATCAATTGGAAAGTGTCATAAAAATGAAATGTTATGTTCCACAATATTTGAGATTAAAATCCCCCTAACATACCCATGTTTGTGGAAGGGACATATGCAGGGACTTAATGGCTATATTGGTAGTGATTGAACTTGACCCCATGTCATGTGATTACAAAATAAACCTAATTTTTAATTCCTTTGGTCATATATCTATATATATATATATATATATATATATATATATATTATTGATATTAGAGGCTATATTATCTTCCTCCCTTTGACCCACACTTATATTAATTGAGTTGTAACTCATGTGACTTTGTGTAGCTCTTAGAATCAATGGAAGACCCTTTTTCTAGAATAAGAACAAGTTTAGGATGATTTAAGAGTCCATTTGACCCCCAAACTAACCCTTGCATGAGATTCTTTTCAATTTTTTTTACTTGGCTTGATCCATACCTACATCCTAGCTTCCTAACAATTGTTTTCTTTAGCTTACATAAAATATTTGTATTACAATGAAACCCATAATATGGCTTTCCATAGCCCAAAATCTCTCATCTATAAACCTTTCTTAAAATAGATATCGATTTTGTTCAGAGCACCTAGGGTTTCTTTTCATGAGAGCCATTATCATGCTTTTATCTTGGCTTCTTTAGCCAATTTTTATTTTTTTTAGATTTGGGTACATGAGCAAGTATCTCTTACCCAAAATCCATAGTTTTCCTCCAATCATGCCAATAATATTTTCCATGAGGAAGCACTCAACCATCCTAGTAAAGACAGTGAAACAAACATCACTAATTTTTCCCGACTACTAAAAATTATTTCTCCCTCAAAACCCAATTAGCCTCATTGCTTAGACCAACCAATGATCTACATATTGCATGGTAAAATAATATAAATAATGGGTGCTTGTTTATTTCTTTTTATTTGTAGGATGACCATTGATGAATCCAAGAGAAGGGTTGACAAAGACCCGATAATTGAAACCTAAGATGATGAAGAGTCAGACAAGTAAATGAACAAAAGATTTGGGATACTCTAGATTTTATAGTTAAGTTCATCACTTAATCATGGTTGGAGATATACCAAAAAATTCATATGTATATCTTGCTTCCTAATGACCAAAATATAGATCTTTATAAGGTAGTGAGAAGATCTTAGTTGGTAAAAGTGGCCAATCACCCACCAATTTTCCCATGTGAAAACTCTATATATTGATTGTTGTAACATTTACACCCACAGGAAACTATGATCAAAGAAAATAATGAAGATTTAATTTCCTCATTAAATTCCTTTGACATAGATATGTATTATAAGCTTCCCAGAGAGGAGTTTTTTATAGTTGGCTAAGAAAATTCAAAATATTTGCTGGTGAGATCTTCAAGAAGTGGTTGGCTAACAAAGGGACTTTGAGAACATAGGAAAACAAAGAGTACCCTATAAACATGTTGGAGACCCTATTATAAATAATTACTACCATTCTATTTCGATTTTATCAGCAATCTAACATCAGAACCTTCCCTAAATGGTTTATTCCACTAATGTACATTATAGAAATTGAAGGTATGATTTTCAGCTATGCATATATCTTAGAAAACACTCTAAATGATAACCTTGAACATTCTTAGAAGCCCGAGGAATATAAGAAACCTCAATTCTACATGGATTCTTACCTATTAGATACAGTTTTTTCTAAGATGGAATTTCCAAACCCAAATTGTGTTGGGTATGTGTTATATTATTTCCAAGACTAGTCACGCATGGGGGGGGTCACAGGGGGGGTGAGAGCTGCCCCTGTACGTTGCACTGAGCGTAGCAGGGGGGTCACAGGGGGGGTGAAGGCCCCCTCTCTTTGGGGTTCGGGTCAGCTCCCTGGGAAATTTTTTTTAGTCCTTATTTTTCGGTGGGCAGACCCGCCCATGGTTTTGTCGATGGATTTTCACAAGGTTTTGGGGCATGATGGTTTTTGGCCCTTGGTATTTTGTAGATACGGTCAAAGGAACTACGGTTGTGTTCTAATCCAGGGTTAATGGATTGGGGTTTATGTATGCTTTGGCATGTATATATATGTGTTGTAACACTAAAAGGAATACAATGAAAAATCAAGATGGTCGTCCTAATTTTGGATCCAGGGTAAAATATATGTGTTTATTTGTTTTATGTTTTATGCTCTTGCTATTGTCTATTTTATGTTTTGAAGATTCATTTGTAGATAATTTCTGTACAGGGTTAAAACCTACATTTGGTATCAGAGCAGTTTTGGCTTCAAGGGGACGCCTTTATTGCTGAGGGTTTTTTGCTTGGGCCTGAGGTAGACCCTATTTAGTGGGAGATCTGCGAGATCGATTCTTGCGGTGAAAGAATATGGCGAGTGGCAGGAAGATAGAGATCAAGAAATTTAATGGTCAGAGTTTTTATTTGTGGAAGCTCAAGATGGAGGATCTTCTGGTGGATAAAGACTAGTGGATCACGGTAGATCCAGGTACTAAACCAATGGCAATGTAAGATGAAGACTGGAAGAAGTTAGATCGGAAGGAAAAGAGAAAAATACGGTTGTGTGTCTCAGATTCGGTATTATTGAATGTATCTGGGGAAGCTACGATGAAGAATTTGTGGGACAAACTTGGGAATTTGTACCAATATAAGTCTCTGGTGAATAAATTATTCCTGCGGAAAAAGCTGTATAACCTGAGGATGAAGGATGGAGACTTGGTGACAGAGCAACTGAATGCCTTCAATACTGTGATAAGTCAGTTGTCATATGTTGATATTAAAATCTCAAATTAAGATAAATGTATCAATTTGTTGTGTTCTCTACTAGACTTGTGGGACAGTCTAGTTACTGCAATAGGTAGCAATACAACTACCTTGAATTTTGATGACATTGTCTCGGCCTTGCTGTCAGAGGAAATGAGACGGAGAAATATGGATGGTCAGAATGGAGATGCCTTATTTGTACGAGGAAGGTCCCAGAATAGAAAAAAGAATAAGGTTTCAAGTGGGAGATATAAATCTAGAGGGAGATATAAATCTCCTGGAAAGTTTGTAAAGGTGTGTTGGAAATGTGGAAAGGAAGGGCACTACAAAAAGGACTGCAGATCTAAAGCACCTGAGAAATGAAAAGGATCTGATGATGCTCCTTCTGCAGAGGCAAAAACCACCTCGGATGAAGGTGGGGATGTGTATTTGGCTTCTTCTTCAAATACACATGTAGATCATGATTCATGGTTGATTGACTCGGGTGCATCCTTTCACTTCACTCCCCATAGGGAGTGTTTCTGTGAGTATGAGAAATATGATGGTGGTGATGTCTTCTTAGGTGATGATAGGAAGGCTAGAATCGTCGGACGTGGAAAATTCAAGCTGAAGCTGTAAGCTGGAAGGATTAGAACCCTTCTTGGTGTTCTGCACATTCCTGCATTGACCTGAAATCTAATTTCTGTAAGCAAGATGGATGATGCAGGTGTAAAAACAGTGTTCGAGAAAGATACCTATAAGATGGTTTGGGGTGCACTGGTATTAATGCGGGGAGTTCACTTTGGAACTCTGTACAAGCTTCAGGGTAGCACTGTTTTTGATGGGTGCAACACTTCTATGGTTCCCGAAAGTGGAGTGGAAATCCTAGCCGTCTCTGGAGAAAATACCATGTTATGGCATCAAAGGCTTCGACATATTGGAGAGAAGGGCCTTTAGATACTACATCGAAATGGTATGGTAGAAGTTATGTCTAATAGCTCACTGGATTTAGATTTCTATGAACATTGTGTGTATGGGAAGCAGAATCAGGTGATTTTTCCTTCTGGTACTAAGAGGGAAAACAAGATATTAGAGTTGGTGCACAATGATGTGTTTGGACCTGTGTCGGTTCCATCACTGGGTAAGTCTGTGTACTATGTTTCATTCATAGATGACTTCTCAAGGAATACATGAATATATTTCTTGAGGAAGAAATCTGAAGTCTTTGACAAATTTAAAGAATTTAAGGCTCTAGTGGAAAACTAGACAGAGAGGAAGATAAAGGTGCTAAGGACAGATAATGGTGGGGAGTTCTGCAAGAAGTAATTTGAAGAGTTGTGTAAGAATTGTGATATAGCACGATAGAAGAATACTCCATACACACCTTAGTGAAATGGAGTTGCAGAAAGAATGAACAAAATGCTTATGGAAAAGGTAAGAAGCATGCTCAGTGGTACCAAGTTAGGACAAGAATTTTGGGCAGAGGCAGTGGAGACTGCATGTTACTTGGTTAACAGATCTCCTTCATCAACTTTGAAGGATAAGACTCCACATGAGGTATGGACTAGTAAGAAACCCTCTCTTTCACATCTAAGGGTATTTGGATGTGATTCATATGTACATGTTCCAAAGGAGAAAATGACCAAGTTGGATAATAAATCTAAAAGGTGCATTGTTATTGGGTATAAGGATGGTTTAAAGGGTTAAATGCTTTGGAATCCGGAAACAACATTGTGTATAGCCGAGATGTGGTGTTTAGAGAGGTGAAATATGTTGTTAAACATGAAGTCCTACCAAAGGAACCTAAGAAGATAGAGTTTGAGCTAAAGTAATATGAATTAGACTCTACAATAGAAGAAGAATCAGAAGAGGAAGAGCCACAAACTCTAGTTGTGAGAAGATCAATTCAGGAAAGAAGACAACCAGAAAGGTATAGTCCATCTGCGTTTTGTTATAATTTTGCTTTAACTATAACTGATGATGATCCTATAACTGTCAGGGGGGAAGTAGATTCAGAGGATGGAAAACTCTGGAAGGAGGCCATGGTTGATGAAATGGCATCCTTGCACAAAAATGAGGCATGGGATCTGGTGGAGTTTCTGACTGGAAGGAAGCCTATTGGGAGAAAATGGGTGTTTAAGAAGAAGATGAACGTAGAAGACAAGGTGGAGAAATACAAAGCTCAATTGGTAGAAAAAGGTTATTCCCAGGTGTTTGGAATTGATTTTGGTGATATTTTTTCTCCTATTGCCAAGGTTACTTCTATTAGAATACTTTTATATGTTGTTGCTACATTCGATTTTGAGGTAGAACGAATGGATGTGAAGACAACATTTCTTCATGGGGATCTGGAAGAGGAGATCTACATGAAGCAACCTGAAGGCTTTATGGTGAAGGGTAAGAAAGAACTAGTATGCAGGTTAAAGAAGTATCTGTATGGGTTAAAACAGTCACCAAGGATGTGGTATCAGAAATTTGATACCTATATACGGGGAAATTTGATATCTATATCACTGTGTTTATTTTAAATTAATTGGTGACTGTGTTATTTATTTGGTCTTATATGTGGATAATATGTTGTTGATTGGAAATGACAAAGAAATTATCCAAGATTTGAAGACCCAAGTGTTCTCCAAATTTGACATGAAGGATCTTGGTGTTGTAAACTATATTTTGGGCATGGAAATCAAGAGAAATCAGGCAAAGAGGAAGCTCTGGTTAAACCAGAGGAAGTATGTCGAGACTATATTACAGAGGTTCAATATGTAGGATAGTAAACCAGTGAATGTTCTGATTCCTGTAGGTACAAATATGTTTGCTGAAAAGTGTCCCATGACACAAGAAGAAGAGGAGGATATGTCCCATGTTCCATATGAAAGTGAAATGGGTAGCCTAATGTATGTAATGGTATGTACTAGAACAGACATTGCACATGCACTTGGAGTATTGAGCAGGTTTATGTCAAACCTAGGGAAGGAGCATTGGACAGCAATGAAGCAGGTTTTCAGATATTTGTGTGGCACTAGAGATTATGGCTTGTGCTACCAGGGAAGAACAAGATTGGAAAGAGTGTTGGAAATTCGTGGTTTTGTTGATGCAGACTCAGATGGAGATCTAGACCAAAGAAGATCTACAAGTGGGTATGTGTTTAGCCTATTTGGAGGTGTAGTCAATTGGATGAGTAAAAGACAGTCTGTAGTGGCTCTTTCAACTATAGAGGCAGAATACATACCAACCACTCATGCAAGAAAAGAAGCAGTTTGGTTGCAGATATTGTGTTCAAGTATGGGGTTGGTGCAGCAAGCTATAAGGATATACTGTGATAGCCAAAGTGAAATTTTCTTGGCTAGGAACCCTGCTTATCATTCAAAATCAAAGCACATCGATGTTCAATATCACTTTGTGAGAGATATGGTTGAGGCTAAAAGGGTGTTGCTGGTAAAGGTGGACAACTTGAAGAATGTTGCAGATGCATTGACGAAGTTTGTGATCACTCACAAGTTCTCTTGGTGTAGAAAAAAAATGGGTGTTACAAAGCTGGGCTAATGACTCAGCTCTCCTGTGGCCCCCTGCGGAAAGAAAACAACAAGTGGGAGAATTTTGGGTATGTGTTATATTCTTTCCATGACTAGTCACACATGGGGAGGTCACAGGGGGGGTGAAAAATCCCCTTGTATGTTGCGTCGGGTGCAGCAGGGGGGGTAGCAGGCCCCCCTATTTGGGGTTTAGGGCAGTGCCCTAGGAAAATAAATTTGGTCCTTATTTTTTGGTGGGTGGACCCGCCCATGGTTTTGTGCATGGGTTTGCACATGGTTTTGGGGAATGATGGTTTTTGGCCCTTGGTATTTTGTAGATCCGGTCAAGGGAACTACGACTATGTTCTAATCCACGGTTAATGGATTGGGGTTTATGTATGCTTTGGCATGTATATATATGTGTTGTAACACTAAAAGGAATATAATGAAAAATCTAGCTGGTCATCCCGATTTGGGATCCAGGGGAAAATCTATGTGTTTATCTGTTTTATGTTTTATGCTCTCGCTATTGTTTATTTTATGTTTTTAAGATTTATTTGTAGATAATTTCTGTACAGGGTTAAAACCTACAAATTGTAGGTGAGACATACATGAGGAATCATTGAAAATATATTGCAAAATAGTTCAAGAGGATAATTATGAGAGTATACATAGAGATATACAATGATTTCCTAATTCCCTTGTATGAATCCTTATCCTATGAAGTTGCTTCATGTATGTCAAAAAAGGCTAGAGAGGCAATCATTGTTGCTAATGATTGGTTTGTGGAGAAAAATGGTACTTTCATCATAGTTCTTGGGGAAACCAAGCCTCCACACCTACTACATAGATTTGTAACTAATCATGTAGTATTTAAAGAGATAGCCTATCAGTTTTACATAAGGGTAGGTTGTGCACTTTCAAGAACCAAAAATCATCCTTGGCCACACATACCTTTCCACTTGGGAGCAGATTAGTTGAAATACATCAAGTAAGAAAGTGAAGATTTAACTTCACTGACTCATTTTTATTTCAAGTATATGATATTACACCAATATGATCCAATATTTACATTAAAAAATCATTGAAAACCATGCAAGTATAGGTGTTAATATCAATCAGAGACCTGGGTGGAGGAAGAAAAGTAGAATAATACCTAGAATTTTGTAGAAGTTATGACAATTATTGGTCACAATTATTCCCAAAGGAAAAAAAAAAAGAATATCAATATAAATCAGTTGCATTGGTCCAACAGAAAGTAGCATAGGATGGTATAGGTAAAATGGAATATGAATAAAAAATGAATAGAAGATAACCCAGATAGCACTAAAAGCTTCCGAAGAAACTCAAAAAGCGAACTAAAATAAAAAGAAGAAAGAAAATAACATGAATAAGAAAAAGACAAGGAGGAAGAGAAAAGGATACAGGTTGAAGTAGAAGCTAAAGTCATGAAAGAATCCCTTTAGGCCCAACTAGAAGATCCAAAACAAAAAACTCAGGGGGATTTAGCAAAAATGGAAATTGACTTAGAAAGTTCAACAATTCTGGAAATCATAGGAGGACACCCACTAGTAATAAAGATGAGCATCATACAAGCCAAAAGGAATAAGGTTTTGAAATTATATAGGTTTATATTTGATCACACCCTAAACAAGATTTTTTAGCACACGAATAAGACATGTATTCCACCACATATATCACTAGTCCACATCATCACTAAAATGCTTGTTGTTTCAAACAAAAGAAAAGATAACCTTGTCATGGCTTCCACATGCACATCCTTTTCTCAAACAATAGAAAGAAATATATAAAAAATCTTAGAGAAAACAAATTATAACGATGCTAGAGTAGAACGTGAAGTTATTAAAGGTTGAAATAAGTTATATGAAGCAAGAAAATGTCAAAGGGGATGATTACAAGGCCTTTATTACAGAAGTAGGCAAACACTAAAAGTCTCTAGTTCAACAAGAGTAATTTTTTCTATAGATTATGTAAGAGACCTCAACAAATTTGTTACCACTTTGGGAGTAATTCAAAGAATTAGTCCCATAGATCCAACAAGTACTCAATGTAGTAAATCAATTGGAAGAGTGGAAAAAAGAGTATCCTTAATCCTTTTATGAATATACCAGGATCAATACCAAATAACTAAGATAAGAATCACTCCCCATCAATTGGACTATGAAATTAGAAGAAAATATAAGAAAGGATATTTTTATATCAGTGGAAATGTGCTAGAAACACTACTCTCTAACTGAGAGGATTATCAAAAAGAACAAGATACTACCCATTGGAGCTCAAGGAGAATCCAATATTGCTGAAGAGATGAGCAAGGAGCTAGATGAATTTTTGAATGCCAAGGAATTATCCTTCAATGATTTCCCAAGAAATCTTACTAAGGAAAACCTGAAATAAAATATAGTACAACGAGCCAAGCAACAAGTCATATTTAACTCTTTCTTAGTATCACTAAAGAGAGATATTCCAGTGCTATCTCAAAACACTTTGAAATATTAATTCATCATGTATAGCATATTTCCTAGTAGAACTATAATGATTCGATCATATGATTAGATATGATTAGAATTTATTTAGGATATTAAGAATATTACACTTGATGATGTAATTGTTCTATAGTATAAGTGTTTTACAAAACAAAGTTGTAATTGTATTAAAAATTGAAAGTGGAAGAGTTGTGATATTCTTGAGAAGCCCAACAATCTCCAAAAGTAGTTCCCAATCAAGCATATAAATAATGTAAAATTTTGTGTAATTAGGACATCTATGTAGGGACTACTTAGCTTTTTTCCATTTTGAAATCCTTGCACAGATAGGAAGACAATAAATTCATATTTTTGGTTCTAATATATAGAAGCCTTGAAGGCCACTACTAAAGTTTCATTCAAAATGTATTATGTATTTTTTTCTGACTATTATTGATATGTGTGTATTCTTGGGATGTGTTACTGCTATTACTTAGAATAATATATGAAATGGTTGGCAATTTATTGCATGTGGTTCTAGTTTTGTATCGTTATATATTGAGTAATTATTGTTTTAGAATGTGACATTTTTTCATTTTTTTCTAATTACTTAATCATATCCCATTGTTCGGGATATTAGGTAATTATTTCCTTGACAGTGCATATATGTTTTTTATTTGCTTAGTGCTTACCTTTTCTTCTCTATATTTCACTTTTAGATATGTTAGATTAACTACATTTTTTCCTTTATAATAGTTACTACTTTATAGGCATGTTGAAGTTTGCAACAAGAAATAGTGAAATTGGCATCCGGAAACAAAATGACAACACCTACACTACTGTGGGACCAGGAGGTCCAAGCAGCACCTACACTAATTCTGGGACCAGGAGGTCCAACCAACAACTACACTGGTGTGGGCTAAATTTCGTGTGTGTCTATTTTAGTTATCCCTTAATTAAGATGGACAAAAAAAATGTAATATAATCTCAAAATAACTTGTAATAGTTAACTGAGTGTGATAAACTCAGTTAACTCATGAATTTTGAGTTCAGAGTAGTTTGTGAGAAATGCAGAGTAATTCTAGTTGTAACAGAGTTTGAAGTGCAGTGATGCATTAGTTAATGCAGGTTGTAATCAGTTTAACTCGGTTAAGTGAGTTAAAATCAATTGTGCTAGTTGTAATTGTTTGATACACTAGTGAGAGATAAAGTGAATTAAATATTAATTAATTCACAATCAATGATCTCACATGCAGCTGAGGATATACTATTATTAGTTGCATGCATGTCAGATCCAGTGGAGACCCAGTTGAGATCTAGGTGAAAGGGAAATTGACTATGAGTTGTAGGATTATTGGGTTGCACACATGCAACAAAACACCCATCGGAGTGCCCATGATATTTGTGTAGTGAAGGAAGGCCACAATTCCTATATTTTAGGGATTGCATTCATCAAGGATTGCGCAAGAAAGATAGGTTGTCTAGAGGCTGAGAATTGGCTATGTGTTGGTCAGTTTTTTTCATGATAGTGTGAGACAGTTAGCTAAGTACTAGAGGGCTCTTGTGAGAATATTTTTGTATGTAATTCTTCCATGATCCATGTTGAATATACAATAGAATATAGTGGGATTTTTCACTGTAAGCTTTTCCCAAGAAATTATCTATGTTGGGTGTAATTTGATACTTCCTTACTTCATGTGATTAGCGATTGTGTTGTTCATTCTGCAAAATATTTGTAGAAGTGATTCAGTATTTAACTTTAGTACATTGTTAGATCGGGTGAATCCAAGATATACATGCATGTTGTATAATTTCTACATGGTATCAAAACTGTGTTATAAATTTTCTACATGGTATCAAAGAAGGAATTTTTTGGGTGCGCAAGTTTGCAGAGAATTTCTAAAAATTGTGATGCAAAATTTTCAAAAAGTAATAGCATATTTTTTTTCCTTGCGAAAAAATACCCAAATTAAAAAAACAAATCGGTTGAATCGGCTCGGATGAGTGAGATATCGTCGATTTAAAATCAACTCATTTTTTTAGAAAATTTTGTGACGGTGGGACAATTACAATGTGCGTGAGTTAAGAACCGACATGCACTTGAGGTAAAATATGCTTGAAAATATTTGAGGAGCAAAGAAGAGGATAGTGCCTTGGTGGTTGAGAGGGATCCTCTCAACATGCAGCCTTAGAAGCAGTCTCAGAATTTTGTGGAGAAGCCATAATTGGAGATGCAGAGAGGAGACCGAGTGGAAGAGTCCACTTAAGCAGAGACCTCCAGGAGAGGGAAATTTTGAGCCAGATGGGAAGAGGGAATGCATGCAACTATACCTCTTGGCGTGAGGTGGGGTGACATGCAAGATTAATCCCAAGAAGAAATTTGGGTAGGGTCCTAGAGATGGTGTGTCTCATGGATCGAACCTAGCTACGAGGATCCCACAAAGAAGTAGTAGCAGGATCAGTTAGATTGATGCAGTTAGATGTCAGGAAGATAGAAATCAGAGTGACAGGTTTTGGATATTGGAGCACAAATCAAAGTTGAAAGCAGTGAAAAGTGCATGGATGCATATGTCAATAGTGCAGGGAGTCTAGTAGACATGTGTACTAGCTAGCAACAGTTAGAAGACTCTAATGACAGATGAACTATACTGATTCAGTTGTTTGGAGGCTATTTATTTTCGTAACTGTTGCATGAAAAGGTTGCATGTGTGAGAAACAATAGATAAGTGTTTCATGCAAAGGTTGCATGTGCAAGATACACTTAGAGAAGTGGTGCATGTTGCATGCAAGGGTTGCATGTCGCATGCAAGGACCTTCCTTTCTTGTTGAGAGGGAGTGTTGAAGTTTGCAACAATAAACAATGAAATTGGCATCCAGAAACAACACAACAACACCTACACTAATGTGGGACTAGGAGTTCCAAGTAGCACCTACACTAAGTGTGGGACCAAGAGGTCCAAGCAGCACCTACACTAGTGTGGGCTAAATTTGGTGCATGTTTATTTTAGTTATCCGTTAATTAAAATGGAAAAAAAAATGTAATCTAATATCAAAATAACTTGTAAGAGTTAACTAAGTGTGATAAACTCAGTTAACTCATGAACTTTGAGTTGAGGGTAGTCGGTGAGACATGAGAGTAATTCTAGTTGTAACAGAGTTCGAATTGTAGTGATGCATTAGTTAATGCAGGTTGTAATCAGTTTAAGTCAGTTAACTGAGTTAAACTCCATTGTGCTAGTTGTAACTATTTGATACACTAGTGAGAGATCAAGTGAATTAAATATTAATTAATTCACAATCAGTGATCTCACATGCAACTGAAGCTTTACTATTTTTAGCTGCATGCATGTTAGATCCAGTGGAGACCCAGTTGAGATATAGGTGAAAGGGAATTTGACTATCAATTGTAGGATTATTGGGTTGCACACATGCAAACAAACACCCATTTGAGTGCCCATGATACTTGCACAGTCAAGAAAGGCCATAATTCCTATCTTTTAGGGATTGCATTCATCATGGATTGCGCAAGCAAGGTAGGTTCTCCAGAGGCTGAGAATTGGCTATGTCAGTTTTGTTCATGACAGTATGAGACAATTAGCTAAGTACTGGAGGGCTCTTGTGAGAATATTTTTGTATGTAATTGTTCCATGATCCATGTTAAATATACAATAGAAGATAGTGGGATTTTTAGTTGTAACCTTTCCCTGGGAAATTATTTGTGTTGGGTATGATTTGATTCTTCTTTACTTCATGTGATTAGCGATTGTGTTTTTAATTTTGCAAAATATTTGTAAAAGCGATTTAGTATTTAACTTTAGTACATTGTTATATTGTGTTTTTAATTTATACGAGGTGCACCTCACTACTATGACAATTATTCAAATCTCATAGCACACACAAGAAACAAGCATGGTTACTAGGCCAAAATACAGATGGGTCTATTTTCCCAAATGGTGTGAGGTCTAATTGGGACCTCATACCAGAGAGAACCCATTAATTGTTGTTGGGTTATTTATCCTTATTAACACCTTCTTAACCTTTTCATCACCTTCCTAGATATTTTGAATTTTATCCCAAATTTATTTATTTTATTCATAGTGAATCATCTTAAGAAACTCTAACTACATTACACCACATGATATGTAATTCACATATTCTTCATTATGTTCACTAGCCTTATTTCTAGGCTTAGCCATTGGTGGAGTTGTTGTGGTTATTTAACCATTCACAAATTTTTTTTGAAATGTTAATGCTGAGATTCATTATATAAGTTGACAATCTTATACTCTACAATGATTAGTTTTTTATATCAAACAATGGACCATTGTTTGTGGATGAAACTTTTTTTATTAGATACGTGTTCTCATGATGTTTACCTTCTAGTGGTTAGATTATTTCTAAAGGAACCCACTATGATACCAATTGATAGTTACACACTTACTGAGAGGGGAGGGCGAATCAATATAGGAAAATATTTTACTTATTTAAATTTTATTACCACAAAAAATAAATCACACATAAAATATATCAATTATAAAACATAGAACAAAAAATTTATGTGGAAAGCTTTTTGGCATTAAAAAAAAATATCTTTATAAAGCTTCATAGATATCACCCTACTATTAAAAATATTTTTTAGCCATCAACCTACTCTTATGGATATTCATAAGAACCAACCTATTAGAGAAACTAATCCTCAATACTAAGAAACAAATTAGCAAGACACACCAATCTCTTGATTTGAGTGGCACTAACCCTTAATTACAATTATTGCTTTCTTGAATATGACTTCTTTAAATAATCATTTGTATTTTATTTGAAATTATACTCACATCTTCAGATATCTATTTCTTCTTACAACTCATTTTTATATTAGGATGATATTTATTTTCGCCTTACTCTCTACTTTCCCCTCAATTATTTCTCCTTTTAAATATAATTTTGACCCTTCGTGAAGAGATGTGTTGATTTGAAAAGACAAACCAATTGTTAATTAAATAATTTATTTATTTTTTCACCTTTACAAATACCATGGGCTTCCTAAATCACAAGCTTGAAACCACCAAAGGTGACACCAATTATAAAATATTTCTTTGAATTCTTTGTGTGCTACTTTAAAGGTACTAGTAAAATTCACTTTTTACTTTTTTTTTATGTGCACCCTTTTTTATTATACTTTTTCTTGTTTTCCTCCTTTTTATTATACTTTTCACATTTTAATTTTTCATGCCACTTTTTATTATACTTTTAAACCTTTGTATATTACTTACAAATATTATATATCCACTTTGACATCGATTCCAATATGTTCAACAATTTTGGAACATGAATGGAAAAAAACTAGGTAATCATGGTAATTTTTAAAGCTTCTATATTGGTCAATATTAAATTAAATAAATTGTAGGTAGTAATTCTTTCTTCCTTATCCATTTAGATGAAGAAAAACTACTCTTTCCCATGAATGGAAAAACTGCATATGATATTATCAACGGCATCCTTGTACCATAGTAAGTTAGTTTCATATTTTTCTTATGTGATTGCATTATATTGAATGATTTTATTCCTTTACTAAATTAATTACACATTTTTTTCTTGTTCTATATGCATTTCATTTATTTTACATTATTTTAAAGAAGAGGAGAGACCTTGTTTCTTATTCCCTCCTAATATTTAATCTTGTGACATTGTTTTAGGTGTTAATAGTTAGAGACTTTGAGGTTTCCATATCCTCCTAGGTGGACCATGTGTCTCACAGTTGGAGCTAGTTGTTAGCATTCATTTAAACAAGGATATATATTTATAGTTTCATTTTGGTAGCGCCATTATAGTCCAAAATAATGCATGTTATAACATTTTAGGCCATGTATTATTATGTAATATGGTGTCCCAATCTTATTATGGTCGGCCATGTTCAATCAACTTAGATTTGACTCATATTTCCTTCCATACTATATAGAACTGGAGGGTCTAGAGTGGAGGTACTTGAACACATGGTTTAGAGGATCCATTTGTTTTTGTAGCAGTGATCATTAATTTTAGGGCCATGCAAAGCCATGTATTTAGCACACATATGTCCTTCTAGTTGGTAATTTATCGTTAAGTCTATATTGTTAGTGTAAATACTTTAGGAAGATGTACCAAAAATGATTCAATTAATTCATTGGTGAAAAGTGACCCTAACAACAATATGTGCTTGTTTACTCTTTAGATCTGGAATAATAAAGCAAGAAAAACCTACAACAAAAAGATTGTATGCAATCCAAAACATAAAACAACAAGAAATATCTAATGTAATAACCCAATAGAACAAGAATTTTAAATGAATAATATTTTATTAAAAACACCTTGCGAATGACATCTAAAAAAAGGGTTTACAAATCCCCCTCCATGGAATGGGTCTTTATATGTACTTGTGCTTCATCGATCTATTCCCTCTCGCAATGTGTGAAAAAACCCAAAACAAAGAATGGAAATCAAGTGGGAGCTCAAATGTGAGAAGATGATAGTGGTGACGATGATAATGATCATGGTGAAAAATGAATGGAAACTCCTCTTAATTATAAAAAAGTATTGGGTTGATCACGAAAATGGGAAATAATAAAATATTATTGACCAAATCAAGGTCTAATCGATAGGAATAATTTATTATATTTTTTGGAGATGGAAAAGATATTCCAAATGGTAAAATCTATTTATTAGAATAATTAAAAAAAAAAAAATTATTAATTACTTTGCAAGGATTAAGAAATGTGTGAAATTGAAATAATTATTAAATAATTCTTTAAAAATTATACAAAAATAGAATTAAGAAATAATAAATAAATAATTATTCCTAGGTGATTTAGTCAAATGTGACAAGGAATAATTATCAAATAATGATATAATAATTATTCCTAGAGAAAATTAAATAAATAATGATTTATTCAATTATTGCCATGTGGTTTTTTAATTTTAATTAGAAATAATTTAATAAAAATGGTTTACTAAATTATTTCCCATGGTAAAAGTGATTTTACTATGGTAAAATTAATCCTACATGGTTTATTTCGATCCACCTAGTTAGAAATGGCTAGGTGATCATTTTTTAGGTTATAACATATTACCCTCCAACGGATGAGTTTTAGGAGAAAATCATATGACTGAAATATGTTGTAGGTTACAATTCCATGAGACATCAAGGGGGGGGGGGGGGAGAAAGAGAGAGAGAGAGAGAACATAAGAAATGCAAGGAAGGATGAAGGAATTGAGGGGGTGAGACCAACTAATCTAATATAATTCTCCTTTTATGTTGGAGTACATGATCTCAAATGAGGCGGGGGGAGGCATATCCATACTTGCTGAGATAACTGAGTACAAATAATAATGGTGTTCCCAGAAATGTGGTTCTAAGTAACAAATTACATGATACATGATATGTTGGCATCAATGGGCCATAAAATAATACAATGAATCCCATATACATAATGTTCTAGGAAGAACAAAGGCCATGACTGAATATAATAACATTTGAGTACATGAGACATAGTTCTACTCAAGCCGACATGGTTAGGGGGAATCACAACCAAATAAGCCATGTTGAATAGGAAAAGGATTTGAAGATATGAATGGATCATCTAAAGTAGACATGCATGTTGTGGGCGTTGCAAGCAGCTCAAATCGAACCCATCAAATCTTCAGAACTTCATATGAGGTTGGATCATAATATGCGTTTATCCCAGAATGTGGGGGGCTACTTGAATGTCCAACCCCTCATTAGGTCTAAAAATCTCACACACACCTGAGAATCACAAGTACAATCTGCACGATCACTAGACCATCAATTATATGATTCACAATCATGTGATAATGAGCTAGAGTCGAGCACGTGAGAAAGAACAACGTCAAAATGAAATGATGATTCCATTTTCTTGATCTGAGGAATCAAACAATGATGAAATTTGTAATGAAGGTACAACACCGTCTAGACCATAATTCTAGAATAAATGTGTTGAGGTCGACAGAAGAGGGCCTGCCAGAGTTAAGTCAATGAATAATAATCAATAATGGCACTAGGGATCATAATAAAGTGACTGATGGACTGACACTAGGGATGATTATGGAATGAAACAATATCAGTGGTGGGATGACGAATTTCCTTTCCAAAGCATAATATGCATAGTTGATCTGGCAGCGACTAACTCAATTCTTGAGGGGATGGTCAATTACTTAGACAGAGGCTTTTTAGAGATGGAATAGTACAACTGGGGGGGAAATACAAGTTAAATGGGATGAATACGATGCAAATATCGATGGAACACTATGATTGGAATCAATGGGACTCAAAACATACTCCATAGATGTGGGGGTGACTCATTGCAAATGCTCTGAACAAGGGTGAGTTGATGATGATGCCACATAGGAGAGGTCCGGAGGGGACAATAAAAACATGAGTAAATAATGGTTACTCATGATGAAAATTGATACATGAGTTAACAAGGAAAATTGGTACTAGAGTACAAGGTGGATCATATGAATAAATTTAGTTTTAATAGGTGGAAAACTGAAACCTCATGGAAAAAATGGCTTCCTGGTGAAGTGTCAAATTACCAAAAATAAAGGGAGACCCGTTATATAAATTGGTGATATATTTCTAATGGTGTTGAAAGTTCGTCAAACCAAGCTACAGTTTAGTCACAATGGGTGAAGAAAAAACTAGGGTTTTTCTTATAAAAGGGCTTCTTGCCCCAAAATCAAATTCATTTGGATAGTGAGCTATTGGATAATTTGGAGAGGAGGAGAAGACCCTAAATCTTTTGGAGATTGTAACGGACAAACCGACCATCTAAATATGTATCTACGACTTGGAGGTAGGTGGACTTACCTTAATCATAAAAATTTTGTGGATTAAAAATTCATATTAGGGCTTCAGCTTGTTATGAAAAACCCCTACTCATCCTTATAGTCGTAATGCATTTTTGGAGCCCTGTTATACACTCCAGTAAGTGCATCCAATGCAGATTTGAGGGAAAAAACTGCATTTTTGGCTTAAAGGGAAAGAGGTCTCAAGGTCTCTATTAAGGTGAAGATAAGAAAAAGAAGTGTATGCCTTTGAATCTAAACTAAAAAAACATAATGGTATTTTGCAGGTATGGTAGATCTAAAGCTTGTATGGCGAGAATGATATTTGGAAACTCTTTGTGCTGAGATTCAAGGGAATCAATCAATCATAGGGGTTTCGGTAGGGTATGGGGTACTGGAGTTTTTGGAGAAACAATTGATGAGTGATGGTGAGCCCTTGCTATTAAGGATTGTGAGCTATTTGGATCCATATAAGGAGGCATTTTTGGTATAGGGGCATAGGATCGAGATCACTATCTAGGACATATACTTTATGATAGGATTTCCCCCTTGGGGGTGGTGCGAGAGATACATCTAGTGCTCCCTCGTGGGAGGCATATAGGGGAATTTTTGGATATTCATTGAGTGGTTGGTGCTTGTGAAAAGGGCACAACCATTCATATCCATGAATTAGAGAGACTCTAGAAATGGTCTACTCTCGTAACATTAGTGTGGATATTGGGTATTCATGCATTTCATCATGTCACTAGGGGTCACATGATGCTTGTAAACAGTGTATTGGTAGGGACCTACTATGGGTGGGCCCAGATGATGTTGTCGTCATTGAAACAACAATTGAGTCTATGCAAGTAATGAGCCAATGATAAATTTTCATTTTGGACATTTGTGTTCTTATTCTTCTTTGAGTTGATCCTAACCATTTGAGCACATGTACAGATTCATGATGGGGGGCTGCAAGAGCCCATGATGTGCCAATGGGGGTAGCTACTACAGTGAGGTGGAGGAGGGGAAGTGGACAGGTGTTATGACACGTGTTCTTGGCACATTGGGATCATATGCCATTGTACATAGATGATTATCCATATAGTGGAATAAACTATTAGGGAGATATTAACTTACCACTTCATGCAAGAAAAGCACGGGGTCTAGATGGTAAGTGAAAGTTGTTATATTTTACTCGAATGTAGAGTTTCTAAAATTTATGTATGTGGTAATTATTTCCAAACTTATGGGATATGCATATATAACACCAGTGAAGTCTACATGATATATAGGCTGAGTTGTAGCTCCTAGGGCTGCAAAGCAGGGTAGTTCGACATCACAACGTATATCAGATAGTGATTCCCCACTGGAATATCTCCACTATAGGTTTGACATGCTATTTCTAGCATAATAGAGTGTGGCAGGCATGATTTAGATTATCATAATACATATGAGTGCACCAGTCTCCCCTCAGAATGACAGGGTATCACGAGGTGCATAACAATGGCCGGTTAGGTATTTCAAGAGTTACGGGCTAGTGGTATGGAGAGATTGGATCGGGAGACTCCAGATGAAAGTGACTAGGAACAAGGACATGTGGGTACCCATTTTTTTTTTATAAATGTTATGGGCATGTTATATGTATTTAGAGTAATGGACCCTAAACACTATATTTTGGATATTACTATACATAAGATGGTTATGCATTTTTTTGTGATGATTTTGGTTCGCCATTTGTTTATTTTTTGGCTTCCTTATTCTATATGCATGTGATAAATTCAAATATATAATGTTATTTGCAATGGTATCTAGCGTAGGAATTTGATTTCTAAACCAAATGACTTCACCATGAATGAATTATTTAGACTCCACAACACATTGATCATGGTTTTTCTATGGAAGGAAATATACACGATGGTGCGTACCGTCCCAAGTATAGTCAGGGGTGGTTATAAATTTCATAATGTCTTCATCAGAATGAAAGATGGGATGACTAGAGGAATAAGTATGACATGAGGAGAAGCTACATCAAGAGCCTTCTTGAGATACAAGGTTCACATGCGCATTGTCATAAAGAGGATATTGATGACTAGTAGATGGGATATCTACTGATGTTGAGATCAAAGTATTCATTGAAGAAGGTTCCATTGAATCACAATAGGAAACTCCAAGAGAGTCTCAATATCCGATGGATGATGAGATGTAGAGAATTTGGGTTGTACTATTCATCATCTTGACATAATGACGAGGGATCATGATGGGTTGTTGAGACATCTCTTTTTTTGGTATAATAGTGGGACCAGAACCCACAGATAGAGGGGAGGTAGACTCACTATTAGTGGCATATAACTCATGAACTACTTGAAGTGTATAACAAAAGTCTTCAAGACGAGGACATTGATGAGAATAATTGCCATAGCTATCACACAAAGGAAAAGGGTTATTCTTGCGTAAAGATTTGTTTTTATTACCTGACTCATGTAAGGTGACATGGATATCTAGAATGTCAAAGTTAGGAAATGTATCAAAGACCACATTCTTGCTATGAGAAGGCTTAGGACAACTATTGGTGGTGTTTCCAACAAAATCAAAAAAGTGCATGGAGGAGTAGGATTTGTAGGCTTAGGAGGAGCTTGAGCTGGTTGGGGTGCCATGTATTTGGTTCCATTTTAATGGGATTTCCCCCCCTCACTAGATTCTTTCACAATAGGATTAGGTTCTTTTTGAGGTTTTTGTGGAAAAAAAAAAGGAAGGGGTAGGAACAACAGGTTGAATCGGGGTCAAAGTAGTATAAGGTTTGAGTTGATCAAGAGGAGTGTTTGCAAGAGGATCAATGTACCATACCGAGACCCCCAATACATAAACTTAACTTAGCCATGAAATGCATAGAAACTATTCCCGGTGGCGGGAATAAGAAGGGTATCTCACTAGAAGGATAATGACCTGGGGGAACTGCTCCTAGATGGTTAAGACTTGGGAGAATGGTTCCAGGTTGGAAAGGAATAGGAGAGATACCAATAGAATTGAATTGATATTGAGGAATTAAACTTGAACGCTTGGTTGATTTGGAACCAATAGGTTGTGGATGGGGTGGCTATTGTGAATTCATACCATACACCTTTTGGGAAACCCATGACACTTTAAGCATGAAACACTTGAAGAGCTAGGATCCGAGGGGGTATGCACTAGAGCATAATAAGCACCAATTAGTGTGAAATATTTTTATATTTCAGGTGAGATATTGGTCAGGGATGAGATAGTATTATTACCAGTAATCGATGAGATGGAAGACTAAGGAGAAGTCCGAGACATAGGATCAAATTAAGTCAACTAATTGATATTGACCATATTTCCATTATGAGGAAATCACATCTTGCAAAAGACCACAAATATGAGAGCAGACATGGCATAGGTGTAATTATGAGCCAAGAGGATGTTACAATATAATGGGGCATCAATGACCTCGATGTCAATGGAGAATATCTTGCGAGCAACAATATTTTAAAGTTATGATATAATCAAAGGGGATGTGAGGTATGATCATCCCAAGCACGAAGAGTGATGGTGGATGGTTACAAGTCAGGTCAACCAAGTTTCTTCTAAACACTAGAAACCATCACACATGTGGAGGCGCCTTCAACTATGATACATCATTGTACAGTGGTGTTTCTTATGGAGACTATAATTTCAAAGGAAACATATGAAGGAAGGGGGGGATGTTCCCCTTTCTCAACGTCAAAGACAAGCATACAATTGTTAGAAGGATCCACAACACCCAAAGCAGAGAGTATAGCTTTCCATTGGGATGAGCACGTTTGGAGGACTTCCAGCATTGACATGGTAGTGGGAGACTAGGCCAAGTAATATACTTGCTATCGGTATGGGCGTTTTTAGAAAAATAAGAATTTCAATGTAATGGAACTTTGGGGATCTTAGGGTTAACCTCTACCTTAGGTGGAGTGATTTTTAAGGAACCATTTGATGATGAAAGACACAGAGTAGAAAATTGAGGTTGGGAATTTTTTTTTGACTTTGCAGTAGGCTTGTCAGATTGGTGCGACCAAGTCTAAGAGTTGACTTGTTTGGTATTGACTTCATTAGAATTCATCGTAAGGATCAGATAATTATTCTGACCAAATTTTGAAGGTTTGGGAGTTGCATGACCTTGTGTAGTTTGATTATCGATATAACCTCAGTGAGGAAAAGGATTGTTAAGTACAACTGGTTGAGATGAAGCAGCAGGAGGAGGAGGTGGAGAAATGGGTTGAGGTCCTCTAGAAGCAGCTGCTTTAGCTTCACATAATTTTCACATCTTAGGTAAAAGGGGACACTCATGAGTATAATGTCTAAATACGCTGCAACAAACACAAGGTTTGTTCGTACGAAAATAATTTTTTTTCTTGGGTTGTCTGCCTTGTTGTTGGCTTTCAGAATTAGGTGGCAGAAATTGGTTACCCCAGTTACCTTGAAATGGTTGGTTTTGGTTACCTTTCCCTTTGTTATTTTTCTTGGGATTGGTGGGATTTTTTGTGCTCTGCTGAGCATATACTTGACGTTGAATATGAGGTTCCTTTTGTGGCATAGGTGGAGGAGCCATGGGGGGCGGTGCACTGGTGTCGTAGGGGATGGAGAACTAGGTTGTGCATACAGGTAGTAAGGAGAAGGGGAAACATTAGGATAGGAAGGTGAAGAAACAAATAGCCCTGGCATCTGCTGATGTGGATGGGGATATGAAAATGACATGCTAGGACTTGGATAAGTGTTGCATTGTAGAGAATTGAGAGGGGATAAGTGTAAGAGGAAATGGTACCCCCTTGTGGTTGACCATAACTCATCGTAGGTTGATTTTAGGGTGGAGGTTTAGGGTTTGAAATGGATCCAATGATATCATCTATGACATAAGATTCCCCTGATGTATTAGTAGCACTCATCCAAGGTGGATCCAGAAGGAAAATATAAGCATATCCTGATAGAACATAGATCGGGTCATATTTCAAAGCTACTTGGAGTGCATATTCCTCATACTAGAGGGAAGTGTCATGAAACATATTTACCTATGGGGGTCAAAAGTGACCTAAGGAACCAATTCATGTAAACATGGTCTTTGAATTCATGGGCACTACACACATTCCTCATTCTCTGTGAGTGGAAGAAGTTTGATGGAAAGAACTAAAAATTTTGGTACCCATGCCATAACGTAGATCTAATTCAAAGTAGGAGAGAAATGATTTGGAAAGCATTGTGAGAGTGAAATGAGAGTTCATAGGTTGATCTACATACCACTTTAAAGTAGCTCCAGTAAGAGTGCACTGGAAGAGATGAAGATGAATTGACTCTTCACTAATAGAATTGGATGAACACCACATGTGGAATGAGTGAACATGATTTGTTCGATTTTCTCCAAGATTTCCTTCAAACTTGGGTATATCAAAAGGAAGCTTGGTAGCCACAGTAGGCTAATTAGGGTCATGGAGAAGAGGATTTATTGATAAGATGGCTAAAATCAGGGAGAACCAAACCAGCCATAAAGTGTAGTAATGGAGAAGGAGTGATAGTACTAGTAGAGGTTCCACTTGTGGGGTTACCTTGGTTAGTACCTTGGTTACCACCTAGGTTTATTTCACCCATGTTGGTTCCTAACATGGTTATGGTACGGGGTTGGGAAGATGCAAAATCCAAGGAAGAATAGGAAGAATCAGTACAACTAGAGTCATAATGTGGACTCGATGGAGGACTGGGAGGATTATCTTTAACTCAGTGGGGAGGAGTTATATGTCCTAATGGAAAATGAGGTGGAAGCCTAAAATTCTCCATGACAAATTGATAGGGGGCACAATTATGTCAATATAATGATGACTCAAAGGACTAAAAGATAAAAGGAAGAAAAGAGCAACAAACAACAAGAAAAAACCTAGTGCATTGGTTCCAAGTGTAAAATAACTATATTAAGATGATACACTAATTAAAGAAAACCAATCCTATCAATGAAAATGAACTAGAGCCTATAGGATTTCTAAATCCTATGACAAATCCTAAATTTATTATTTCATATGGCCTTCCCAAAGACTTCTTACTTGATGGAATCTGCTCCCCACAAGAAAAGTTGTATAGAGAAAGGTGGGGTAGAGAACCAAATGCTTCCCACAACCAGTCCTCTAGGGTGTTTTCCTATGATTGGTCACTATTGTTATCTTCGTCCCATGGGGTTAGTCGAGTCTTGAGCTTCTTGATGGCCAACCATCACATGAAATTTTCTACCACGTGTTAGGTAGCCTGGAGAAGAACTTATCGCATGATGACCTAGCCTAACCCCATCTGAATCAGGTTTCTGATGCACTATGGATCTGGACCGTGTGATGGTGAAGGATTTAAAGCTCTCCGCAAACTCAAATTCTATGTCTTAATGTAGGTGATATATGGGTGTTTTTGGAAGCCTATCCCACTAATCTTACACCTAACTACAAGGATTAAATGGCCTTGGTGCCAAAGTGGGCTTAAATTATGTGTTAGAATATTTTTATGTGTCTTGTTTAAGGTCTTGGCTTGGCAGTGTTAACCAAGCTCATTTTCACTTAGGGTGTGCAAATGTGTGTGAAAACTTTTTGAGTGTATTAGTATATTGAGAATGTTTTATGACGCCATGTGTTGCTGAAATAAAGTGCTAAAAAAACTATAAATAATTTTGTAAATGGAAAGTAAAATAAATGGTCGATACAAGCACACAAACCCCACCCAAAGATATCAAACAACTAGAAAAGAGGATGCAAACAAGCTACTCAAAGAAACATAAATGTGCTAAGAGATCTAAGGCAAAAGGGATTGTCATTTAGAGGCACTAATTTCTTGTAAATGGTGTAGTCAAACAAAAAAATCAAAGGTCAAAAATGTTTCAAAGGATAGGAAAGAAGCTCTAAAAAATAGGAAACACAAGGGGATACTAAGGGAGGAAGGAAACACTAAAATATAAAGGAATTTAAATGGTGAAAAAAAATATCCTATAGGGCTATAAATGACTGGATCAGACCTTGAAAATTAGTGGCTGAAAATGTTGAACCTTAGACTCCTCAACTCAGCAAATCTCTTCCTAAAAAGGTGGAAGTGTACTCTAAACCCTAGGGGGATTTTTCCTTCTCAAAGAGAAAAAACAAAGATAATCTATGCCTAGGGGGGAATCAAAAGATAAAAGAAACACTTCCCAGTCCACAAACAACACAATCGGAAATTCTGGAAAAAATAAAAATAAAAATAAAATAAAATAAAAATAAAAAAAATTTGAAAATGTGCAAAATGTAGGCTCTGACCTGGAAATAGTGCAGAATAGAGGAAAATGAGCCAAAATTGTGTTCCATAATGCATATAAGGGGATGAAAAGTTTTTTTTTTCTCCCGGGACTCTCAGTCGGCAGATCTCTCCCATATTGTGTCATCCCTTGCTCAGATGGTACCTATGACATGCGGAAATAACTACAAAGCCAACATAATCCAAAAATTTGATAGAAAAATAAAGGAGAACTATAACTAGAAATTTAGAGGCTAAAAATAACTGAAGAAAATACTAAAACCACTAAAATGAAAGTCACCAAGGATTTTAATTACTACACCAGTGGAGTCACCATTTGTTAGTGTAAATATTTCAGGAAGATGTACCAAAAACGATTCACTTTATTCACTAGTGACAAGTGACCCTAAAAAAAATATGTGGTTGTTTACACTTCAGATATGAAATAATAAAACAAGAAAAACTTGCAACAAAAATATTTTATGTAATCCAGAACATAAAACAACAAGAAGTATTCGATGTATAACACAATAGAAGAAGACCTTTTAAATGTATAATATTTTATTAAAAACAACTAGTGAAGGAGATCTACAACAAGGGTCCACAAAACCTCCTCTATGGGATGGGTCCTTTGTTGTCCTTCTTCTTTAGCAATATATTATCTCTCTCAATGTTTGAAAAACCCAAAATAAATAATGGAACTCAAGTGGGAGCTCGAATGTGAGAAGATTATAGTGGTGACAATGATAGTGATCATGGGGAAAAATGAATGAAAAACCCTCTTATTTATAACAAAGTATTGGGTTTATTTCAAAAATGGGAAATAATAAAATACTATTGACCAAATCGAGATCTAACCATTAGGAATACTTTATTATATTTTTTGGAGATTGAAAAGATATTCAAAATGGTCAAATATATTTATTAGAAGTAATTAATAAATTAGATGGTTTATTAATTACTTCGCAAGGATTAACAAAAGTTCGAAATTGAAATAATTATTAAATAATGTTTTAAAAAATATTCCAAAAATAGAATTAAGGAATAATAAGTAAATAGTGATTTATTTAGTATTCTTAGGTGATTTAGCCAAATGTGACAAGGAATAATTATCAAATAATTATTTAGTAATTATTCCTAGAGAAAATTAAATAAATAATTATTTAGAGTCAATTATTATCATGGGGTTTTTAAATTTTAATCATAAGTAATTTAATAAAAATGGTTTAGTAAAGTATTTCCCATTGTGAAAGTGATTTTACTATGGTAAAATTAATCCTACATGGTGTATTTCGATCCACCTAGTTAGAAATTGCTAGGTGATCATTTTTTAGGTGATAAAATTTGTGTATTCTCTAGTAGTATTACATTATTCATTTTCGGTTCCAAACATGGAAGTTTCCCATTTTCCAAAATTTTCGTAGTTCCTAAGGAAATTTGTTAATTTAAATGCATAAGCTCTATGGGTTCAAAATCCAACAAAGGTTTATATTTCTTAGCATAAATTGTCTTGCCATACAACATGGAACTTTTGAAAAAATGACAAATAAATAAGGAACTATCCTCGATCAAAGGGGTTCGTCCTACTTTTGTGGCACATGCAAGCTCTTCCTTAGAAAATAAGGTTCAAATATTCATCAAATGCGACATGAAAGGTACCAAAATTCACTTACAAATTTTTCTCAAGATAGATCACATGAAAATTTTTATAAAACATGCAAATCATTTTAGATCTAACATTATTTCTCATTAATGGAGAGTAGAGCTACACATGTGGGTTTTCAAGGATCTTAAAAAGGAAAAAGATGATTTCTTGACCAAATTAACAAAAGAAAAGGTAAAATTAATTAACTGAAAGGAAATTTATCAAGCAAAAGGGAATGGATCATAAATCAAGAAAATGGATCAAGTCAACTTCACAAAGAAAGGCATCTGGCATCAAAAATAAATGTGTTGAGTATTTTAAGGAGAGTGAAGCATGTCATGGACCTTAACTAGCCATTGGATGGTTACTTCAAGTTGAATCAAGCCTAATTTACCAAAATAGATCGTAATTCAAGTAAAATTAGGCAAGGAAGATCCTGAAGTAAGGAAATTTGAGATTCCATCTAGTCCTTTTCCCTTTTCATTTAAGTTTACTCCATATTTTGGGAAGATTCTCTTGTAAAAATTGTTTTCTGAGTGTGGAGGATTAGCCCTTGGGTTACCGGTGACAACTATTCTCATTATTTTTGGGAAGGGTTTCAAACATCTGTTGGAAGAGTTTTTTTATAATGCTAGTCCCTTATGTTGTAAATGTTGTGATTGATGGCAAAGGAACAGATCGGGATCAGCAAAGGTATAAATGAATAGAAAGGCAAATAAGACAAAAGTGAAGTGAAACTGCTACATTGAAGAAATTGTAATAATGTGATTTTTTTTTGAACTAGATTGTTGTGATGCAAAGGCATGTCTCTAAGAAAAAGGAAACACTCCAAGGCAAAGACAAAGATGCATTAAGCTGAAATGCTGTAATATATTAATGATATACATTGTTATTTGATGTTGGCATTAAGTTGATTCATTCAATCATTACATGTGGCTGAAATTATTATTTGATTATTTATGTATTTTGTGTACTAATATTCAAAATATGAATTTTATGGAATTGAATGAATGGAAGGCAAAGAGTCAAGACTGTTCTCTTCCTATTCCTATGTGGAATAGAAACAACCATCAAAACATCTCTATAAAAAGATGTCATTTTGAAGTGCATAAAGAGGTTAGGGAGTTGGAGAATGTGTGAGAGATTATTGAGATATTATGCACATATGGAGCTAATGTGAAGCAGATTTGAAGGGATAAGAAGCAGAAGTAAATATGGAGATATGCAGAGTTTATAATCAGGTAAATCAACATTTTTTTTCATGTTGTGTGAGAATATTGTGGTCTCCTGTCAATTTGTGTCTTGATAAAATGTTAAGTTGGAGCTGGTTGACGTAGGAGCATCTTGTGGGTGGTAGCCTGTAGAAAACACATGGGAGTTGGAGCTTCCTTGCATGTTGGAGCTTCCTTGCATGTTGTAGCTTGCAGAAACTTGAGGTAGTAGCCTCCTGTAGGTTGGAGCCTACAGAAAGTTAGATGCAATAAAGAGTAGGAGCTTTCCTTTCCATCACAACAATAATAAAATCATGGTTTTCTCCCTTATAGGTTTCCACTTATATTTTTTGTCCATATGCATTATTATTATGTGTTGATGTGGTGTGTTACTCTACTTATTTCTTACTATTTAAATATTCAGTTTTCTGATCGTTATGTATTAAGCTGCTCATGTAATGGTTTTGTTAATGAGTTTAATAAAAGAATTTTAATGTCCATGAATGGACTAAAGTGATTCACCACCCCCCTAGTTTAGTCAAGGGTTCATCAATTGGTATTAGAGCCAGCTCCTTCTGCATAAGTATAAAAGCTTGAAGGTTGGTCTCGTTGAGTCATGCACTATCAAAGTGTACCAATGTTAAGTACAAAAAAAATTCATGAATGGAGAGATAAGGTTAAAAAAAATTTAATGGCTTATGGACCTGAAATATGGAAGATTGTATGTGATGGTTACTACAAAGTATCTCCCTCTTTGAAAGAACAACAGTGGAAAGCTAAGGTGAAATGCACTATGTATAAAAGTCTTCATAACAAGGATCTTGATACAGTAATAGATTTAAATTTTGCAAAATAAATCTGGAATAGATGGGATCTTATACATGAAGGAGATAAAAGTGGCTGCATTGTCAAGAAGGAGAAGATAAACAAGAAGAAGAAAAATCCCTTTCAAAAGGAAAAGGCTCAATCAAATGAGGTACCTGCTACTGAATGGGCATGATTGCCATGAAGAAACTATTGTTGAAGAACAAGCCAAACTTATTTTGACTGAAATAGGAATATTGAAGAATGAAAACAGATTTGAATAAATTAGTGCAGATATGTGATGAAAGAGAACATCAATACAAGAAGGAAAACATTAGCTTAAGTACACAAATTGAAGAAGCAAGGAGAATAGAGGTGATGATGAATAATCTGCTAAAGGAGAAAGAGATATTGTGAGATATTAGAGGCTGAGATTGTTTCAACTAAAAGTGAGCTATTTGAAAAGAACATATTATATATAAGGTTAGAAGAATATAATATCTCCATGAAGAAATCAAAAGAATCATCTATTAAAGAGGACACCAAAATGTTGAAAATGCATGTAGAAGATGATACAAGTGGTGTGCTTAACAAGGAGAGAAACAAAGGCAACAAACATAATGAAGATGAGAAAAATGGATTGAAGGAACCGAAATTTGCTCTTGAATATGAGGATATGAAGCCTTCATGAATTGAGAAGAGCAGTGTCACATGCCTCCATTGCCATAAACATGGCCATACAACAACACACTATTGGAGAAACCAAACCAAATATTATTAGCAAGAGATGTGTTGTACAAGTCAGCCCCTCCATTGAAATTTTGGCCAAAGTCTCATCGTTCCCCTTTATCATTGCCCTTTCCCGAGCCGGAAATACATTGAAAAAGGCTAAAATCCGCTCTTTAAAGTCATATCAGGCCTAGCTCCTTTCCCCCTTAACTCCGCGTCTCCTTTCATCCATACAGCCAAGCGCTTCCCCTTAGAGCGTTTACCGCAAATCGCACATCCACCCCATCGCAAAAGCGTAGTTTCCCGTTTATGCCATTCTCCGTCATTGCACTTTTCATTTTTTCGATTTGCGCTCGACCGGTCACGCCCATCGCATAGCGCAGAGCGCAGTTTCTTGTTATTTTATCGTTCCCCCATCGCATTTTCTCCACTTGCGAATTTGCGATGTGTGCTCTGGGTCCCACTTCCAAAGCCTTTGCTCCATTGTTTCGTCACGTTTTTCTTCGTAACTCCCACGAAGGTTAATCTTTGAGTTTTGGCGCCGTTAGCTTTTTTTCGCCATTTTTCGTCATCTGCCCACGTGTCATTCGCTTTTCCCTCCATTATTCGCATGTTTCGTTTATGTGTTACGTTTCAGTGTTTTTGTTTGATGCCTTTGCCTCGCACACTTATCATCGTCCCTTCGTATTACCTCATTTTCACTCCCCATTCCTCTGTTGTTCCTCTGTGTTTCTCACCACCCCGCGTCATCTAAGCATCCCCTCAAATCGATGCCACCGCTCCTGTTAACCTCACTATGTCCACTATCTTTGTGATTAGTTTTATTCAACAGGCTTTTGTTTTTGCAGGAACTTGTTGTGGGAAGGAAATGGGCAGAAAGGATCCAAAAGTCACTATGATGTGACCCCCATTAAAGAAAGATATGTCAATCTATAGAACCATCCAGAGAAAATCAAAAAGGTGAATTTGGGTGGGTGAAAACATTAATGCAGCAGCAGATTATTAATGAAGGAGCAATGAATTCAGTGTCCGGCATGAAAAAGGTTTCAAATTTAAATTCAAAATCTGAAGGCTGAAAGTACCATGTACAGAAATGGGCGCCTCAAGGTTTAATTGCCGCAGATCTTCCTCCTCCAGCAAAGAGCAGAGCATTTACATATTTTATTATCTACGCCTTGTCTATAAGAAGATTTTCATTTTAGGCACTCATTTCTCGAAATAAGTTGTAAAGTACAGTCATTTATGTTCAGTCATTCATAGTGTGGGCGCGAATGTTTTCCGCCACCTGATTCAAAATAAGTCATTAAATGTTTTCCATCTACCTCCTCCTCAGAATTCTATCTCTTCTATGCAAAAGCTAGAAAGAAAGAAGTGCCATGGTAAGGGTTCCATTTCTACTGCCAGACCGTGCGTTGAAAAGACTTTTGCATACATTTTGTAATATTCCCCGTATGAAGGTTTAGAGTCCATAATTCAAAGGAGAGGACATAATCGTATTGAGGTTTCTAGTCTTTGGTATTTCACAGTATGTAATTTTCTCTTATGTGTTAATACAATATCTCATTTCATGCTATTTATCTTCTTGTATCATGTTCTAGAATGCGAGTGGCTCACTAGTTTGCAGTAAGGATTCATCCTTGTTGATGCCCTTTCTAGAATTAGTCAAGCGCTTTAAATAGGCCTAGTCATGATATACTGTTCCATGCTCATCTCTTCCATATTTTTCTGCTATATTAGTTACTTGAGGAGGGTGCTTTTAAAACGCCATTGTCATATAAGGATTCATAAATTAATATGCCCTTATGTGGTTCTGTTGTGTATCTGGGTATCAGTCTCATGTTAACTAATATCTTCTTTATTTTTCCTCACTGCACTCATTTCCTGATATTTGATTTCTGTGATATATTATCTGAACCGGCCCTCTTTACAGTAAGCTGTCTCTTAACTGTCTGATGCCTTTGTATTGGAGTTTTGCATAATGTCCCTACACTATTCTTGTCTTTGTATCAGCTTCTGAGAGAGATTGGTCCCAATTCTAAACTAATTTTCTTGTTCAACAAGAGATAGTAAACGAGCTTTTGGATTGACAACCCAAGCTATATGAAGAGCTCCTTGCTATATTAAGATGTCCTAGGCACTGGTCTATGGCAACTCTAGACTATCTCTAGGGGGTGACAAAATTGTCCACAACATCTTTCTGGCGCCGTTGCCGGGGATCGAATTCAAGAATATCAGTTTCCCTGGGCCTCGACAAATTGTTTTCACTCTCTAATCAGGTGAGCACAGAGAGTTGAAGAGTTGCGTATCTCTCACCTTGGCGACTCCACTGTTTTCATTTGATAAATTTATTGGTAGTCCTGGCTCCTCGTAAGCCACATTTGAGGTCAGATACAATGTCTCAGTCAAAAACACCTTACGCGTCTGACCCAGAGAAAATCATTCACAAAAGATTTTGGAAGGAGAGGAAATCGGTTTGTGCTGAAAACCCTGAATTGTCCGTTGAAGATTATCCGCCCTCTTCTTCTCAAGAAATCAAAACAGAAAATCCCGAGTTTCTCTCAGAAACTCCACATAGAGGAAGTGCCTGGATTGAAGAAGATTCTCATCCTACTCTCGAGGCTGAAGAAATTAAAGAGGTCACAGAAGTAGTTGCTGTTAACCGTGAATTATTCCCATCCACAACTCAAGCTTCTGTGCAATATATTCCCATTGTTATTCATACTCCACTTCCTCCTACTCCTCTCCCTTCATTTGTATCTCAGACTGTTGCACAACCTCCACCTCCTCCAATGGCCAATGTTCCTGCATTTTTATTGAACAAATATGGTCCTCTGGCCTTACCCCAAGCGCTAAATGATATGCTGCAGGATTACTTGAAGATTCTGCCAAGATTTAATAGAGAAAATGAAATTGATGCTCAGAAACATCTCGAGACCTTATGCTCTTTTGTAGAAAATTTAAATGTCGAACATTTGGATGTGGTCTTGAGATTGTTTGTGCAATATTTAGAAGGCGAAGCCAGAAAATGGTTTAAGACATTGGGAAATCGTTCTGTGACCACCTGGGACCAGATGGAAAATACTTTCCTCAGAAAGTGGGGAGAAAAGAAAGATCATGGTCAGTGTCTTACTGAGTTTAATACTATGAAGAAGAACAATAATGAAGGAGTGGCGGAGTTTATTAAAAGATTCAACAAGTTGTATTTGAGTCTACCTCCTGAAATGAAGCCCCATGAAGCTGCTGAAGGCCAAAATAATTGTGCCATTGAGATACTCTGAGTGGGTAGCAAACCTTGTTCCTGTTCGAAAGAAGAATGGAGAAATAAGGCTATGTGTGGATTTCAGGAATTTGAATAGAGCATCTCTCAAGGATAATTATCCACTGCCTAAGATGGACCACATCCTGCAGAAGGTAGTAGGAGCATCCAGAATGTTAATGATGGATGGTTTTTCTGGTTATAATCAGGTGGCTGTTTTCCCAGAGGATTAGAAGAAAACTGCATTTACTACACCATGGGGAACCTTTATGTATGCCAGGATGCCATTTGGATTAATTAATGTAGGAGCTACTTTTCAGAGGGCAATGGACATAGCCTTTGTGGGAGAGCAGGACAAGTTTTTGGTGGTATATCTTGATGATATCACAGTGTTCTCAAAGAATGATGATGAGCATATTGAGCATTTAAGAAGAACTTTTGAAAAGTGCAGGAGGTATGGTTTATCCCTTAATCCTCAAAAATATTTGTTTGCATTAGATGAGGGGAAACTCTTAGGGCACATTGTAACTAAATATGGTGTGAAAATAGACCCTAAGAGAGTGGAAGTAATAAATAGTATTCCTTTACCCAGGAATAAGAAGGAAGTACAGGTGTTTTTAGGTCAAATCAATTTTTTGAGAAGGTTCATTCCTAACTATGCTGAGATAGTTAGGCACATAACTGATATGTTGAAAAAGGACAATGAAGTGAAATGGT
Source organism: Pinus albicaulis (assembly GCA_034641835.2). Taxonomy (NCBI): domain Eukaryota; kingdom Viridiplantae; phylum Streptophyta; class Pinopsida; order Pinales; family Pinaceae; genus Pinus; species Pinus albicaulis. Next base: position 1,024,491,112 of record CM076582.1, read on the forward strand.
CCCAGGAGTCTAGAGATGCATTCACCAGGATAAAACAGGCATTTGCTGAAGCTCCTGTGCTAGCTGGACCAGATTACAAAAATCCATTTATGATATTCTCATTTGCTTCGCCTCATACAATTGCTGGAGTATTATTGCAGAAAAATGAAGAAGGGTATAAGCAGCCTATAGCTTTCTTCAGTCAAGTGCTTTATGACACTGAATTGAAGTATAATATATTGGAGAAGCAGGCATATGCCCTAGTGAAGTCCCTAAAAGCTTTTAGAGTATATGTTTTGCAATCTCACATTACTGCCTATGTCCCCACAGTAGCGGTCAAAGACATTCTTGTTCAGGGAGATAGCGAAGGTAAAAGAGGAAGATGGATTGCAAAAATACAAGAGTATGATTTGGACATAAGGCCTACCAAGTTGATTAAAGGACAGGGACTTGCTAAGATGTTATCTGAATCAAATCATCAGGCCTTGGGCATTAATCTATCCATGATAGCCAATGGAGAATCTGAGAAAGGAGAAGAACAACAAGGGCTAGAGATGGCCACTCAAAAGGTACACATGAAATATCTCACTAGTCCTTGGTATAAAGAAGTAGTTGAATACCTTTTAACACTTAGCTGTCCTCCGAGCTGTGATAAGATAAAATACAGAGCTGTAAGAATGAAATCACAGAAATACGTAATTGCCAATGGATAGCTCTATTGGAGAGACCCTTTAGGTATATTACTGTTATTCCTCACAGAAAATGAAGTGCAGAATGTAATGACAAAATTTCATGAGGGAATCTGTGGAGGACATTACAGCTGGAGGGCCACAACTCATAAAATCCTGAGGGCTGGTTTTTACTGGCCAAAATTGTACTCAGATGCTTTTTCTTGGGTCAGAGCATGTGACAAGTGCCAAAGATTTGCAGAAAGACAGAAATTAGCAGCTCTGCCCTTGATTCCTATTCATGTGAATGAACCATTTCAAAATGGGGATTAGATTTTATAGGAGAGATACATCCCCCATCAAGTGGCCAATATAAATGGATACTAACAACCACAAATTATTTTACAAAGTGGGTGGAAGCCATACCTACAAGAAATGCTACTGATGCCGTGATAATGAAGTTTATAGAGGAAAATATCATATCCAGGTTTGGCTGTCCTGTAAGAATTGTAACTGACAATGCACAGGATTTCAAGTCTGCCAGGTTTTTAAACTTCTGCCAACGGTATAACATCATATTGACTCACTCTACTGCTTACTATCCACTGGAAAATGGCTTGGCAGAGTCTTCTAATAAAACCCTGGTGAGGGCCTTGAAGAAAACGATAAGCGAGAACCAGAAGAATTGGGACTCTCAATTAAAATTTGCTCTATGGGCGAATAGGATAACCAGCAAGAGAGCAACAGGGAAATCTCCCTATGAATTGGTATATGGGCGAGCAGCTGTGTTTCCTGTGCAATTGGCATTACCGGTAGCACGTTTCATGCAGGCAAGTCAGGAAGAACCACATGACATGATCAGAAGGATAAATCAATTGGTAGAATTAGAGGAAACGCGCGACCAGGTGAACCAAAGATTAGCCGAGTATCAGAAAAAAATGAAAGATATTTTTGATCAGCATGCTAAAGATAGAAAGTTTCAAATTGGAGACCTAGTTCTCAGATGGGATGTCAGAAGAGCTGAAAAAGGTAAACACGGGAAATTTGACCCCCTTTGGTTTGGTCCATTCAAAATTGTGCAATAGGGAGGCAACAACACATTTATATTGGAAAATTTACAAGGTGAGTGGTTAGATGCCCCCGTGAATGGACGATTCCTTAAATCCTACTTCCAGTACTGATTCAAGCAGACCAGGCCTGATGTATTTTAGTGTATATGATGTATATAAGTGTGATTTCAACTTCAAATGTAAATAGTATAAATAAGCTGATAAGTTTTGAAGAAAAGCAAAGGGATCGTAGAATAAAATTCACACACAGGAGGTTCTGAGGTCTGCGCATTCTCGGCATGTCCGAGGACAAACATGTCGTCCCCAGGTGGAGCCAATGTTGTACAAGTCAGCCCCTCCATTCAAATTTTGGCGAAAGTCTCCTCGTTCCCCTTTATCATTGCCCTTTCCCGAGCCGGAAATACATTGTAAAAGGCTAAAATCCACTCTTTAAAGTCATATAAGGCCTAGCTCCTTTCCCCCTTAACTCTGCGTCTCCTTTCATCCATACAGCCAAGCGCTTCCCCTTAGAGCATTTACCGCAAATCGCACATCTGCCCCATCGCAAAAGCGCAGTTTCCCGTTTATGCCATTCTCCGTCATTGCACTTTTCGTTTTTTCGATTTGCGCTCGACCGGTCACACCCATCGCATAGCGCAGAGCGCAGTTTCTTGTTATTTTATCGTTCCCCCATCGCATTTTATCCACTTGCGAATTTGCGATGTGTGCTCTGGGTCCCACTTCCAGAGCCTTTGCTCCATTTTTTCGTCACGTTTTTCTTTGTAACTCCCACGAAGGTTAATCTTTGAGTTTTGGCGCCGTTAGCTTTTTTTCGCCATTTTTCATCATCTGCCCACGTGTCATTCGCTTTTCCCTCCACTATTCGCATGTTTTGTTTATGTGTTACGTTTCAGTGTTTTTGTTTGATGTCTTTGCCTCACACACTTATCATCGTCCCTTCGTATTACCTCATTTTCACTCCCCATTCCTCTGTTGTTCCTCTGTGTTTCTCGCCACCCCGCGTCATCTAAGCATCCCCTCAAATCGATGCCACCGCTCCCGTTAACCTCACTATGTCCACTATCTCTGTGATTAGTTTTATTCAACAGGCTTTTGTTTTTGCAGGAACTTGTTGTGGGAAGGAAATGGGCGGAAAGGATTCGGGAGTCACTATGATGTGACCCCCATTAAAGAAAGATATGTCAATCTATAGAACTATCCAGAGAAAATCAAAAAGGCGAATTTGGGTGGGTGAAAACATTAATGCAGCAGCAGATTATTAATGAAGGAGCAATGAATTCAGTGTCCGGCATGAAAAAGGTTTCAAATTTAAATTCAAAATCTGAAGGCTAAAAGTACCATGTACAGAAACGGGCGCCTCAAGGTTTAATTGCCGCAGATCTTCCTCCTCCAGCAAAGAGCAGAGCATTTACATATTTTATTATCTACACGTTGTCTATAAGAAGATTTTCATTTTAGGCACTCATTTCCGGAAATAAGTTGTAAAGTACAATCATTTATGTTCAGTCATTCATAGTGTGGGCGCGAATGTTTTCCGCCACCTGATTCAAAATAAGTCATTAAATGTTTTCCATCTACCTCCTCCTCCTCTAGAATTCTCTATCTCTTCTATAAAAACTAGAAAGAAAGACATGGTAAGGGTTCCAGATTTCTATCAGCAGACTGTGCAGTGAAAAGGCTTTTGTATACATTTTGTAATATTCCTGTATGAAGGTTCAGAGCCTGTAGGGTCTCAGTGAGGAGGAGTTATAACTGTAATGAGGATTCTGGTCTTTGGTATCTCACAGTATGTAATTTTCTCTTATGTGTTAATACAATATCTCATTTCATGCTATTTATCTTCTTGTATCATGCTCTAGAATGCGAGTGGCTCACTAATCTTGAGTAAGGATTCATCCTAGTTGATGCCCATACTGGGATTAGTCAAGCGCTTTAAATAGGCCTAGTCATGATATACTGTTCCATGTTCACTTCATCCATATTTTCTGCTATATTAGTTACTTGAGGAGGGTGCTTTTAAAACGCCATTGTCATATAAAGATTCATAAATTAATATGCCCTTATGTGGTTCTGTTGTGTATCTAGGTATCAGTCTCATGTTAACTAATATCTTCTTTATTTTTCCTCACTGCACTCATTTCCTGATATTTGATTTCTGTGATATATTATCTGAACTGGCCCTACGTAGTCGTCTCTTAACCGTCTCTAGCGTCTGTATTGGAGTTTTACAATGCAGTCCCTAAACTATTCTTGTCTTTGTATCAGCTTCTGAGAGAGATTGGTCCCAATTCTAAACTAATTTCCTTGTTCAACAAGAGATAGTAAGCGAGCTTTTGGATTGACAACCCAAGCTATATGAAGAGATCCTTGCTATATTAAGATGTCCTAGGCACTGGTCTATGGCAACTCTAGACTGTCTCTAGGGGGTGACAAAATTGTCCACAACAAGATGCAACACACAAAAAACTACCTCAAGTAAGCAATTGAAGGTGACATCTATCTACTAGAAAATAATATGTCATCAGGTCCATAAAATTATTCTATGGCTATTGTTTCTTCTGTTATGAATTTGGACATAAAGTTGTTGATTGCAAACATGTTGAAATGAAAAATATAAAATAGAAACATTTTTTGGGTGACACATGGTGTTATAAGTGTAATAATCCAGACTACATAGCCAAAGACTAGAAGAAATCACATACCCTAAATAATCCCAAACAAAATATCTACACTGCAAGAAAACCAAACAATGAGACTAAAGGAAACAAAGACAATAGACAACAAGTTACTAAAGTGTGGAAGAGGAAGAATAAAGAATAGCTAGTGACCTAGCTTGATCTTAGGGGGAGTTGCTCAAGAAAGCAAAATATGGATCTATTGAATGTTTGAGCAACACCATCTTAGGGGAGAATAGTTCCATTAATACTCATTGGAGACAATAAAAACAAGTAAGTGAAAATATAAGGAAGGCCAAATCAACCAAAGAAAGTTGAAGTCATTATTAAGACCCCTGCAATGAATATGGAGAAGGAAATTAATCTTCAAAGTAAAGAGGACACTCCATTAATGATGTTAACTTGTATAAAGAGAAATCATGGGCATGCACAAAGGGCCTCTCTTACAATTTAGAATAAGATGCAATGCATATAATTTGGAAAACGTCCCTCTACATAAAGGGATAGAAATCTACTATAACTGACAAAATCAAGAATTGACATTGTAAGAAGGGAATTCAAGACATTGTTGAGAGACTTCGCATAGACCATCCAAAAAGAGTCAATACTATGTTAAGACCACACCATTTCATGGAGAAAGTAATCCCTAATATGTATTGATAGATATGGCTGTTATGGTTGATAGCGGTCATTTGAAAAAATGACTATTGGAGGCGGCCTTAATGTGCATCCCTTTCTTCGAAGAATGTTGAAAGAAAAAAAGAAAAAAAACAAGAAAGTTGAATGATTGAACCTTCGAAATTATGAAATTAGTTGGCTACATTCCTATTTACCCACATTAATACATATGAAAATCTAAGACTGCATCAAAGGATTCAATGAAGATGTTGGAAAAATGCTTGATGGGAGTGGTGGAATCACGAAGAGAAGAAATATCGCAAAGCATATTATGGGGAGAGAACCCCTGTTTGTAATTCTTGAAGACCGGGGTTCAAATTGAAGTTTTGAGTATGAAAATGAAACTCTCAGAGGATACCCAGAAACTTTGGGAACATTTGTAGATCCATTCTCATGAAATTGAAGGAGAGTTGAAAGTAATAAAGAGATTATTGAAGAGTTTGAAAACGGGATTTTGGTTTCACCCGCAAGGCCTAATATTTGATTAGAATGGATTCGATACCACTTTTTTCCCATGAAGATATTAGATTTACCTCTTATCATTATGCTCCATCCCTAGAAAAAAGAACATATCTATTATTATCTCAAGGGTAAACTCAATCATATCGTAAAAGTAGTAATGAACTACATGGAGGTGATACTGGACTTGCTGCATAGCTAACAAAATCTTCAAGAGTTTAGAAGAATCATAGCGCAAAGAAGAACCAACTCCACTAGACTATGAATATAGCACCATCAGAGATATTTAGATATTGTATCATATTTGAAGAAGGAATGTTGATCCTAACTTATATCGACTGATCCAGAAAGACAAGAATTTCACCAGGAGAACGAAAAAGACCATTATCAATAAATGACGACCTAAAGATATTTCAACAACCAAGAGGGTAAATATTCGAATAGGGAGATGTAGCGAATCTTGGTATGTTTGTTGGAGTGGAAACAAATTCTCAGGTGACAAAGAACCTAGACTATTATGTTTGAGTCAGATGGACAAAGGAGCGTTGAGATATCTTAATAGTACGTTATGGTAGAGGATGCCAATCGTTACAATCTCTTTGATTGCGCAGAATTGAATTGTTATGACAACGTATTGAAATAGCCTAGGTGAACAACAATAAAAGAGGATAGAGAGGTCAAGAAAGGCCACAAAACCATGGCTATAACACATCTGATCAAGTATGCAAAGGAAGGTAGAAGTAAACTTGATAGGAACGATGAGGAGAATTATGGTAGATAGATGTCAGAAGCATTATGGAATTTGCGTTGTGTAGGGAACCATCATTCAGAAATCACAATTATTGTGACAAGACTTATAAAATAAATTTCAGAAGGACACAGAGAATTATCATGTTTATGTTTTTGGCAGGTAATTCAAAGGATGGCATATAGAAGCAATAAGAAAATCAAAGAGATAGTGATTCGATTGGAGGTTCAAATATTACTCCAGATACAGGGAGGTGAACAATCAATCATGCAAATAAGAGAATTATGATAGTGGAACGTTATGATTTTGAACCTACCCATGGCTACCTTAATGGTCTAAATGGTCTCAACTTAACGATTAATGCAATCATCAACATGATATTTTTATTTGAACATTAGCATATTAATATATTTCGGGAAACATTATGATTGATTTGAATGAAATGATTTTTTTTGTTGCGTGGATACGAAGGAGGTTGTCGTTTCTGCTAAGTTTGGTGCTGCATGTTTCTGTGTTCGATTATCACCGTACTGGAGTATGAGCACACGCTCTTACATCCTTGATCATCCCTAATCTCAACACCCAAGAATGAACTTATTAAATACATTGGTGATAACGTAATATGTATCAGCATACTGCAACGAATATTTTGGGAGAATGATTGCATTGGCAGCTGCTGCAAATGCGTTATTACATCAGCAGTGACAGGTGAGATTTATTGGTAGCATTCATGGTGACCACATTTTTGGTGTTGGAGCATAAGCACAACACATGGTACACAACGTCTATGGTGATAGCGTTATAGTGCAGTTATGATACAACAGTCTCAGAATAGTATTTGCAAGTATGGAATCTTGACATACAATGAAGCGGTGGAGTTTAGTGGTGTAGTGGGGGTGGTGCAGAATTTGGTAGGCACGTTACATTGTTGAGGTGTCAATGTTTTTGCGTTTCCAGGGAGCAACATGATTGTTATGGTTTCAGAACGTTATGGTAGTGGAGAAGTTGTTGGAATTAATATACAATGTTTATATAAATTGAACAATGTTGTAAATGATGTCGAAGACGACCGTCTGGTTTCCTTGTCTAGGAAATGCCAAATGGATATTCCAAGGTTATGTGGGGTGAACATGTTTACGTGGGCTGAATGTTATGTAGGTTGAACATGGTTATTAGTTTTAACTTGGTTATGAAGACTCTTGCGATATATATGGTATTTTCTATGATGTTGGACATAATGAAAGCCATTGCAAATCATCGAAATATTACTAATAGGATGAATGTAGCGGTGCTAGTGGATGCCAAGGTGAGAAGGCCAGTGTTGCTTCTCATTGGGGGTGGAATGGTGTTGGAAAGAGTACTGTAGTCAAATATATACTTAAAATCTCATTCTAGTCAGGTGCAACAAAAAATGTAGTGGTAGTAGAGGTAGATGCATTCAAGAAGACAAATGTTGTCTATCAAGCTTTGAATTCTTGTGGGAATAATGATTTGTTGGAAACTTATAAACTAGTAATCATTTATTGCTCTTTATAAAGGCGCCTCAAGTGCCCACTGATGTAGCAACATCTCTTTAGGTCACCGACTTGAATGAAGGTTGTAATGTAATATTTGATGGAACTGTCTTGGGAACCATTTGTAATGCAGACAATTGCAATGGTCCGAGATTTTCATTGTAGATGATACAACATGGGTCCAAGGTATCAAGTAAGAGATGATAGTTCTATACTAGAAAAATACTGGCGAGCAGTTGAGAATACCAATTTTTTGGAGGGTGCTAAAATGACAAAGAATGCTACAGAAAACAATGGAGTCATCTTGTCTAGTGAAGCATCAGGCATGGAAACAATTGGGAAGTCACATGCAAAGCTAAGGGAACCATACATAATAAAGCTTGTTGGAGTCATCTGCGATGCACATATTGCCATGGTTTGTGGATTTATGAGAGAAATAATTAAAAAACGAGCAGTTAGGGTAAAAGAACAGTCGAAATCTCAAAAGAGATTTTCTGCTGGCCTTCCTCATTATTCCTAAATGCAGCAACCTCCTTCTTGCTTCTTGCAATTCCAATGGAATTCTTTCAATTCATGCGTGATGAAAACTTGAGGAAATGTGGAGACATATGTGCGTTTAATAAATTCTACGTGCCCTGCATTAAATCAATTCTAGATTGGCTGGATCGTTATCACATGGAATGCATTATTAGTGAGTAGACTGTTACATAAGAATTAATTCCTTTCTTGCATTGGCGTTGGTGTTGATATTATGTATTGGTGTTATGGTAGTTACACCTTCAATATTCTGGAAACATTACAATATACTACAATATACAATGATTAAATAGTTTCCAATTCGTCCCTTTTAGTGATGCCAACATCCTCTAACATGATGCATGCTTGGCCTACAGCTTAGGAGATTTAAAATTTTTGAAATTCGTCTTTGTACTATATAAATATACACCTTCGACGGTAGTGGTGATAACATTAGTATGTGAAACATCATACAGGTTGAGATGAAGGAACCATGTTGATTTTTTGTATCTGTAACATGTCAGTCTGCAAAAAAAGTTAAATTTTTTTGTCATGAGTGTAATTCTCAATAGTGAGGAAGGTATTACTTAACGCAAAACACTGTTGAGTAACTATCGCGTGATCTGGTCATGGAAATAAATATAGGACTAGCATATTGTTGGAATCCTTATTGATTCTATCAATGGATTTTAAAATCAATCTATGTCTCAATTTCTATTTCGACTAAATGAAATGCATGAAAATATTCTATTCCCAGTACTCAATCAGATAAATAAGATTAAAGATGGTGACTCGATATGTTTGGCTATATCATTGCCCAGGCATAAATCAAGTTCTGGAGATGTTGATAGATACAAATGACGAACCTAAACGCATTGGCTCAGTGGCTCATGCACACACTTTGCTATCAAGGGTGGTATGCACACAGTGTGATCGAAGCTCAAAATAAGAAATTTTTATGGCTTTAACATGATTTCGAAGAAAAGATCTATTTGGGATCAGAGGATAGATCAAGTAGTTACGGCCTAACATCTTTTATTTTCCAGTTGTTGATAGTTCATCAATATGCCTTGGAACTTGGTAGTTACTGCTACTGTTCTTCAAACTCTTCTGGATTCCATTTATTTAGTTCACATGGCCTTCTAGTTTTGAAAAACCTTCATAACTCCATCTTCTAGGGTTTTTGGAAGAGGAGAGCTTGTGATAGATCCTGTACAAATTTAAAAGCAATACTTGTTGACATCCTTCGGAGTAGATATTCTTGCAGTCTTGCCTCTTCTTCAGGTCATTATATGGATATGCATCTGAAGTAGGACAAATTCAGTTATCTTGAATGTCAAGAATTATTTGAAGTTTGATCCTTACGGCCCATACAATTCAAGTTTCAATTACAATCATTGGTTCATTTTTGGGCTAGCATACAGGACAGTGGTAACTCTATGAAAAAAAAACCAATATCTCACAAGACAAATTCACCTATAGCATTGGGATGTTCATTTGTGTTTCTTTATGATATATTGATGGAGTGGAGAAGATATTAGAAGAAATATCGTGTAATCCCATGGTTGATATAGTTTTTAGCACATGTAGAAACTTAGAAAACATCTTCAAAGAATGGGAATATGTTGGCTTAAACTATGATGTCCGAATTCTCAATATATATCTCAATTATTTTCTCAAGAAGGGATTGATGGTGGAAGGATGAAGACAAGTAATTAACATTAGATATATGGGAGCCTTCATTTTACACTAAAAAGAAGCCAAATTGAGTTGGTAACAAGAAGTGCCATATGCCATTTTACAGTACAATATAGTTGGGCAGAAAGAGTCACTTGGACATTTTTTTAGATATTGCAATAAGGGTTTTTTCACAACCTCATCTGTATCAAGGGTTTTTTTTAATTGTGTAATATTACCATTTTTACTCTAAGGAAGAAGCCAATGAGGAGCATTCTTCCAAAATTGTATCACATGCATATTCAGATCATATATATATATATATATATATATATATATATATATATATATATATATATATATATATATATATATATATATATATATCAGTTCTCTTCCAATATGAGGGAAATCCAAACATCAAGAAAAATATATGTGCTCATGTTTATTGTTTATATACATTTTATTGCAATGATTTACGAAGTGTTCTCCCAACAATACTTATATACCATATGGCTCAACAGTCATCTTTGAAGAAGTATTCATCTTCAAGCAAATCATTAAGGCTACAAGACATTTGTAACCCCCTAGCCATTAATGTGAAAGGGGGAGGTAATCAGAGGAAGAGAAACTTCTCAGAATGAAAGGGGGGCTAGAGGGACAACTGTGTTTCCATCAATGCCAAAGGGGGAGACCATTGGAGACTGTTGGAAATATTGCAAAGGATTAGATCAGGATCAACAAAGGTATAAATGAATAATAAGACAAAAATGCAGTGAGACTGCTACATTGAAGAAATTGTAATAATGTGAAATTGTTTTTGAACTAAATTGTTGTGATACAAAGGCAAGTCTTTAAGGAACAGGCAATACTCCAAGGCAAAGACAAAGAAGCATTAAGCTAAAATGTTGTGATACATTAATGATATACATTGTTATTTGATGTTGGCATTAAGTTGATTCATTAAATCATTACATATGGCTAAAATTATTATTGGATTAATTATGTATTTTGTGGACTAATATTCAAAATATGAAGTGTATGGAAATGAATGAATGGAAGGAAAAGAGTCAAGCCTATTCTCTTCCTATTCCTATGTGTAATACAAATATCCATCAAAACATCTCTACAAAAGATGTCATTTTGAAGTGCATAGAGAGGTTAGGGAGTTGTAGAATGTGTGAGAGATGATTTAGATATGATGCACATATGAAGCTGATGTGAAGCATATTTGAAGGGATAAGAAGAAAAAGTAAAGATGGAGATATGTAGAGTTTATAATGAGGTGAATCAATATTTTGTCTGCATGTTGTGTGAGGGGATTTTGGTCTCCTTTCAAGTTGTGTCTTGATAAAAAGTTCAGTTGGAGGTGGTTGAGGTAGGAGCCTCCTATGGGTGGTAGCCTATAGAAAACACATGGGAGTTGGAGCTTCCTTGCATGTTTTAGCTTGTAGAAACTTGAAGTAGCAGCCTCCTATAGGTTGGAGCCTACAAAAAATCAGATGCAATAAAGAGTAGGATCTTGCCTTTCCATCACAACAATAATAAAATCATGGTTTTCTCCGTTATAGGTTTCCACTTATATTTTATGAAACTAGCTCCAAAAATAGAATAAAATAGAGATCAATGCCTTAGAAATAAGCCACTTCGAGGGGGCAACCTCCAATACATTACATAAATGAAAAATTATTGGATGATACAAATGATAAAACCTCCTTTATATATATAGGAGTCCATGGGGCCATAATGTAATCCTAGATGACCTAGCAATAAAAATGTATGGGCACAATAATAAAAATATGGGGGTTACAGGGGTACAACAATAACAATAAGTGGGTTACACTAACAACAATAAGGGACTATACTAGTAATATAGGGACCTAACATGCTCCTCTCCTTAAAAAAAGTGTTGTCCTCAACGCTTGAGTAGCTCCGGGTGCTTCTGTATAAAATTCTCATCCTCCCAAGTAGAATCTTCAGTGGGTAAGTTCTTCCATTTGATAAGATACTCTGAAATTGATCGATTTCGTAGTTGTCGAGTTCTTGTTTTTGTGACTACTTCAGGTTCCAATATGTTTTTTCCTTCCTCATCAACTTCTGGCAATATTGATTGAATTGGAATTTTGTCCCCTATAACCTTCTTTAAGCATGAAACATGGAAAACTGGATGCACTCGCAAAGAAGCAGGAAGCTCCAATTTGTATGCCATAGTACCAATGTTTTGCAACACCTTGTAAGGACCATAGTAATTTGGCGATAATTTATTATCCTTATTAGCTTTCTTTAGGTACATTTTTTTGTATGGTTGTAGCCGTAAAAATACCCTGTCTCCTACATCAAAACTTCTCTCACTGCGATGTTGATATGCCTGTTGTTTCATTCGATTTTGTGCCAAATTTAGGTTATCCTTTAATAGTTTGAGAACTTCTTGTTGATGCTCGATGTGATCTTCCACTGCTTGAACCCTAGAATTTTCCCTTAAAGAAGATGTGATGGGTTGTGGATGATATCCATAAAGTTTCATAAATGGGGTCATTTTTGCTGCAGTATGGAAGGAAGTGTTATACCACCATTCCATGAGAGGTAATCAGTTGACCCATTGTGCTTTCTTATCAGATAGAAAAAAATGAAGATATTCTTCCAAACATTTATACACTATATTTTTTTGACCATCGGATTGAGGATGATAAGATGAGCTATAAGCTAGTTGAGAACCCAAACAGGAAACTAATTCCATCCAAAATTTTCCTGCAAAATTGGGATATCTATCACTTACAATAATCTTGGGGTTTCCATGTAGCTTTTGAATTGTTTCCATAAATGTAGTAGCAACTATACTTTCTTTAAATGGATGAGATAATGCACTAAAGTGTGCATACTTGGTAAGTCTATCAACTACCACGATGATGACACTCCTTCCTTCGAACTTAGGTAAACCTGTGATAAAATCCATTGAAATCTCCTCCCAACATTTACTTGGAATGGATAAAGGTTGTAGAGACCTGAGGCCTTAATTGTCTCAACTTTATTTTGTTGGCAAACCAAAAATTCCTCCACAAACTTTTGAATATCAAATTTAAGGCCATCCCAAAAAAATTCTTTCTTCACCCTCTAGTAAGTCTTTTAAAAATCCCAAGTGTCCTCCTGAAGGAGAAGAGTGCAATTCCAAAAGAATATTTTGTTTTAGTTGAGAATTCTTGCAAATATATAAGCGATCTTTGTACCATAAGGAATAATGTTTTCAACTAAATGTATCAGATGTACTTGGATCTTGCTGCAAATTTTGAATGAGTGTCCACATTTCTTCGTTCTTCTTCCCTTCATCCCTTCCTTTGGTTATCCAATCTGGTTGGATAATAGAAATGGCACAAAGAAATGCTTCCACCTCTTCATCTTTTCTTGAGAGTGCATCTGCAACAACATTTAGCTTCCCTTTTTTGTAGATGATTTCAAAGTCATAATCCAACATCTTTGTAACCCATTTTTTTTGCTCTTTTGACGATAGTCTTTGTTCCAAAAAGTGTTTAAGACTATCATGATCAGTTTTTACATTGAACTGTCTTCCCATTAGGTAAGGTCACCATTTCTTTAGTGCATGTAGTATTTCCAACATTTCCTTCTCATAAATAACCTTTTGTAAATACTTTCCTTTTATTGGACGACTTTCAAAAGAAATGGGTCTTCCTTCTTGCATTAAAACAACACCAATTCAATTTCCTAAGGCATCACATTCCACAATAAAGGTTCCTATGAAGTCTGGTGTAGCTAAGACTGGTGCTAGGCACATTGCCTCTTTAAGATGTTCAAAGGCCTTAATTGCTTCAAGGGTCCATGAAAATGCATCTTTCTTCAATAAAGTTGTTAGAGGTGCTGCTATTCTCCCATAATTCTTAAAAAACTTGCGATAATACCCTATTAACCCAAGAAATCTATGAAACTTCTTTATGGTTGTGGGGACTTTCCATTCCTTAATGGCTTTAATTTTGTTAGGGTCTACCTTAACACCCTCCTGAGATAGAATATGACCCAGATATTCCACCTCTTATACTCCAAAGGAACATTTGGATTTTTTTGCATATAATTGTTTCTCCTCCAATAGTTTGAGCACTCTATCAACATGTTGAACATGATCCTTCCAAGACCTGCTGTAGATTAGTATATCATTAAAAAATAGTAGAACAAATTTTCTAAGGAAGGGTTTGAAATTGAAATTGATCAACTCTTGAAATTTAGAAGGTGAATTGGTAAGGCCAAAAGGCATGACCAAAAATTCATAATGACCCTCATGAGTTTGAAATGTTTTTTCTCGAAATCTCTTCAGTCTTCATTCTAATTTGATGATATCCTAAACGAAGATTCAACTTGGTAAAATAAATTTCTCCATGTAATTCATCCAATAATTCATCAATCATAGGAATGGGAAATTTATCTTTAATAGTGAGCTTATTGAGCTCCCTATCTTCCGGACACATGCGCCATGATCCATCCTTCTTGTGCACCAATACTAGTGGAGCAAAGAAAGAACTTTGACTAGGTTGAATTATACTAGCCTCTAACATTTCTGTAATGATACGTTCAATTTCGCTCTTTTGGAAATAAGGATATCTGTAAGGCCTAATGTTTGGAGGAACACTTCCTGGAATCATATGAATAGAATGATCATGATCATGAATAGTTCAGAGTCTTTTGGGAGTTTCAAACACCTTGGAATGATGGTCTAAGACTTTTTGGAGATCTAGAGAAATAGATTATTTTGATGTTGGAACTTCTAGTGAGCATAATTATGAAATTACACCTCGTTGTTCTTTATTTAGAAGTTTTTTCATTACATTATAGCTTATTATCTTTCCTGGCTTCCCTGCAATACCCCGTAATTTGATTTCCTTTCCTTATAAAAAAAATTCAAGAAAAGTTTCTAAAAATTAAAAGCTACCGTCCCCAAAGATTTTAACCATTGTACTCCTAGTACAACATCAGAACTTCCCATTGGGATGGAAAGCATTAGACTATTCAATACATATTTCCCCATGGCTCGCTTGATATTATGGAATTTTACAGAGCAATTTATAGTTCCTATATTTGCAAGCATCACTTGACATTCTGGTGTTGGGTATAGGAAACAATTCAATTCCTTGGCTACCTTACAATGAATAAAATTATGGGTACTACCCAAATCAATCAACACTATTACCTTTTTCTTATTGATATGTCCTTCTATCTTGAGAGCTTGAGGAGTTTTAATTCATTCCAATGCATTACATGATATGTTTGGACTCATTTCTTCTTCTTCCTACATTGGTTCCTGGTGTATATCCTCTTCTTTTGAAGTTCTTGTTCATTTTCTTCCTCCTCTTCACTATCTATGTACAATAATTTCTTCTCAACACACTTATGACCTTTAGTGTATTTTCTATCACAACTGTAGCAAAGCCCTTTTGCTCCTTTTTCTTCCAATTGGTGTGGTGTCAACCTTGTAGGTTGTGGAATTCTAGGAGTAGCAACACTTCCATCTTTATAGATGTGAGTGGTAGGCTTCCTTGTCGCCAGAATTTTACATTCAATTTTTCTTTCCAACCTGAGTGCCTTCTCAAATGAATCAGGTTCCCAAACGTGAACTTCATGTTGGATGTTATCCTTTAAAGTCCCTATGAAGACATCAATCATGTGTTCCTCTGGAATATCAATTACTCTTATATTCAATTTTTAGAAGTCCTTAATGTGCTCCACCACTGAATGCCTTTGTTTGAGATTTATCAATTGGCTAAAGAAGGTGTTTCTCTTTGTATCCTGATAATGTGCTATCATTTCCTCCATAAAAATTGACCAAGTGACAATTTTTTTAAGGGAGCAAAGCAATGGATACCATAAAAATGTATTTTTTTCTAAATGTAAAGTTGCAATACGTACCATTTGTGTGTTTTTCATATTATTGAGATCAAAATATTGCTTCATCTGTAGTATCCATGTTACAGGATCCTTGCCATCAAACTTCCTCATCTCCATCTTTGGAATATGGTGGTTCTTCAATCCAACATTAGAGTTTATGAAAGCATGATTAACATTTATTTTGTTCTCATTATGAGTTTCCTCTACTATATTTTTTTCATTAGGAATCATTTCTTGTATCAAATTTGACAAACCTTCCTTCAAACCTTCCATGTCTTCCTTGAAACCTTCCATTTTTTCTTCCATGCCATTATTCAAAACATCTATATTTTCTTCCACACCATTCTTCAAACCATCCATCGTAGTTTCCACTTCTTTCTTCAAACCATCCATCTTAGCTTCCATGCTTTTTCCTCAGAACATCCATTTCATTTTTTCTTGCTCTTTGCGACAGTGAAATTTGGTGCACTTGCTCTTGTAATTTTGATATGTCATGTTGCATTTATTCATCTTCATGAGCCATAGTAGAGCCTTCTGAAGGCTTAATGGGTGTTGAATTTTTTTTAGGAGGCATTTTATTACCCAATACTGGTATCTATTCTACAATATGCCCTTGGTATGAATTCAAATTGATTCTTCAAACAAGACTTATGCAATTTGAAAAAGAACAAATACACACCATTTTCTTGCTTTTGAGGAGATCGATACTGAAATTGAATTATCTCTGTGATTTCGAATCTTCAATATATAAAATTAGTCCCTATAATATCACTCTGAATATTCTTTCGAATGCCATAGGTATGGCCTGATTTGGATACTTAAAGGAAAAGTTATTCCCAATCTCCCACAATGACCTAATTATGGACTGGTTCAGTAGAGCGAAGTTGTACAACGTGCCACATGTCACTGATTCCTCCTTAGACTCTAAAATTTATACAAAAGAAACTAAATTTTGTTTCCTTGTGGCCACGTTTTACAGAGTTCCAATCCGACGCTCAGAGAAAGAGTTATGACGATTTTCCCACAGTCACCTCCTTGAGATGAAATTTGGTAGCCTGAAAAAGCCCTAAATTTTGTAGATCATATCTCCAAAAATATTGCGAACCAAGATCTAAAATTTGTACAGGAGGTTCCAAAGGATTTCCTCTTTGCTTTGTAAAAATTTCAGCATTTGAACCTTCGTAGAAAAAAAATTATAGTGCAAATTCCATGACGACCTATTTTAGGTGAAATTCGGGAACCTAAAAAAAGCCTAACTTCCACAGATCATATCTCTGAAAATATTGCGAACCAAGATCTGAAATTTTTACATGACGTTCCTCAGGATCTTGGCTTCGCTCTATAGAAATTTTAGTTTCTGAACCTTCAGAAAATATGTTATAGCGAAAATGCCACGATGACCTGTTTGAGGCAGCGAAACCCTAGAATCCAAAGCTCTGATACCAAATGTTATGAAACCAACTCCAAAAATAGAAGAAAAGAGAGATCAATGCTTTAGAAATAAGCCACTTCGAGAGGAAAAACTCCAATACATTACATAAATGAACAATTATTGGATGATACAAATGACAAAACCTCCTTTCTATATATAGGAGTCCATGGGGCTATAATGTAATCCTAGCTGACCTAACAAAAATAATGTAAGGTCACAATAATTACAATATGGGGGTTACCAGGGTGAAAAAGTAACAATAAGGGGGTTACACTAACAACAATAATGGACTATACTAGTAATATAGGGACCTAACATTATATCATGTGTCTATGTGCATTATTATTATGTGTTTATGTGATGTGTTACTCTGGTTATTGCTTACTATTTACATATTCATTTTTTTTATTGTTATGTATTAAGCTGCTCATGTAATGGTTTTGTTAATGAATTTAATAAAATAATTTTAATGTCCATGAATGGGCTAAATTGTTTCACACCCCCCCCCCCCTCTCAGTTTAGTGAAGGGTTCATCACCTTACCCTATTTATGATTTGTGAAAATGTGAGATAATTATTCCATAATAAAAAATTCATTTGGTGTAACATTATCTTGTGGATTGATTTTTTCTATTCTCCTTCTTCTTCGTTATTGTGATATATTGTTCTTTAATAACATATTTTGGATGTTTTCTACAAGTTACTCAAATTTAATGGATTGATCAATCGAGAGTCTACATAGTCACATGGAAGAGGAGGGTTAAGATGCTAGGCCTCACATTTTATCTATTGGATTAGGGTTATCAAAATCTATTTTCTGGACTTAACCCTTGTCAAGGTTTTCTCTTAAAAGCAAAAGGTTTTTCCTAACTCCATATTTGATCAATTCATTAGAGGTATTCCACAAGGTAATTGTGCCTAGTTGAATTTGATACTCGTAAATTGTCTTAAACAAGAGTGACGGTGACTAGTCCAAGACTCCAAACTCACTTTATTGTCCAGAATACAAGGTTTATATAGAGAGGGTTATGATCACAATATGGTTGTAAAAGAGGTAAATAGTACGGGAAACATAAGCCTCACTTCACCTCCATTTATTTTAAAATTGTGATTTTTTTTCTCCTAATTTATATCTATATTAAATTTAAAAATATATATACAAAATACCAAAAGAATATTTCAGTAGCTTGACCTTAAATTCGTATTTATCAGTTAGATTTTTCACTTAGGTTTCACTTAAGTTTTAACTAATTAGCCCATGGAATTTATAACATGCTTTTATTTTTCATGAAGGATAAATTTAATAAATTTAAGAAGTTATACAAGGGTTTTACATGTTTACAAATCCAATTTAAAACCATGAATTTGTAGGGTAAGTGAAACTTTATCTTAAGGGTTATGAGGCTAAAAGATATATCTTCAAACCCTTTAATTTTATCGACTTTTGGGAATCAATTGAACATTTTTAAATGTGAATAACTTATTTTTATCTTGCTAGAAATTAATTTTATGCATAAAAGAAAATCTACGTTTTGACTCTAGTGGGGATTTTCCCCTCACCTTGAGTAGTATTCTCCAAATTTAAATATCTTTCAAACTATTAATTATTTTCATGTTTTTGGATACTTGTTTTTTCCATATTTCATAATCCTGACACTTCCACTCAATAATCATATTTTATTTGATCATTTATAGGCTTGTGGATAGCACCAAAGTGGGGATTAATTTGTTGATTTCTCCTTTATTTTGCAATTCTCTAGGTCTAAAGCAATAGGAAAAAAATTAAATTATCTTTTTGCATCCACATACTAAGGAATTTAGCATATTCTAACCCAAAACTTGGTAATGGATTTAAACACTCTTTTCTATCATTTTTCATAGTTTATTTCTCAAATATTAGAATGTCTTTTCTTGTTGGTTTGCATTTCTTAAAATAGAATTTCATTTTTTTAGATTTGCAAGAAAATCAAAATAAACTCCTAGACCCCTTCATGTAATAGGTATTTCAAGGAACGAGTATACTAACCTATGGTGGAGGATCTTTTAGTATAGGGAAGCATCTCTTGGCTTTGTAGGATTTGGCCTAATGAGTACGGACTCATGTCAAGCTAACACTGAGCACTTGTCCTATGTGATGTCATGTTATCATATATTTAAGGAACTTATGAATACTAATATTTTGAATGGTAACATGTTATTTTCATGCGAATTTCATCACCTCTCCATAAGATGTCCTTTATTCCTCGTCACAACTCTCTCTCTCCCCCTCTATAATGTGTCATAGGATGCAAGCATGTGGGATAGAAAATGATGTGCATTTCATCTATGTATTATCACATAACTTAATCCAATAGGGTGAAAATATTAACCTAAATATCACTCCAAGAGACATTTAGGTGATCGCTGGAAACCACCAACAGTGGACAAGAATATAACCATAAAAGACTACCCCATGGATATTAAAATTCACACTCGAAAACACCTTTATAAAATTGAGCTTCATGCACTTGCATGATTTCCTATACTAAATATTATGGAACGTGTATGGATTTTTTGTTTAAATTTGTGCAAGTTTGTAAACACTCAAAATACAATCTTTAATGGTGCAATAAATATTGGCAATCCTTTTTTTTCCCAAAAGTTGCTCTTTGGGAAATAAGTTGTTGCTCCAAAAATATTTCTCTTTGATCTTATAGATAGTGTGGTAAAAAACATGCAAGGTCCTCCTATATCTACTACACAGGACACATTTCATAGTTGAAAAGAAAGGAAGAGAAGTGTGTATACCTTTGTCCTTCGCTTATTGATGTGAGATCTGACTACATCAACTTTAGAGAAACTTTCTCTGGCTCCTAGAGATCCCATTTACATTAATTACCTATGTAACATGTAAGCATCATAGAAAAACGAGAAAAACACTCTTTCAAAGCAAGAATCTATCAATGTTAACAATATATGTAATAAGATAATAATCAAATCCAATATTAAATCACACATTAAGAGATGAACATTAGAGAGGAATATTCTTGGCATATTCATTAACAAAATAATAATTTACATATACCTTGGTGTTTTCATTTCCTTCTTAGATTATTTAGCTACTTGTCCTCCTTGAGTTACATGTAATGATTGAGCTCCTCATAGAAATATAGGGAGGTGATCCTAAGAATTCCACCAATATAAGTGTAATCCTATCTATGTTTTCCTATATGCCCCTTGTAATTCCTCCTCCCATAGTTACCCATTTTTACAGTCTCTCTAGTGTAAACATGAGTTGAGTGTCACTATGAAATGACCTGACCTCCAAGTTCCACTTATGGAAGTGGGGCTAACAACCGACAACAAACTAGCATCCCTTAAGAACTACAAACCTCTCAAGAGCTTGCAAACCACCCAGATTCTCAATCCCTGAGTTGGAACTCTTTTTCACATATTTTACCCTCCAACCGTACCCACAGGACTACATACATGTTGTTGGGAGGCTATAACTAGACTCATAAGCTTATCTACATGCGGTTATGACCAGATTTCATCACTTTAGTGCATGCAATTGCGATATCTATGCCACTTTTTCAGGAAATCCTCTAGAACACTACCAAAAATTTCTTGTAAATTTCCATAATCACGATTAAGATGACAACAACACCAAATGTTCAAACTTGAACAAGATCTTGACCTTTACATTTTTAGAACATAATAGAAATTTTTTCAAACACATGGTAAACATGAAACATATAGGTCATGAATTCATATCTATTCATAAACTTCTAAATTTCATCTGAGAATCACCATGAAGGATCAAAGCCCTCCCTAAATAGCTACAACAACACTTATTAACCCATGCATTCATCAACCATCCAATAACTTAACAAATCATGAACAAGATCCATAACTAGAGCACATCGTATAACTAGGTATATAACTAGCATATAACCATAACAAAGACCATAAGAAATAATCCATAATGTGAACATGATAACTAGTACAAGTTCTCATAGATCACAATAGGAAAATATCTCTTATTAACACATGAAAATTCCAACCAAGTCAAGTACTTCTACCTACCACCATACCATAGATTAGGTTGAACCAAATCTCTCTTTTAGCCAATAACCCACGCACCATATTCCAATCAAGAATGTGCGATCATAAGGGTTAAAAAAAACAATAGAGGTCAAACCACAACAACCGTCAACCATAGTGATATCACCTATACATTCCTAAAATCACTAGCATCAACCATATTAGTCTCTACCCAAGTTATTTAGAGCTCCAAGAGCTAGTAACTTAGCCCACAATTAAATCAAGGCTTTAGAGAATTTGTTCCAACTCACAACTCCAGGGTCTAATAACTCAACCCACAAGGCTCTAAGCATTTTTCCCAACCTACAGTCTCTAGTAAATAGTAACTCAACCCATTTTTTCTAGGGCTCCAGAGTGTTTGCTCCAACCCACAACCATACAAAACCTGGGAGCCTATCAGAAAAACAAGTAGGAAACCCACAACACCATGGTTATCTAGGCCCATGGCAAGGTAGGACTAAAACCATTGTCAATACAATAAAATATCCATGTTGATGACAACACATAACAAAAAAACCACATGCATATACCATGCATCTAAAAAATAGCATGTTAAATCTCACATGCACACGGTTACCTACAATCCATAGTTAATCTATGTCCTTACTTGTCAATATCCAAGATTCCTCTTATGCAACCTTGCTCTCCTTGTTGGATTTTCCAAGTGCTTGTTCTTTCTCCTTTTTTGATCCTAATAAAAATATGAGTAAACTTTGTCAAGTGATTCTCAAGTTCCTTTTTTATCATTGATGTCTCCTTTTTTCTTCATTTTTCTTCATTTTTATTTTAATTTATCTTGCATGCAAATTTTTGTCTCTTCACCTTCATTTTCTCCAAATTTCCTTTATTTTCATAATGAAATCAAATCTATTTCCTCTTTTCCTTTCTCAATGCCTTCTCTAATTTCCATAACCATTATTAATTCACAAGTGATGCCCACTATAATGTTTTCTCACCATTTAGTGTTATGAAACCAGCTCCAAAAATAGAAGAAAAAGGAGATCAATGAATTAGAAATCAACCACTTCGAGGAGGAAACCTCCTTTACATTAAATAAATGAATAATTCTTATATGATACAAATGATAAAACCTCCTTTCAATATATAGGAGTCCATGTGGTCACAATATAATCCTAGCTGACCTAACAATAATAATTTAAGGGCACAATAATAACAATATGGGGGTTACAGGGGTACAACAATAACAATAAGGGGGCTACAGTAACAATAATAAGGGACTACACTAGTAATATAGGGACCTAACATGCCCCTATCCTTCAAAAACGTTTTTTCCTCAATGCTTGAGTAGCTCTGGATGCTTATGTATAAAATTCTCATCGTCCAATATAGAATATTTAGTCGGTAAGTTCTTCCACTTGATGAGATACTCTGAAATTGATCAGTTTCATAGCTATCGAGTTCTTGTTTCTATGACTGCTTCAGGTTCCACTATGATTTTTCCTTCCTCATAAAGTTTTGGAAATATTGTTTGAACTAGAAGTTTCTAACCTATAACCTTCTTTAAACATGAAACATGGAAAACTGGGTGCACTCGAGAAGAAGCAGGAACCTCCAATTTATATGCCATAGTACATCTTTTGAAACACCTTCTAAGGACCATAGTACTTTGGCGATAATTTATTATCCTTCTTAGCTTCTTTGAGGGACATTTGTTTGTATGGTTCCAGCCATAAAAATAGCCAGTCTCCTACGTCAAAAATTCTCTTGCTGCGATGTTGATCTACCTATTGTTTCATTCGATTTGTGCCAAATTCAGGTTATCCTTTAAGAGTTGGAGAACTTGTCGTTGAAGATCGATGTGACCTTCCATTGCTTTAACCTTAGAATTTTCTCTTAAACATGATGTGATGGACGGTGGATGATATCCATAAAGTGCCATAAATGGGGTCATTTATGTTTGTTTATTAGATACAAAACAATGAAGATATCCTTCCAAACATTTTTCAATGTCTGAGTTTGCCCATTTGATTAAGGATGATAGGATGAGCTATGAGATAGTTGAGTACCCAAACAAGAATATAATTCCCTCCAAAAATTTACAGTAAAAATGGGATCTCTGTTTCTTACAATAATCTTTGGGCTTCCATGTACCTTTTGAATTGTTTCCATAAATCCAATAGCAACTATACTTTCTTTAAATGGATGATATAATGCACACAAGTGTGCATACTTCATAAGTCTATCAACTACCACCATGATGACACTCTTTCCTTCGGACTTACATAAACCTATGATAAAATCTATTGAAATCTCCTCCCAACGTTAGCTTGGAATGGATAAAGGCTGTAGAAGACCCAAGGTACTAATTTTCTCAAATTTATTTTGCTGGAAAACCAAACATTCAGCCACAAACTTTTGAATATCACATTTAAGGCCATCCCCCAAAAAAATATTCTTCACCCTATGGTAATTTTTTAAAAACCCTGAGTGTCCTCCTAAGGGAGATGTGTGAAATTCCAAAACAATATTTTGTTTTAGTTGGTAATTCTTACAAAGATCTAAGAAATATTTGTACCATAAGGAATCATTTTTCCAACTAAATGTATCATATATACTAGGATATTTTTGTAACTTTTTAATGAGTGTCCACACTTCTCTGCCCTTCTTCCCTTCATCCCTTACTTTGGTTATTCAATCTCGTTGGATAATAGAAATGGCACAAAGCAATGGTTCCACCTCTTCATCCTTTCCTAAGAGTGAATCTACAACAACATTTAAATTCCATTTTTTGTAGATGATTTCAAAGTCATAACCCAACATCTTTGTGACCCATTTTTGTTGCTCTTCTGAAGATAGTATTTTTTCCAAAAATTATCTAAGACGATCATGATCATTTTTTACCATGAAGTGTCTTCCCATTAGGTAAGGTTGCCATTTCTTTAGAGCATGTAGTATTGCCAACATTTCCTTCTCATAAATAGCTTTATGTAAATACATGCCTTTGATTGGATGACTTTCAAAAGAAATGGGTTTTCATTCTTGCATTAAAATAGCACCGATTCCATTTCGTGAAGCATAACATTCCACAATAAATGTCTTTATGAAGTCTAGCATAGTTAAGACTAATGCTAGGCACATTTCCTCTTTAAGATATTAAAATGCCTTAGTT
Source organism: Pinus albicaulis (assembly GCA_034641835.2). Classification (NCBI taxonomy): domain Eukaryota; kingdom Viridiplantae; phylum Streptophyta; class Pinopsida; order Pinales; family Pinaceae; genus Pinus; species Pinus albicaulis. Next base: position 1,024,515,626 of record CM076582.1, read on the forward strand.
GCTTCAGGGGTCCATGAAAATGCATATTTATTCAATAATGTTGTTAGAGGTGCTGCTATTCTCCCATAATTCTTAAAAAAAATCTGATAATACCCTATTAACCTGAGAAATCCTCACAACTGATTTATGGTTGTGAGGACTTTCCATTCCTTAATGGCTTTAATTTTGTTAGGGTCTACCTTAACACCCTCGTGAGATAAAATATGACCTAGATATTCCACCTCTTGTACTCCAGAGAAACATTTTGAGGTTTTTTCATATAATTATTTCTCCTCCAATAGTTTGATCACCCTATCAACATGTTCAACATGATCCTTCCAAGACCTACTGTAGATTAGTATATCATCAAAAAATAATAACACAATTTTTCTAAGCAAGGGTTTGAAAATGGAATTCATCAACCCTTAAAATTTAGAAGGTGCATTGCTAAGGCTAAAGGCATGACCACAAATTTATAATGACCCTCATGAGTTTGAAATGTTGTTTTCAGAATATATTTCGTCTTCATTCTAATTTGATGATATCTTGAACAAAGATCCAACTTGGTAAAATAAATTGCTCCATGTAATTCATCAATCAAAGGAATGGGAAATTTATATTTACTAGTGAGCTTATTTAGCTCCCTATAATCTGAACACATACACCATGATCTATCCTTATTGTGCACCAATACTATTGGAGCAGAGAAAGAACTTTGACTCAGTTGAATTATACCAGCCTCTAACATTTCTGCAATCATATGTTCAATTTCGCTCTTTTAGAAATAAGGATATCTGTAAGGCCTGATTTTTGGAGGAACACTTCTTGGAATCAAAGGAATATCATGATCATGATCATGAATAGGTGGGAGTCCTTTGGGAGTTTCAAACACCTTGTAATGATTGTCCAATACTTTTTGGAGATATCGAGAAATAGATGATTTTGATGTTGGAACTTCTAGTGAGCATAATTGTGAAATTACGCCTTGTTGTTATTTCTTAAGAATATTTTTCATGACATTAGAGCTTATAATATTTCTCGACTTCCTTGTGATACCCTGTAATTCAACTTCCTTTCCTTCCGAAAAAAAAGTTGAAGAAAATTTCTTGAAAATTAAAAGCTATCATCCCCAAATATTGTAACCATTGTACTCCTAGTACAACATCAACACCTCCCATTGGAATGGGAAGCATTGGAATATTCAATACATATTCCCCCATGGTTAGCTTGATATTATGGCATTTTTGAGAGAAATTTATAGTTCCTCCATTTGCAACCATCACTTGAAATTCTGGTGTTGGGTATAGGAAGCAATTCAATTCCTTGGCTACCTTACAACGAATAAAATTATGGGTAATACCTGAGTCAGCCAACGCTATTACCTTTTTCTTCTTAATATTTCCTTCTATCTTGAGAATTTTAGGAGTGGTAATTCTTGCCAATGCATTACAGGATATGGTCGGACTCATTTCTTCTTTATCTAGGGTTGGTTCCCGGTGTATATCCTCTTCTTTTGAAGTTTCTTTTTCATTTTATTCCTCCTCTTCACAATCTATGTAAAATAATTTCTTCTTAGCACCCTTATGACCTTTAGAGTATTTTATATTACAACTGTAGCAAAGCTATTTTGCTCTTTTTTCTTCCAATTTTTGTGGTGTCAACCTTGTAGGTTGTGGAAGTCTAGGAGTAGCAACACTTCCATCTTTATAGATGTGAGTGGTAGGCTTCCTTGTCACCATAATTTTACATTAAATTTTTCTTTCCAACCTGAATGCCTACTCCAATGAATTAGGTTCCCAAAGGCAAACCTCATGTTGGATGTTATCCTTTAAAGTCTCTATGAAGGCATCAATCCTGTGTTCCTCTGGAATATCAATTACCCTTATATTAAATTTTTGGAAGTCCTCAATATGCTCCACCATTGAACCGTTTTGTTTGAGATTTATCAATTGGCTAAACAAGGTGTTTCTCTTTGTATCCTCATAATGTGCTATCATTTCTTCCATAAATTTTTTACCAAGTGACAGCTTTTTTATGAGAGCAAAGCCATCGATACCATACAAATGTATTTTATTCTAAATCTAAAGTTGCAATGCATACCTTTTTTGTTTTTCACATTATGGGAATCAAAATATTGCTGCATCTATAGTATCCATATTACAGGATCCTTGCCATCAAACTTCCTCATATCCATATTTGGAATATGGTGGGTCATCAATCCAACATTAGAGTTTATGAAATCGCTATTAACATTTATTTTGTTCTCATCATGAGTTTCCTATACTACCTTTTCTCCATTAGGAATGATTTCTTGTATCAAATTTCTCAAAACTTCCTTCAAACCTTCCATGTCTACTTCTATATCATTCTCATGTCTTCCATGTTAGCTTGCATGTCATCCATCGTAGCTTCCATCCCATCCATCTTAGCTTCCATGTCATTCTTCAAACCATCCATCTTAGCTTCCACGTCTTTCTTCAAACCATCCATATTAGCTCCCACACCCTTCTTCAAACCATCCATATTATCTTCCATGCCTTTCTTCAAAATTTCCATTTCATTTTTTTTTTTTCTATTTGCGAGAGAGAAATTTGGTGCACTTTCTCTTGAAATTTTTATATATCATGTTGCACTTCTTCCTCTTCATGAGTCATAGTAGAGTATTTAGAGGGCTTAATGGGTGATGAATTATTTTTACGGGGAATTTTAGAACCAAATACTAATATCTATGCTTGAATATTCCCTTGGAATCACTTCAAATTGATTTTTCAAACAAGACTTATGCAATTTGAAAAACAAAATACACACATTTTTCTTACTTTTGAGGAGCTAGATATTGAAAATGAATTATCTCTGTGATTTCGGATCTTCAATATCTGAAATTCGGTCATGTTGTATCCCTATGAATCTTCTTTCGAATGCCATAGGTCTGACCTAATTTGGATTCTTCAAGGCAAAGTTATGCCCAATCTCCCACAATGACCTAATTATGGAGTAGTTCAGTAGAGTGAACTTGTACGGTGTACCACGTGTCATTGTTTCCTCCTTCGGCTATGAAATGGATACATGAAGCTATATTCAATGTAATTTCAGCCACCTTTTACAAAATTCCAATCCGATGCTTAGATAGAGAGTTATGACAATTTTCCCAAGGACACCTCTTTTAGATGAAAAATGGGAGCCTGCAAAAACCCTAACTTCCACAGATTATATCTCTGAAAATATTGTGAACCAAGATCTGAAGATTTTACACGACGTTCCTCGCGATCTCTTTGAAATGGGTTTTTTTAAGTGTCTAAAACCTCATATAAAAAGAGTTATAACAAAAATTCCATGATGATGTATTTGAAGCAGTGAAACCCTAGAATCCAAAGCTCTAATTGCAAATGTTATGAAACCAGCTCCAAAAATAAAATAAAAGAGAGATCAACACCCTAGAAATTAGCCACTTCGAGGGGGGAACCTCCTTTAGATTACATAAATTAATAATTCTTAGGTGACACAAATGAGAAAACCTCATTTCTATATATAGGAGTCCATGCGGTCACAATATAATCCTAACCGACCTAACAATAATAATGTAAGGGAACAATAATAAAGATATAGGGGTTACAGGGGTACAAAAATAACAATAAGGGGGCTACACTAACAACAATAAGGGACTACACTAGTAATATAGGGATCTAAAATTTAGCTTGGAATATGTATCCCATGACCTTGGTCTTATTTTACTTACATAGAAAATCAACCAGGGGCAGTTACAAAACCCTCCCCCTTGGGGCAACACTATCCACGGTGTTCAATGATGATTATAACAAAAAAAACATGTTGTCTATGGAGCTTTATAGCATAACTCAATGCAACATTTACATCAGACCAAACTATTGAAACCATGATCACCATATTTCTTATTGAGGTTTGTAAACCCAAATCGTTGCTATATTTACAATAACAAACTCATATACATGTAAATATTTTCTTCAACCAACAAATAATCATATTTTTTATGGATCTTTATAAAACAGTTGGATGTAATATTTACAATAATATACACATATATACATATGAAAATTTTCTCTATCCAACAAATAAAATGATACGATTCCTGCATTAGAAATAAGGGAATCTATAGGTTCACAACTCCACCCTCATAATAGTACTAGGATTCACCTCCTTCCTAGGAATTCCAAAATCCACTATTAGAATCATGTTTACATCCAATTTCCAATGCTAAAATCCTTGCACTACTTTTCCTCTCAATTAATATTTACCGGCTCATTTTTCTAGGGCACACTCCCAATATGTTTTTGATTCCATATTATAATGCTAATGATAAAAACAAATTATAATATTCCAAATCTGGAATTTTCTACAACAATAATAATACCTTAAGGTATTATAAAGTTTTATAGCTGCAAATTAACATCTCATGTAATTTATTTAAACACGTGGCTTTCATAAAACAATCCCAGCAACAAACTATGCTTTTATACAAGTCACCAAGTGGGGAAAAACAGCTAATTTGGCCTCAAAAATGCTATTTTCTGAAGATGGAGTTATAACAGTGGAAAATAACGGTTGTGTACCTTAAAATAGACAATATAGGACATGCATGAAAACAAAATTTAGAAACAAATGCAATTAGCCTAGTTAAATAGGCCTCCCATGCTCATAACAGCTAAAAATGGACAAAACCCCAAGACTGCAAAATGCCAGAGTAGTTGCACAAGTGACTGCGTAGTCTAAATAGAGGTTAACTAAGAAAATATAGAAATATGTCTAATAATCCTATTAGAATACTCAATGAATTACACAAACAGAGATCTAATCTCTTTTACACAAATCCAAGAAGACCCGGCAAGGGTTTCTTGATAGAAAAAGATATACAAGAGAAAGTTGCTGCAAATATATGGCTGAAGCTATGCAATAGATGGTTGAAAAAGAAAATAAATGGCTGTATATTCTGCTCCTATCTTTCCCAAAGAAAGTGTCATCCTCCTCTTGGGAAACTAGCTCCTCAAAATGGGGTTTTAACCTCTTCCACTGCACACCTTAATAAATAACGTATTTTTCTGAAGGGAATGCATTTTTTCTAAAGGTAGATGCTTGGCCCAACACTAGGTAGTGGAAAATTCAGATCATAAACCTCCTCTTATATTTCTTGAACAAGATATCCAAGAAAGAGTAGGGAATCCCCACCCGAGCAAACCCTTGCACTAAGCAGTGCAACAACTTAGCTAAACAACCAAGTATGTAGGAAGTCTAAGCAGACCTCATGAAAATATAATCTCCAATATGTCCATATTATTTCCATCTCCTTCATTATATAATTGATGAGCTTCCTCACCAAGGGTCCCACCCACTATGAGGTTGCTTCCATGCAAAGGCTCCTCCAAAAAAATTGTGTTTTCCATCAAGATGGTGCAATATATCTAGATAAATTTGTTGACTTAGTCAACCTTGACTGATTCTTCATGCCCTATCCCTTTTCACACTCAAGGTGCCTTCATTTTATCTAGCTGGATTGATATCTATTCACATTGAGTTGGCTTATTTAGAATCCACTTCTTTGAGAATAAATCATGTTGACTTGGTCAAACTTGACCTTGTCCACATAGTTTAGACCTTTTTCACACATTTGGATGCTTTAACTGGTTATTACATGATCCCCTTTCACATTAGGAGGAATTTTTATGCATACTTGAGAAAATTATGAGCCTCCTTGCCCACTTATTCATTTATCTAACTTTTAGAAGAAAAATTAATATTCCTATTAGCTGAAGCTAAATTAGGAATATTAAAATCTCCCCCTCCCAAATGTTGCTTGTCCTCAAGCAACTATAAGGGTGATGCAAAATCTCCCCTCTTCCTCTTGTGGCCCTTTCATCTGATAGTATCCTCCATTGCTTCATAATTTCTGCAAAAATTCCATCTCCCAATGGCTCCTCCCAAGTGTGCAAGTTGGCCTTTGGTGAATAAACCCAATGCCTCTCATCATGAAAGAATGGAAGGCTGTTATAGAAACCTTCTTGTTGATCCATGGCCTCCTCAAGATATAAGTGTTGACAGTCATGGGGAATTTCATCATCAATGAAGGTCCCCCTCCTCCATGCTATCATCCAAATAAAATGAATCACCGTCCAGCTTGGTAATTCATAGAAGAGCTCCTCCCAATTGCTCATGAGAGGCATGACCCAAGTGCTCCAACCAAACATATGGTCCACATCATAAAGAAACAAGTCATATGCAATGGTGGCCATATAGTTTCTCATGCTCCCATTGGAACATGTAGTGCAGAAAAAGTAGGGACTCTCTTCCCCCAAAGACACATCCAACAAGTGTGCCTCTCCTCCAACCATGCCTCCAACAAAGATAAGAACTTCTTCAGCATGTGGGAGCATAAGTAAGATCATGCTAGCTTTCATATACAATAAGGGAGAAGGACAATTGTCCCTCATGTGCAACCAGCGCAGTTTTACTCCTAACTGCCATAGGATATGATATGACAAGCGTTCTCCCCAACACTTGCTTGCTGCCCCATCATTCTTGCATGTTTGGAGAAGGTGTATGATGGTTGGTATTAAGGAATCACACCATGAAGATTACATCACCTCTCCAAGAACTCCCAAGGAATAGCTGTCATCACCATTATTCATGGCCCAAAGTGGCTCATGAAGCCCATCAGAAAAAGTGCCCCCTCTTGGAGCCAAGACCTGCACATGAGTGTTAAGAAAATGCAAGTATATAATAAATACATCATGAGGTTGAGAAATACAATGTTTTTCATACACTTGTTTAAAATTAGCAAGGTAGCTCATGGATGAGCTCCCTCTGACACTCAATGAATAAGGAGATGATAATGATAACTCTTCCCAAGAGCTATGTTCCTCCTCAACCAGAAAATGATTCATGCACTTACTCATATGAGAGTGCATCTCCTCCTTGAAATTTTCCCACATGAATCCATGTAAGATAGTATGATATGTTTTAATGAAGCTAGTGGGATTTGAAAGCAAGACCTCATAGATTGTGTTAAGTAGTTTATTCTTGAGTTTGGAATCTTTAGTTAAGTAGATCTGATCATGAACATAAATGATCCCATAAACTACTTTATACTTTCCATCCATTACTTTCCCATCAAGAACCTTATATGTGAATAGGTCCTTAGAATATTCCATCAAGAGTTTGAACTCCCAATAAGGATCTAGGCTTCCCAATATTGACAACGCTATAGAAATATGAAATGATGCATTTGTCATATGATGGCTCTCCTCCTTGACATTCTTGATGTCAAAGTCACATGTTGGAGTATTCCCAAATTTTTTTTGTTGTCTTTCTTGCAACTGATCTTTCTCAAGACAAGATTGAAGTTTAGGAAAGTCACACTCCCCTTGAAAGGTCCTCTTTCTCAAAAACTTCCACAATTTTGCTCCTGCATACAAAAATGAAATTATTTTTTTGTTATGTTCAGAAATATTCATTATATATTTGAGTATCCTTTGCTTCCCCAAAGCTATGGAGTAGCCTTTTGATACTATGCTCATATCAGCACAAATTTCTAAATCTATTCCCTCCAACGCAAATAGATGAACGGAAGAAAGCAAAGTCAATTTCAGAAATTTTCCTAGCCTTCCATCAATGATTTTCAGCACTGTAGTGGCTCCTTCCAAGGTTCCCTCTTTAAAAAAATATGTTGCTGCTGCATATAGTTGAGAGAACACTTTAGTTTCCCCCCAATCATGAGGTCTTCCTGCTGAAATGCCTCCTTTCAAGGAGGCATCAAGGCATAGAGTAGGATGTGAATATAGGTGGAAAGATTTGCCCCTACCTCTGTTGCATGGGTCCTCTTGCCTTCTTTGTGCTTTCAAATTCTGAAATAGAGAAGGGTACATTCTCTTCATCTTATGATGCCATTCCTCCTCTTTTCCTTCTCCTATCTCCAAGATCTCATCATTTGGAAATGAAGGTACATGTTGCTCATGTGTTATGCCAAGAGCTCTATGTGTGAGACCTTGTGGAACTCCTTGCAAAAGTGCAAGAGTTTCTTTCTTTGGAGCAAGTCCTCCATCCTCTTCTTCATGAGGTGCTTGAGGTGCCCTTGTCATGACTATGTTATCTTCTCCTGCCTCTCCTTTCTCTTCTTCACTAGTTGAAGTTGCTTTTCCTTCAACAAGAGACCTTAAATCTTGGTCCTCTTTTGAATAAGGAATCTGCATGTCTTCCTTTTGAGAAGAAATCCCTTCATCTAAAGGAGATATTTCCCTTGGAAAAGTATCAAACAAGCTCACCTCCTCTTCATTGGTTTTCAGAAATGGATTTGGATAGATAGACCCTTCCAACTCATGCAAAAGTATTGTTTTATGTGGTTTGATAGTTGCAATAGAAGATGTTTCACATGAAATATCATCAAACCTCTCTACTAATATTTTAATGAACTTTTCATAAGTAGATGTATTTGAATTATTTAATGAAAATGATTAAAAAAACCACCAAGCATAGGCCTTACCCTCAAAATGCAGTGCTGCTACTTTGATGGCCTCAAATTCTGAAACTTGATGTTGCTGCACAAAGGTGTCTAGCTCCTTCACCCAAGCCCTAGCTAGACATAGAGGTGATCCATCAAAAGTGGATAGGAAAAATCTACCCTTACCCTGCTCCTTGCTCCTTGTGTTCTTTTCCTCCTTCATTTGGTATAACCCTTGGAAGTTAAAGTGATCTTTGAACTCCTCGGATTGATCTTCATATTCCTGCAAATAATCACCAAGAGGATCTCCCTTTGCCACATCTCCTTTCTTCCTCTTCATTAAGAAATTTCTGATAGAACGTGGTAGCTATGATGATATGGATGAGTTCTCATATCCATAAAATGAGGATTTAAAATCTTCCTCTTACATAGATCTTGCTGAGGTATTTTCAGATTTCTCCCTCCTCATTTATTTGATGCCTTTGCTTCCACCCTGCAGATTTGGAAGAGAAGTTTTGAGAACCTCCTTTCTCTAGAAAACAAGTTTTTTCTATGATTTCTTCTGAAAATATACTCCTCCCCATGAGAAGACTCCATAATTCTTGAGCTCACAGGTTGATCCAAGATTGTTGCTCCGATACCACTGTAATATTCCAAATCTAGACTTTTCTACAACAATAAGAATACCTTAAGGTATTATAAAGTTGGAGAAGTAAAAATGAAAATCTCATGTAATTTATTTAAACACATGGCTTTCATAGAACAATCCCAGCAACAAAATATGCTTTTATACAAGTCACCAAGTGGGGAAAAGCATCTAATTTGGCCTAAAAAACGCTATTTTCTAAAGATGGAGTTATAAAAATGGAAAATAATGGTTGTGTACCTTAAAATAGACAATATATGACATGCAGGAAAAATATTTTCATAAAAAAATGCAATTAGCCTAGTTAAACATGCCTCCCATTCTCATAACAGCTAAAAATGGACAAAACCCCAAGACTGCAAAATGTCGGAGAAGCTGCACAAGTGACTGCGCAGTATAAATAGAGGTTAACTTAGAAAATAGAGAAATATGTCTGATAATATTATTAGAATACTCAATGAAGTACAAAACAGAGATCTAATATTTTTTACACAGATCCAAGAAGACCCGGCAAGGGTTTCTTGACAGAAAAAGATATACAAGAGAAAGTTGTTGCAAATCTGTGGCTGAATAACATTGTATGGTTGAAGCTCTGCAATAGATGGTTTAAAAATAAAATAAATGGCTATAGATTCTGCTCCTAGCTTTCCCAAAGAAAGGCTGATCCTCATCTTGGGAAAATAGCTCCTCAAAATGGGGTTTTAACCCCTTCCACTGCACACCATAAGAAATAACGCAGTTTTCTGAAGGGACTATGTTTATGCTGAAGGTAGATGCTTGGCCCAACACTAGGTAGTGGAAAATTCAGATCAGAAACCTCCTCTTATATTTCTTGAACAAGATCTCCAAGAAAGAGTAGGGAATCCCCACCCGGGCAAACCCTTGCACTAAGCAGTGAAACAACTTAGCTAAACAACCAAGTATGCAGGAATTCTAAGCATACCTCATGAAAATATAATCTCCAATATTTCCATATGATTTCCATCTCCTTCATTATATAATTGATGAGCTTCCTCACCAAGGGTCCCACCCACTATGAGGCTGCTTCCATGCAAAGGCTCCTCCACAAAAACTGCGCTGTCCATCAAGATGGTGCAATGTATCTAGATAGCTTTGTCGACTTAGTCAACCTTCACTGATTCTTCATGCCCTGACCATTTTCACACTCAAGGTGCCTTCATTTTATCTAGTTGGATTGATCTCTATTCACATTGAGTTGGCTTTATTTAGAATCCACTTCTTTGAGAATAAATCATGTTGACTTGGTCAAACTTGACCTTGTCCACATATTTTAGACCTTGTTCACACATGTGGATGCTTGAACTAGTTATTACATGATCCCTTTTCACATTAGGAGGGATTTTTATGCATACTTGAGCAAATTATGAGCCTCCTTGCCTACTTATTCATTTATCTAACTTTTAGAAGAAAAATTAATATTCCTATTAGCTGAAGCTAAAGTAGGAATATTACACAAATTTATTCCTCAACCTTCCCTTCTCTACTTCCTAGTCCCTTAAGCAATCTTATCGATACCCTTCTGTGCAGTCACTCACCTTCCAAGTTCCTTGACATCCCCTTCACGATAGATACATCCCTTGCCAAGGTTTCCTCACATCAAAAGGTCAAAAAACCAACGGATATCCTTGACTCAAAACCATCATATTGGTCATAGAATGATCATGGAAATCAATGGAAACTATTGGGTGCCAATTTCCCACAATGGCCTTACTCTTGAATTCTTTATCAACATATTTTTGCATACTCCCATCTGTTTTATTTTTGTTGTTAACACTCTTGCAGCCAGTTCCAACTACGGAAACCAAGAAGTTTCTATGCTTTCCTATACCAAGCACATAATTTTCACTAGACTCAAAAGGAATTGAAATAAATTCAAATCATATCTCATTAATAGCTCGTTAATAAGGAACACTTGAAATTCCATTTACTTCTTGTCATAGTAGGTCAGATAATCTCTTTGATCAAATCATCCTATATAAACATATCACATCCGATTAGCTCAAAACTCAACCATCATAAATTAGAATCATAGATCATGGGCATAATTAAAACTGAAATAAAATACTAATAATTATCTTTAAATTGTTCTTTGCTTCTACCTCAGTTATTTTTCCTTTTCATATACACACCATATAAGTTTCCAAACCCAGCAAGAATCCAATTCCTTCTCTTCTATCTGACCATGTACACACATTAGATCAGTTCCCAAACCTAGCAAGCACCCAGTGCCTTCTCTTCTTTTTGGTATCAACAACATGGGTAACTAGAGACTACATGATCTCAACCCTTAATATAAACAACTTAAGTTTGGTCTCATCCCAAGCTTTCCAGGGCTCCTGGGACTATCATCCCAACCCACAACATCTGGGGAATGTGAGTTGTTTCAGGGCTCTGTTGCAGCAGGGTCTCCCAAAATCTATGAATTTTGTCCATTTTGTATAATTTTGTATTGTTTAGTCTAACGCAGGGGTTTTGAGGTGGGTCAAAGCCCCTACCGCATTGTAAATGGGTCAAGGGTAGGCCAAGAGTCTGCAAACCACAGTTTTATGGGCCATTGGATGCGTAGGCTAAATCGCTATAAATAGATGAACCTTTTTTTAGTCATAGGTAGGAATGAATAGAGATTGATGCAAAGTACGAACTGTTAAGTCTGTGGTATGTTTGTTTGGGTTAGGACTCCTGCTAGCTGTGTGCGTGAAGATCCTCTGTCGTGCTATGTGTAGACCCTGTAAGCTATGTGCCTAGGTGGTAATTTGGGAATGTAAGAGGATTTTTGGGTAATAATATAGATGTACGAAAGTATTGTGGATATTTGATTTTATCTAGACCTAATCTATTCTTGTTGATGCGGGCTTGAGTTATATGATATGGTTGTAATCTGAAAACTATCTATATTTATGGTAAATGCATCTATGATCTGTTAATCTGCTGTGAATATATTGTTCTATGATTATATCTGATAGTATGCATGGGGATGCGAGCCTGTTAATTAGATCTGATAACTATATTCTGGCTATTTATTGAAACACCTCTGAACGACCTCTAGCCGTATAGATCTGATAATTGCGGATTGCCTTGACTTACCTGCTCTCTCCCAGGGTGCAGAAACCTGGTTCCAGCACCCTTCCATACTGCTTCGGGTGAGAATTTTTCCTGCACAAGAAAGTCACTACCGAAAGGGCTAGTAGTATAGGGGTTTGCTGGCAAACATTAACCTACGAACCTGGGTCAGGACCCCTCAAGCGAACAAATGGTTCTGTTACCAGGACCAGGAGAATTTTGAGAGAGATTAGGTAATGCCAAGGCCATATTGGAAATCTAAAAGAAAATAAATCGATGAATGGTTTGAAAAACAAGTTCAGGAATTCGAAGTAAAAAGAAAACAATAATAAGACTTTGACCACCGAAGAGTGGAAGAATAAGTATATTTTCACGGAGATCTACGCAATCTTCTTTGTAATAATTTCGATCGAGCTCCAGGAGTGGCTCACAAGGCTAGTCGCATTTTAGAAGTGTTGGAAAGACGAGTGAGTCACCCAATGGACCCCATAATGGATCCGACAGCTTGAAGAGACCAACAACACCATTACTCGCATGGTAGATCACTGGGTTGACAGTGTGATAGGAGGATTTGTGACTAAATTTGTAGTCGATTAATTCATATCCTACTTAGAAGCAGAGCTGAGGTTCTTCAAGGGGTTCCAGGGTAAGTTTTTGAAGACTTTTCCATTACTGATTAAGATCTTGTTGTGCAAAAAATCATTTTGTGTAGCCATACAGAGTGAATGAGCTTCGACCAAAGTGAGGGAACAACGCGTAGTGGTAAGAACTACAAAACTAACCCAAGAGGGGGATCAATATTTCTATAGTCCAGTAAGAAATTTTGCTATGCATAGCCCTCCATTGACGCCACCATCGAACCCTCATAGGGCTAAAAACTCAACAATCAAGGAGCTGGCACATGGAGCAGTGGAATTTATCAGCATCACACCTCATGAAGTACTGCGTAATGATGGCCTGAAGTATGTAACCTACGAAGCGATAACAGGGGGTCACTATGCAGGGGAGACGATGGTGCAAGAGGTCTTGAAGGCTGAGCTATGGCAACACAAAATTCTAGTTGAAAGGAATCCTAGAAAAGTGAATCGAGTGCACCAGGAACGGAGGGGGATTTCTAGGAGCGCTGGAGCACACTGGGATCACAAGGGTACGCTAAGCGCAACCCGAGTGTAAAAACTAGCCATTGAAACTATCAAATCAGGTAAAAACAAAAAATTACCATTGGATGGAGCTGGAAACCGACATTTAATTCTATCATTTTAGGATATTTTTTACCGTTTAATTGATGGTAAGTCCCGTGCGAAGTTTACCCTACCATTGGGTAGTACCCAAGGCTATAAAATAGGTAAGATAGATCAAACACAAGTTCTGTATTGCTCAAATAGCTTGTACTTAGCATGGATATCCTGGGCGAAGTTGTGTTGTAAGAAATTCTGGGCCCCTAGCATCTCGTTCATGTCTGAGCATCCTTCCCCTCTGACAGTAGCAATCTTGAGTTCATATTTCGCGCCAGAATGACGGCCATGAACCCTACCAAACTCTCAGAGCTAGTAACCTCAGTAGACCAAGACACTAAGTAAGTGGTGGAGGTCAAATTCAAAGTTGAATAAATCCTCTCCACACCCAACCCTACCACCAGGAAAGGAGAAGAAAAATATTAGGGCTCAAGCAAGCCCCTGAAGCCTACGAAATGGGCCGCAAGAAAGCCCCATACCTCCCCGCAAAACGTGAAATCCCAATGGGCTTTTCAGGAGGAGGCCCAGCCCATCGAGTCGATCAATTAGTTACCCCCCTTCAGGACATCGACATGTACACCAAAAAACCTTGATGGCTTGATCACTTACCTATAGATGCCATTGACCCCAAGGGAGGTCCCCATCATAGGCGAACCTTTTGGCCGCTTTCATGAAGTTAAGTTCGACGATCATGATTTGGCCAACTTTGAGGCCTTTCCTAAGCAAGTGCTCGAGTTATACCTTGATGCGGTTCATGGCGCCGAAGGGGTTAAAGTTGTCCCTCAATGCTGGGTACGTGGTTTGGCAAGGTTCGGGCTCCTAAATCTGCTTAGGATGCCCCACTTTGGACACTACAATGTAACGGACCAACTCACACGACAATTGCTTGCGTTAATTCATGACAGATGCCTATGGATCCAGGACAAGATCCCCATTGACACTGCGCTCATGCATCAGATTACTGGTCTCCCCATGAGTGACCTGAACCCCCTAGAGTGCATGGGTAAGAAATATGAGGGGGAGACTGCTAACTTTGTGTGACAAAAGTATCATGTTGATCATAATACTCGAAGATTTATCATCAAGACTATCAGTGACCAAGGTACGCAGTTGGGCACCATGCTATTATCATGCAAAATTATGAGGAAGTGTCAGGTCACCTCTATTCCAGCATATGTCATTCAATTAGCCGACCAATGTGTGAAAGGGGTATGTTTTAACTGGGCACACTATTTGTGCGACGAGTTTCTAACTAACATGTGTGAGTCCCAAGAGCAGGGTCGCACCTTTTGTTACTCATGGTTGTTGTTTCTTATAGCTTTAGTTACTTGGGAAGCTCCTGCAGAATTAGTCCTCCCTGAGATTACCCTGGAAATTTGCGAAGGGGCCTGCTACGCACACTTATGGGATTCCACGTATCCACAACAGCTCAAGGAAAAATAGGTGTTCTCGGTCCTCTTTTAGAGTATCATGGTTGTAGCGATAAACTCCCGACCATGGTTGTCCCTGGCTGTATACAATAGATACAAGTGCATTGCCACCTTTCAGGTCACTTTGCATAATGTTTAGATCTGAGCGCACAAGGAGAAAGCCTGGAACTCGCTTCCTTACATGGTGATGGATGAAGAAATCAATAACGTGATTGCGCTTTGGCCCCCTAACTAGAAAATTGGCTTCAAAATGGGCAAGAAGGGTGTTGAAAGCACCAACACGTCCCGAGTCACCCCCCCTATCATCGTCCTAGATATTAGAGGTACGCCCTAGAGTACCAAACAAGACACCGGTGCAGTCACCCACAAGGATGCATAGCAGTAGAAGGACGTCGAGACACTGCCCCAGACGGACTCACAGACCAGGTTGGGTATGGAAGGCCTGCATGCTGGCAGTCCTGCCTCCCCCTGTGGCAAAAATCGCACAAGTGAACCAGTCAGAACACCATGGAAGAAGCAATGATCTCAGTGAGCAGAACGAGATGAAAAAATCACACTGACTGATAGAGACCTGGAACAAATTGCCGATGCAGTCACTCTGGCCATAGAGGATAGATGTGCTGCCTTAGAAGAATAGCAGCAGACCGCAGTCGACACAATTCAGGCTGAGCTACTAGCGCTCCAGTTAAAAACATACACGTTGCATATTGGTGTGACCCGGGTAGGCCCACCCTCCACCACTAGTAGCGCAGCACTAGTTGCAGACGACAATAGCCTCTGTTCTCTCCCTGGCATAGCTCTGTTCCTCATTCCATTCGACCTGGGACCCCAAATCTAGACCAGTGCATAAGTCCAGCTAAAATTAGCTTGGCTACCCCATGAGGCCTTGCAGGGTCTCCACACCACTTTCTTTCAGGAAATCCACCATTGAGACCAACAAGTGCATGAAAATCTTGGTGTAGCTGAGCAAACCATCATTGCAAAGGAGTTGGAGGCCTGTCTCACCACCGCAAAGCACAGAAAGCTCGAAAACACAATTCACTGACTTTGTGTGGATGTTCCTGCAGATATTCTAGCCTTAGCCACCCCTCAGGAAAAAGTAGAAGGACTGGTCACAGCACCCAAGGCTTCCTGGGATGAATTTCAAGTTGTTAAGACATGCATGGAGTCGTAGATCACAGATCTGTAGGCTAAGTTACATCCCGAAACACCCTTGTAGGTCTGGGCCCAACGAACTGCACTGGTCACCGCAGCCATGAATGTTATCATGGGGCAGATCGCATAGGGAGACCAGCTACTAGAGACGACCATGCAGTTGTGGTCTAAGGTCCAGCATGATCCAATCTTGCAAGGGATAAACCAGGACCTGCGGTAAAAATAAGAGGAGTTCGAGACAATCGAAGCCACCTTGCCACTTTGGTGCCTTCCCAACGCTTGCAATGACTGCGCACCACCCAAGCACTCCAGGCAGATATCGAGGACCTACGTCAAACGAAGAAGATCCTTGGTGACCAACTGAATTCCTGGGCGGACGAAGCCCTCAAACTATCCCAGGATGTCGATGTTGCTATTAAGCAACTAAAACAAACTTTGGAGAGTGTTACCGCCGCGACTGAGGGACCACTATCAGAAAAATTGGTTGACATTGCATAGAATATAGTTTTCCAAAGTGAATGCATGCTACCTCCATTAGTTGAGGAGATCATAGTATTGCAAGCGCAAGTTGAAGCCCCACCGACACAGTGACTCGGGATGAGTCACAAGATTGTGTTGGGGGACTGTTGGAGCAGGGTCTCCCAAAAGCTATGAATTTTTTCCATTTTTGTATAATTTTGTATTTTTTATTATAACGCAGGGGTTTTGGGGTGGGTCAAAGCCCCTAACACATTGTAAATGGGTCACGGGTAGACCAAGAGTCTACAAACCACAGTTTGCGGACCATTGGATGCATAGGCTAAATCGTTATAAATAGATGAACCTTTTTTGAGTCATAGGTAGGAATGAATAGAGACTAATGCGAAGTACAAATTGTTAAGTCTATGGTAGGGTTGTTTGGGTTAGGACTCCTGCTGGATTTTTGTGCGGAGATCCTCTATCTTGCTGTGTGCAGACCCTGCAAGCTATGTGCAGAGGTGGTAATTTGGGAATGTAAGAGGATTTTTTGGTAATAATATAAATGTGTGAAAGTATTGCAGATATTTGATGTTATTTGGACCTGATCTGTTCTAGTTGCTGTAGACTTGTGTTATATGATATGGTTGTAAGTTGTGAACTGTTTATTTTTATGGTAAATGCATCTGTGATCTATTAATCTACTGCGAATATACTGTTCTGTGATTATATATTATAGTACGCACATGGATGCGAGCTTGTTAATTAGATCTTATAACTGTATTGTGGATATTTATTGAAATTATTGTGAATGACCTCTCTCCATATAGATATGATAATTACGGACTGGCTTGACTTACCTACTCTCTCCCAGGGTGCGAAAACATGGTTCCAGCACCCTCCCATACTGCTTCGGGTGAGACTTTGGCCTGCGCAATCAGGTCACTACTGAAAGGGCCAATAGTATAGGGGTTTGTTGGCAAACCTAAACCTATGTACTTGGGTCAAGACCCCTCGAGCCAATAGGCTCCATATAATTTTTCCCAACCCACAGGCTCCAAGGACTAGTAACACAATCCATAACTTCCAGGGAACCCAATCTATTATAGGGATTCATCCCATACCCTCTAGGGATCCATGGAGCTAATACCCAACACATACACATACACACAGTGTATATCACAACACACTCACCCACCCATGGTGTATAACACAACACATATACTTACACATAGTAAAAAATAACGAATACACATGTCATGATACAAAAACACACAATACTCATGACACAGTGTCACATGATGTACATGGACAACATGTATGACTAGTACAAAACACCACATGTCCATCATGGACAACATGTACAACATGTACATAGTAGAAATACTGTACATCTATATATCGCACCATCTCTACGAGGAAACCTTTCCTATAGTGTCTTTCCCACACCTTAATACATGCATTCGCAATCCAAATCATGGCTTTGCGGCTCTTCTCCCTATCCATGCCGCAAATCACTCTGCTTTCATTTCACTAATATATCCTTCAACATTACATGTCCATAACATAAACATAGGCATAGTTATAAGCAAATAATATCAAATCATATGCACATTATACTAGCCTTAGGTCTTCCAGGGCCACCATGCCCACTTGATTCCTCATGAACCATGAGCCTTTTCATGCCATTCACCTGAATAAAGCAATCATTCTTCCACAATAATGATCCCTAATGACCCTCTCATACAATGGCATCCATACATACATACATAAATATGTACATAAGTTTGTGTGTGTGTGTGTGTGTGTGTGTGTGTGTGTATAAACATTAGCATAATAATTCACCTGAATAAAGAATAAAGAAATCATTCTTCCACAAGAATGATCCCTAATGACCCTCTCATACAATGGAATCCATACATACATACATAAATACATACATAAGTTTGTGTGTGTGTGTGTGTGTGTGTGTGTGTGTATATATATATAAACATTAGCATAATAATTATCACAAAACAATTACTAGTGTTCATAAGGTCAAAATTAAGAGAACTCTTGTATCCTTGCACAACATTTAGAACAACATTTCCCAACTTAGCTAAGGAATCTAATGCCTCACACCCATTTACTTTATCTTTCATATTGTAACAGATCCAGATTAAAAGTAATGTAATAAAGTTAATAAAGAAAAAATAGGTCCAAGATCATGGGACATGTATTCCAAGTTGAATGTTGGGAAAAACATCCTAGTGGGGTGTTCATTTCGATTTAATATGGCTAAGGAAATTGGCAAAGGAATTGAAAGAAAGAAAGCAAGTGAAGGAAATAAAAGGAAAGTGAATGAAAATAAAGGAAGGACAAGGAAAGCAAAGGAAAGTAAGGATCCAACAAGGAAAGGTTGGATCAAGAAGCTTCAATGGGAATACTTGCAGGTAGCAGGTTGCATGTATGCTTTCCTAGTTGGTTTTGGCATGGATGGTAGATGAATGTGTGTATTTGGTTCATCTTTTTTCATTCGCATGGGGTTTTCCTGGTTTAACAATGGTTTCAACCTTCCCTTGCCATTTCCAGATAACCATGTGTGATGCGATTCATTCTTGGTTGAGCTTTGGATTTCTATAAGGTATTTGGATTAGGGTGAGGTGGTCTCAATAAAATCCCAATGGTTGGGGTTGGAGATGGTTTTATCCTGGAAGCCCTCAATAGGTGGGCAGAGACATGAAAATTCTAGAAGGGATGGTGAAGGAATTCTGAGGCATTCAAGCTTGTTTTAGTTTTGTGACCTCGGGACCGATTTAGGTGAGATCATGATAGTGTGAGGGAAGAGGTGTTTTAACCTTTGGATTACCTTGGTTGTTTATGCATTGGTTTATCCCCTGAGATTCTACATTCATGCTTCGAATATGGAACAGGGGTGATTGGATGAAATGCATATTTGGTTCAACTTAATATATGGTCAGGCGGTATGTGGAAGTCCTTGATTTGGTTGGATTTTGCATATGATTGTGTTGATGGGAAAAATTGTACTGCCAAAAACAGGGGGGTCTCCCTGGTGAAAGGTCCCAATTAGACCTCACACCATTTGGGATAAGAGCCCCATCCGTTATATGGGCCCGACTGCCACCATGATTGTTTCCACTCTTGGTTTTCGGACAAGAATATGATGGAGCAGATGAAAGGATGAAAAGACCAACTAGCAAAGCAAAATCAGCCCAAGATTAATGAACCATAAAAAAATATGCAAGAAATTCTAAGCAGCAAAATAAAATGGGGATATGCCGTAACTGGGATCAGTGATCCGAAAACCAGTCAAACATATATGAAAAAAAACATGCCAGAAGTTAACTGCAAAGTAGTTCACAATAGACTACCACCATGGGAAGGACAAATAAACACTAATCTAAAAGCAAACATACATACAACCATTGAGAAATAGTTCATAACCAATGACATGCATGAAAGCAAATGTACAACATAATGAAGTACTAGATAACTAGTACTATCACCACAAACAAGCACGTGAATCAGTGCTGGGAAGGAGAATATATTATTAATGTTGCTGCAACGTCAAATGCATGTTTACAACTCATTAAAACCCAATAGTGGAACATGGGTTGTTCGTCTCAAAGCATGATGCAAAACCCTAGCCTCGCTACCCTTATTTCTACTTGATACCAAGAACTGAGTGCCTTTAGCTCTCTAGCAACAATTCCTCTATCATACTGGCTTTAATTTTCGAGCTAAAAGTCCCACACTCCTTTTCCCAAAGTTGTATGTATAGGTTGATATGACTCTTAAGTTTCCCTTGACTCTTTGTTTTCCCGACAGTTGGGTTGGTTTGCGACTTAGGGAAAACTGCGACCTATGACCCCGAGCAATCCACAACCTGCGACCCCTAGCAATCCGTGACCTGCAACCTTGAGCAATATATGACCTGCAACCCCAAGAAATTCACGGCCTACGACCTTAAGAAATCCACGACCTGTGACCTCAATAAATCCGCGACTTGCGACCTTTGGCAATCCGCGACTTGCGACCTTTGGTCATATCCCTTTTGCATTTCTCTTTTGGTGACCTCTTATTTTCACAGAAAGATACCCTTTTCCTGCATATCGACCCCATGACTGGGTGCCCTTGAGCTTAAAGTGAGGTTCTTCGGAATTTTGTGAGGATCCACCTTGCTTTGAAAAGGTCCCCTTGCTTGCTAGGGAAAACCTTGGCTCTTTGTGCAAACCAAAAGCTTCTACTTGCAATAAAATAACATAGGTCACATGTCTTCATGATCAAATAATAATGCTAGAGGCGTATTTAATTAATTGCAAAAGTGAAAATAATAAATTTAGACCCCTTTGCGGTCAAGTGTTGTGCCACTTTTTCATCAGAGATAATGCCTCATGTAGGTTGTCCCTGCGCCTCTTCAATCACTGTAATGTCTGTTGGTAGCATTATGGACTGAGTGCCAAATTTGGATCTGTAGTTTATAATGCTTTGGTAGTTGTTACTTCATAGGGACGTGGCTCTGTTGATGAGACATGATGTCCCTTTATCCCCTATGAACATGGCACCATATAGAAACAAATTTATGAAACGTGGGTACAGTCGTGAATCTACGACTTCCACTTCACTAAGGGCACAATGCACATACTAGAATTATCCTTGCATATTTAATCCACGTAAATGACTTGTTGCAGTAGTGAAAATGAACAATGATCAGTTCTGAATAAGGGGAGAGACCCTGATGAGATGGATCCTATGAATATTCAACTCTTTGAAGTTCTAGGCCTAGATAAGGTTATCGAATATCCACAATGGAGAATCCAATGGTCACTGAAAGGTGGTGCACATTGAAGTTGTTGGCTGTCTTTTGTGGTGCAGTTGAAAAATGTATTTGCATTAATTTTGATCATATAGCAGATACGCATTTTATTAAAAAAATGCTTCTTTCACGACCACAGAGGCTTAATATCGATAGTGCACTCATCTCCTACAGTGATGGAAAGGATTTTCAATCTAAGAATCGTGAGATGATGATATGAGACCTCTCCTCCTCCTCAACAATATCCTGTGCCTTCTATAGTGTATTTGCATTAGGTCGCAAATCTTGGTGGGAGTAGAATATTAGGGTAGTCGCACATGCGGCAGATTCTCTCGGGCTGCGACCTCGCAACTTAGTGGAGGTAACATAGTCGGGTAGTTGCACATGCACGGATTCTCTCAGTCCGCGACCTCATGACTTGTTGGAGGTCGCACAGTCAGGTAGTCGCAAAATTTGTGGACTCCCTCGTGCACAATATTTGCAACCTTGCAACTCGGTAGAGTCGCACTGAGCCTGGGTCACAGCCTTTGACATACGACGCTCTGCAGCCAGGCATGCCTCTTTTGGCAACCCTGATCATGACAACTCGGGTGACTGTGCAACCTCGATAGAGGATGCATGGGGGTGGAGTGCGACTACGTAGAGCAGCCTTGGACCATCAATGTTAATCCTAAGAGCCATGGGTGTTTTGTTCTGCTATTATTTGCTTCGATCTTGCCTGGTCAAATAAGCAAAAGATAGGAATAATACGTTTGAAAATCTCTGAGACATGAGCTGGCATTCAATGATAATTCCACACTACCTCCTCAGATATACTATTTGAAGGTTGGATGTCGTGAATCCATGTCCGAAGGCGGCTTCTATCGTTGTCTCATTCTGGTGTTTGAAACAGGCATTATCCCCAAGCAACAGTGATGACCTATGGCTGGATGCATTTTACTTTTTCACCCTGGTTTCATTTCTTAAATGCAGTCTCATGATCGTAGTCTAGGCATTGTGACTTGATGAGGTCGCTGAGTCGCAGCCCCCATGAGATGCGCTCTACATGATCCTCCTCATGGACACTAATATTTTTGCCTGCAGAGAATGCCTGTGCTATACCCGCCATTGGCGTTGTGTTTTCTTCATTGCATGGCCTAGAGTTGCAGTATGCAAATATGCTGTGGACGTGTCGTGTGCTAACCTTCTAATAATTCCCTGGGTTTATGTGGGGGATATCATAAGAAAGATCGTGGTTTGAAACCATGATTTTAGGCACTACTGAACCAGAACCTATGAATCTCGAACCTCTGCCAACAATTCTGAACATAACCCATATAAGAATTATAATATCCTGATTAAAATATAATTGATGTCTGCCAACCCACCAAGAACACTATTACATTTTGATACCTAATGTGCTTAATAAAGGAAGATCTTGACTAGAAGATTTCTCTCAGCAACCTCTCAAAATATTCTCTAGCCAACTGTTACTCTATCCTGATGATTAAAACCTAAAAAATAGTCGATTAATATCGTTGACGATACGAACATCTTCAACCAAGTTGCCTCCCAAGGCTTCATGACACATAGGCGCGTATTTTATGAATATTGATTTATGTTTATACCGCATTACAACTCTTCTCTTATTATTTTTTAATATTCCACTACGAGAAAGTGTTTGAATCCCTCTTGTACCTTGGTATAAACCAACTTCAGCCTTCTGCAGGTGAAATTACATGAGTTCAATTCAGAATTTCACCCATGCATTGTAGTGATATATTGAAATGCCTTAAAAATATGGGGTCTCTCTTAAAAATATGATCCCCCATTGAACAAGTTATCACCTTTCTCATTTCCCGACTTCATGGCGAAATTCGACTCTCATATGAGGTACATTTGTCTTATGTATGTCATTCCTTTCAGGGCCTCTGATGTAATATTTCCTTCCGTCCCAATGAGGCTCTCACGGATGAGGGAATCCAGGTCGGTGAGCACTTTCACACAGGTCACAAGCAATGAGCTTCCAAATATGAACAACAACACTGTATTCCCCCACAAGAGGATCTTTTGTCAAATGGATTTGCAATGGATTGCCTATTGAAAGGGAAACATGGGGCCACGCCAATCTGGGAAAGATAAAATAAATATTGCAAAGCAGGAGGCTTTCTAAGATTATTTCCATGTGCAATATCATGACTGAATAGGAATGCAGCTGCCAAGTGATTAGTATCACTAGCCTGACCATAATGAGGATGAAGTTTAATTGTTGTCATTCCTTTCATAAATCTTGTAGAGTGTGTCTATATTTGCATAGCAATAATAAGGATGATATGAACAAGCAGGATTGAAATCATTTGTCCACTGAGCTGGGGTTGGTGTGTGCTTTGTGGGACGCTTTTCAGGTTCACTTTCATCATCTACCATATCAAAGATGAACATTTGTTTCAAGAAGATGCATAGTTGAGGATGAGAACTTGGATCAAATGCAACCTCAAAGAGAGTAATGAATATGTTATCCAAAATATTTCGAAAATATGGAGCGAGTCCTATCCCTTTGTACACATTGTACAGTCGAAGAGACTAAATTAACCAGATGGCACTTTTGTTGTATATCTCATTGTTAACAAAACCACTTTCCAACCATTTCTATTGGCTTTGTTTCCTTTCATAAACAGATATCCCATATTCTGCCATTTGACATTCACTTGCTTCCAGATCAGATGATACTTGTTTTGACAGCTCAGCAAGAAAACAACCTTGAATGAGATTGTCTTGCTGTAGGGAAATCTTTTGAGTCTACTTTTTCTACATGGGTTATACTTCAGACTAGACTTATCAAATTGGTGAAATGTATTCTTTTCTGCATGTACATCCAGGAGATCAACATTGAGCTGGTATCTTGTAGGACTTTCAAAAACTTCCTTTAAGGTGAGATATTTGCCATCCTGAAATATAACTACCTCGTCCGGTTCCTCCTTCAGCTTATATTTGATAAAATGCAGCAAATGCTTCTGGTTCATGCATGATGGAAAAAGGTACGAACATTTCCCAATGGAGTGATTCTAAGTATCTGATGTTCATCAGTGAAGAATGTTGTTGCATCAGCAACATGAAAAATTCTTTCCTTGATTCTTTATTTGGATAAACATGTACCACACCATCCTCCTTTTAACAATGTTGCTCACTTTCTCCTCCCCCTCACCCGTTGGCACATCCTTGTCATCCACCTTAACAAGTTCTTCAACTGTAGCCTTAAGTCTCATCCCCACATGGGTAGGGGGCATGTGGATGAAAGTGTCCTGTTTCACAACTGTGGCCTTGTTATTCAACTTCAGTTTATTTCCCTCGGTGTGGTGATGACATTGATGAGTATATCATTCATGGGATTGACCTGTATGAAACATTATAACATCAATTAGTTCACAATTACCCTGTAGATAATGATGCCCTCAAATAATTTACATGAGCTTAGTGAAGTATCCAAACAGAATGCCTAAATTATCCATGACGAAATGGCTTCTAACGAATATACTTAATGCACAGAGAAGTTTCCATTCGAGTGTATGCATGATGATCCCCCCACACATGGCGTGGCTACGGCGAAATAATATCTTCATGATGGTGAGAAGGTTAAATCACTACAGGCCAGGTCAAAACCCTAATGGCTAAGCGAGCAGGGGGACCCGAAATTTTAGATATACCCAAAATTTTGGGTGGTGTTGTAGCGGCTACAACAGATTGATAAGAGATATTTCCACTTTTAATTCATGGGTAGTTATAGTTATTATTATGTGGTGTGAATGGTTGTTCTATCATTGTTATTTATTTGGTTATATGTTTGTTATAAGAATGGTTTATGACAAATTCAATTTGTGGCTTTTATCATGTTTTTACTTGTAAATGACTTGCTAATGAATGCATGACCTAATAGATTTTATGGAGGCTATTGGGAAAGGGAATTATACCTTCTTGATGTTTCTCAGATAATTTTTTGATATTTGTGTTCATATATGCATCCATTACCTATATATTTCATGTTTAATATGTGTTTGACGGAATGAATATCATGGTTAGCCCCCATTTAGGTCAAGTCCTTGATTATTTTTTATGTTAGAGTCTTTTTCCTTGTGTCATTTATCATTCTAGAAAGTTTTCTCAAGTTCTGGGAAGCAAACTGGAGTCTATCCCTGAAAAGGTGGCACATATTTTGTGGTCTCAAGGACAGAAATGGTTAAATAAGTATACAATTGCACCCTTGTACTGTTTATGCATGTGACTAGAGGCTTTCAATCAAATGGATGCATGCTTGTGCATGTGACTGGGAGTTCAGATCAGTGAAAAAGCAAGTTAACTTAGGGTTTGGGAACCTAGAAGGATGTTCTAGCTCTTGGGGGTCCTGTAGCACTTGAGGAAATTGAGTAAGGTCTTGTATTGTCAACTCAATTTGCTTAAGGTTACATAGGAGGTTGAGTCATGTCATAGTATCCCTTAGCTCATGTTTACCCCAGGCAGGTAGGTTAAATTGAGTAGAAATGGGAGGAAGCATTACAGGGTGGTATCCAAGCGGGTTGCACTCACTTTGGGTGGTATGGTTATGGTTAGCCCATTCAACCCAAACAAGTAGATGTAGGTTTTTATGCATGCATTGCATGGTCATGGTTTTCATGCATGACATCATTGTATACAGCTTATGTCATCATGATGATTTCGGTATGTTATGATGCTATTATGTTGGTTGAGATAGATTAGGAGATGCATATTATCAGATCGAGGTTGCAACACTGGACCTCGGGTAAGAGCAGATCAACACACAGTTGTATGCTTGGCATGTAGGTATGATGGTTAATGGTTTTTATGTGCATTGCGATTTTATACATTTGTCTCATTCTATTATCGTTATGGTTACATACATGATAGAGGCTAGTTAATTAGTGTGGTCATATGCACATGTGTCAGATAGTCATGAATGGTAGTGACTTATTATTATATATAGTGTGGTCATAAAAATGATTATTATGATTATTGAAGTTGAGGTATTGATGTTATTATGTATCAGTTTAATCTAGATTCCTATCATATGGTTATGGTTATGCTATTTAAGTTTGAGTCGATATATTTGTGATATTGTGTCGTACTAATCTAGACCGAATTCTACATATGTGTTAGCCTCCCCTAAGATAAATTGAGTTATGATTTTTATTATGTCATCTATTTGGTTTATCTAACATGTTATGTTTATAGGTTGTTTGAATGTTTGAATAATTGCATGATATGAGTATGTGTCTATAAGATTGCATGAAGGAATGGCCTTATTTTAATATTGTTGTACTGACTCAATATGTGTTGAGACAACTAATATGCACTTGAGTGTAATTAGGTGCTAGCTGTATTATCATGATTAATGACTATGACTTGATTAAGAGTTTTACATGGTTGTTAGTCTTGGTAAAGGCTGATTTCAAATTAATGAACACGATGTCTTGATATTTTGAGCATGTGACTAACACATGTGAACAATTGCAGGGAAACATACTTGGTATTAACACGACAAGGTAACAGTTGATTCATTTATATAACTAAAAACTAGGTGATGTGATAGGACATAATAAGACTCAATTGCAACAAGGAAAAAGGTGAAAGAAAAGGATTGGGTGATATTCCTTAGGCTATGTTTGGGGACTGCAACTCTAAAAAAATGATTGCTTTCATGAATACACGAAGTCTTCTTAACCTTGATTTTTCTGACATTATGTGGATATATGCTATAATCAAGAACATGTATTTGATAGTGACAATAGATGGTTTCTAGTTGTAGATGGATTCATCAAGAGAATTGGAGCCCCTTGAGAGGTGACATGAGTACGTGTTCAATTACAAGGTAGCATGCTTGGCACAGTAAGGTAAGGTAACTGGCATATTGTTATGTTTATTTGTACACTAAAAGTTATTTGTTTATGGAGGTAAGATGCATGGGATTTCATTGCAAAGAGACTTCAATGGAGTATTGGAGAAGGCTCAGGTTGATATTTCCTTTAGAAGCATTGGGAACCCATGGGGATTGAGTCATGGTGTTTGTTGCTAGTTTTTCCTTTCGATCATTTGTGATTTTTTTGCGCTTTAATTGAAATGCTGCTAATGTTTGGTGATGGCCATGCCACTTTGTTTGTGGTGTCATATTGCGATATTTTTTTCATGGTTTTCTTCCTTTTTTTTCTTTTTCTTTCCTTTTATGTTTTGAGGGTATTGGGAATTGCTTGGGAGAGAGGAAACTTAATGGAGCTCAGGGAGATTTGAATGAAACCCAACAGGTAATGTAAAACCAAAAGGAAATTTAATGGAGAAATGAGTATTTAATTATTCTTAGTAAAATAATGATTCTAATATATTCTAATAAAAAAATTTCATGAACATGTTAAGTGAAATATTCATCTACTCATCAAAATTTTTAATTTTTGTTGTACTTTGTATAGGTGGTTTTCTTTATATTTCCTTTTCTTTGCAACTTTACAATATGAGTCATAATCAATTTTTTTTTATTGATGTAGTTGAATCTTTGAGTGTCATTAAAAAAAAATTAATCATAGTGATAAAGCTTTTGATGATTGAAAACATTAAGGAATTTAATTGAGCAAGTTATTTGGGCAAGCGAATAATATGAGAAAAAATTTGCAACAGTGGAAAAGGGAAAAGGAGACTTGAAATAAATATATCAATGAGAGAACAAAAACCCCTGTACATTTCCACATTCGTCAAAGAACCATACCCCTGTTCTTTCTAAAATTTCACATTTTCAAATGTCAGCCTGGGTGAACCTTTCACAATGGTGTTTTTTTTGTCACATGGTTAAGCATCCTATACTTTTCCTTTTTTTTGTATTTTTTATAAAATTTAGGACAACTCGATGATTACAGAACAATATAGTCTGCATGTCATATGTGTATGGGTCCCCCTTGTCACTTAATGATTCCTATTAATTCATTGGTTTTTCATTTCCTTACTTTACACGTCATACCAGAGGTCCTAGTAGATGCCCCTTCTATTATTCCCGTGGTGACGTCTGTAACACCCTCCTCCAACATATACCCAAGTAATCGGTCAATTGGGGTAAACATGTGACAAAGAGTTACTATGATATTATTCAACCTCCTAGGTCACCTTAAGGAAGTGGAACTGAAACCAAACATAAACACATACATTTTTCACATGCTACAAGACACCCAAGAGCCATCCCAACCTTCCAGGAAGCTAGCCCCTAATCCAAACTGACCTTTTGATGCATCAATCCCCTAGAATATCCCTTAAAATGGGAAAGAGTACAACTGGAAGCCTCTAGTTTCATGCATAACATGGGTATGCATGTGACTGGGGAATTTTCCTAGTAGTTATGAGCATGTGACCCCGATTTCTATGCCACTTTCTCAGGCCCAGAGCCCAAGTCACTACCTAGAACTCCATGACACTTTCACAACTGAAATATAACAATAGAATAATGTTGTAAAAGCAAACACTTGAAAAATAATTGACTAGACCCATACTAGAGATGACATGAATTTCATCAAATATGTCACAGATATGTAATTTTCAAGTTTAAAGAATATATTTTATCATAGGGGTCTCATAATTATCTAAGAATTGCTAAGAATATTTTTTTTCCTTATCATTAACTTCATTATCATATATTTGGTTATAGATACATTTTTAATTCATTTACCATTCAAAACATGATGAGATACATACATCATCACAATCATAAAACACATTCCTAACCAACATATAAACAACATAAATTATAGGCATATAACAACCATATAAGCCACATAATAACAAGCATATTTATCCATCAATACAAGAGGAAAAAAAATCTTATTTCCATAATAAAAATTCAATCAAGTCTGGGACTTCCATAATCCACCCGACCATAGACATGCTTGAGCCAAATATCTCTTTAGTCAGTCACCTCGATTCCATATTCAAAGCATGAATGTCGGATCCCATAAAAATCATCAATCAAAATCAAGTCAGGGATTCTATATGCAAAACTATGTCAACCCTCATCCAATGATTCCATCTCATGGTCAAATATCACTAACCATAACTAAATTGTTCTATAGCCAAGTTGTCGAGGTCTCCAAAGTGTTTATTCCAACTAGGGTTTCCAGGACTAGTAACTCAATCCACAGCTACCACCGAGATTCCAGATCATTTGTCCAAATAGGGCTTCCAACACTAGTAACTCAACCCACCAAGGGCTTCTAGAGCATATGTCCAACCAAGACTTCCAGGACTAGTAACTCAACCAAAGTTGTTACATGGCTTCTAGAGCATTTTTCCAGCCAAGGCTTGTAGGAAAAATTAACTCAACCCATAGCCAAAGGCACATGAGAACCAACCAGAAACACAAGCAATGAAATGAACCTACAACACCATGAATATTCAAGTGTAATACTCCAAAATGGAAAACATAGGAATATAGAGCATATGCAGCTTTCTAAATAAATCAAAATAGGAACATAGCACTAAAATCTAGAAAATGCCAGAAATATGCTGCAACTGAAAAATTACATTAAGACATCATAATCTATGAGAAGAAAAAAATGGAGCCATATAATTATATATAATAGAAAAATAAATTACATAGTGCTCCAAAAGGAATGCACTCAAGCCACAAGATGACTGAAATACACTAAAGAAACCAAGCACTGGAAATGTTGTGCTACTACTACTACTGCTGCTGGACACCACCGCTACTAAGGAGAAGAACCATGTGTGGAAGGTTGTTAGAGTGATTAAAATGATCCACACTTTTAACCACAGATTCTACTCAACACACCCATAAAAACCCAGAAATGGTTTGGCCAGATTTTAAGTTTGGATTTTTGGCCTTTTTGAGTTGCCCACTGCATTTATGTTGCCTGACTTACGCACTCCCTGGGAATGACTGCTGATATGGGGATGAAGGAATGATATATCAGCTTAAAAAACACCCAATCAACTCAATAGGTGAACGGTTGGTCCCCTCACTCGAAAAATAAGCTCAAAAATTGGAAATTTCTCTCCTCCACTGCTACACCCCTGAAACGCAACCCAACTC
The DNA here is from genome assembly GCA_034641835.2 of Pinus albicaulis. Lineage (NCBI taxonomy): Eukaryota > Viridiplantae > Streptophyta > Pinopsida > Pinales > Pinaceae > Pinus > Pinus albicaulis. Next base: position 1,024,545,961 of record CM076582.1, read on the forward strand.
TAAACAAAACTGTGTTGTACATGAGACTGAAGCTTGGACAAATGCCTGAATGTGGAATTATAGTGAAAACTCCTCCAAGAGCTTCTCTATGGAAGAGGTGGGATTCCCGATTAGGAAGACCCAGTGCTAAATAGCACATGCAATCTTAGCTAAACAACTGAAGAAAGCTATATGTCTAAACAAACCATATATCAAAATATAAAATATACCAAGATGAATAATATGGCTTCCATCCTCTTCCTTTTATAAGATATGAGCTTCCAAACCCTAAGCCCCAACCATTAATGACACTAATTCCATGCAATGTGTCTCCATCTAAAACTGTGATGTCCCTTCATTAATGTCCACTCTTCCATGACAGCGTTGTTAATTTGGTCAAAGATGACCCAGTCCACATGTTTTGGCTCATGTTCTCACTGTAGGGTGCTTTATTGAGCTAGAAAGATGATCCGGTTTCACATGAGAAGTGGTTTTATTCACAATAAAGAGATTTATGGGTCTCCCTACCCACTTATTCACCTATCTAAGTGAAAAAACAAAACATTCATATTCCAATTAGTTGTAGGCTAATTTAGGAATATTACATCAATAAATGGAAAGGCTAGGAAAATCCACTGTGAATATAGGAAATCCTCCATTCCAATGACAAATCATGACCAAGAAACCACATGGATATGCCCTGCTTGCCAAAAATAGTGATGAAAACATACATGGAACTCGGTACCTGCAAACAAAATCGATTTTAGCTATTGATCCCAATGTCCTCTTGCGATTTACTTCTCTTCCTTTTCCTTCTTGCTCCAAATTCTCAAGTATGGCACACTCTCCAAGATTTATCCAAGAAAACTCCAACTATCCAAGGGTATGGGAGAGAGAGAGAGAATAATGAGAGCTCAAAAGTTGCACTTAAAAAAGCCATGAATTGATCCTCATGAGCCTTTTTGTCAATGAGGCCTCTAAGTTTCTTCATTTTCCATTATTTTCCTTCATTTTCCTCCTCACATGAAACATGTGACCTTTCTCCTCCATTTTCTCCTATTTTCCATTATTTTCATAAATAAATGCCAATAAATGCCACTTTGCCTTTCCAAAGCCTTAGCCATTTCTTTTGCCAATTTCTATAGCCATAATAAACCATATGAACACCCACAATAGGATGTTTTACTCAAATTTCATCTTGGAATACATGTCCTATGACCTTGGTTATTATTTTTCCTTTATTAGCTTTTATTACATGGAATTTTCACCATGGTTGTTACAACGTCAATCATGGATCCACTCCCTTCTTCTTGTTGTTTTATCCAGTTACACTAACCCAAATTCCTTACTATCTCCCATGTCATCCTAAGATATTTCTTTCTCTGATGAGATGCTTATCATTTTCCATGTTTTCTTTCGATATTTTTTCTTTTTGGTATGACATGGATGGGAGGGTCCCTTTCCTCCATGTTATTCTCCTTGCACACACTACAGGTAGCCTAGCCCAACAATAACCGCCATTTTAATCCATAATTTAGCCCATATTTTCTTCCTCATAGGATTTGTGAATACCTTCTTCCCATCCTCTTGAGGATCACCTTTTGGGGTGACACAAGCATTCACTATTACGTTGGGTCCCATTCTACCACATTTTTTGGTCTACAACATTTTTTCCCTCGCACTACTTCCCTTCCACGTTACCCCAAGATAAGTTTCCCTAGAGGTTTCATTAACCCTTCCATTCAAAATATTTGGGGATGGACTCATAGGATATATCATCATGAAACCTTTGCTTGTAGGCCCTACTCTCACTTCCACTTTAGTTATATTATTAGGTCATTACCTATTGAATTCCATGTAATTTTATAGCTTACTTCCTCAGAACTTTTAAACACATGCTTCTCTTGTTCCTTCAAGTCTCCCATTCCAAGGATGACTCATACTATACACATGGAAATTATGTTCATTTCCAACAATCGCCATTCAATCATATGCCTTACCCTCCACATCATCTTAGATTTAGTCAATCCAACCAATTTTCTTATTGTACACTCTTTTTTCCTTCAAGCCTTTAGTTCCTGAGCTAATGTGAAGAGCCATGATGAATTCCAAGTCAACTCTCACCAAAATCAAGTCTCACCAGTTATCACCCCTATGAAGATATCATTTTTATGTGGAAAATCGATAAACATGCCCATTTTTTTCTGAGATTTTATCACTAGGGTGACCTGATCATCCACTACAATTTTTTTGTTGGTCTTCTCCATTCACACATCACCATGCCCTGTTTTTAAATCTTATTCGTCATCAATGATGTAGAATTAATATGATTGGATGTGAATTTATATTGAATTTTGGATTCTCTTGTGATTATATATATATATACCGCTACATATGTTGGCACTTTGGCCTTAATTCCATGGTATTTTAAGGAAATTTTGGCATTGATGTAACGTCAAAATGATTTCATCTAGCTTTCACATACAAAGAATATGATTGAAATCAGATGAGGAAAAGAGAATAATCGCATCGAAAAATACAAAGTGAGGTACATTTTGGTATATTTTCATTGTTTTATTTTTTATTTTTGATGATTTTTATTTGTTCCCGATTCCTTGAACATGATTTTTTTATATCTTAGTGGTTTCTCTAGTTTAGATTCAATAAATTCGATGATCATAGGCATATAAAGGTTGATAGAATTGCAAATTCTTTTTGCTATTTTATCATGATCATAAAATGAAGTTGTTTCTTAAAAAGGTGAATTTGGAGGAAATCGACATCTCTAAGGTTAATCATAACAAGATTCTTCAACGTAATTTCATATGCTTATTTTCATATTTTACAAATTTTCATCTTGATTTTAGTTTCAATTTTTTTCTAGTATTTTTTTTAATTTAATCTTTTTTTTTGCAGGTCCTCACTGGTTATAGTGAAGGTATGATGTTGCTAGCAAGTTTTCTTAAAAAATCCTTCAAATTACATTGCATGCTTTCTAGCTCAGATAAGAAATTGTGATGATTATTAAATGGAAAACAAGTGACCTAAGGGAATCTCTTTACTCTACCTTTCTTTCATTTACTATCTTTTTCTTTGATTTTCCAAATTTATTTTGAAACAGGATATTTGGAACAAAGTGATATCTTGATGTGACTTTACTTATATTCATAATTTATCTCCAATTTTAGGAGTTTATTTCAGTAAAATCCTAATTATTCACAACTCTGTGAGATTCAATTTAACAAGATCTTAACTTAAGTAGGCCACACGTACTTTCCTCATATTCACTCTTTTGTTGAGACATATTTTCATGTGACATCTTGTTGAATTTTTCTTTCAATCATCGCTTTTTCATTTACATTTTTCTTTTGAGTTTTTATTTTCTTCATTTTAATTCTTTGTAAAGTTTGATTTCACTTTTGATATGGATTAGATTTTTGTGACATTCCCAAAGTCTAGATGGGGAAAATATTTCATATGAAAATTTAGTTGGTTCACTTGGAAAAATTTTACTCTATATTTTTAATAAGATTTCATTTATCCAAGGTCATCCATATCAAGTTTTCACCTTCTCGTGCATCCACCATAATCTATGGGGAACATTGAGATATGATTCAAATAGTATAAGTTCATATTTATAAAGGAACAAGTTTTCTTTAGTATTTAATTTGATTCCCTCCTGTACCCCTCCACATTTAAAACCCCTACATTTGTAGATAAAGAGAAGACTAGTGGGTTGAACTTATGTATTCTCACATTTGTTCCTTTAAATAAATATCCTCTTGTACCACCGATCTCTGTTCACCCAATTTCTAAAAGAAATTATTGAAATCAAGATGAGGTCGACCTAGCTCTACGCATAGTGGAAAAGTTTATAGAGAAGACTCGGTTGGAGAATTTTTGTATAGTCCCCTCAAAGGTAGATCTGACAGTGATGAAGAGACTGAGGTGATCATTTCAGGTGATTCAGTGAAATTAGAAGATGGTGACATAGTTGAGCTTCAGATCCCATCCACCCCACTTCCAAATCCACCGCACATTGTCATCCCATCCACCCTTTATTGCACTCCACCCCCACCTCCACCACTAGTATTCGATATGGCTAAAATTATTAAGATGCATAATTTTAAGGGTGTCGGGAATGAAGACACTAAGAAATTGTAGTTCGCCGTAGAGGTTGTGTGGAAGACACAACAAATTACTGATGATGATGTCAAGAAAGCGTATCTCACTCATCCATTCTAGGAATGTGCATTGGAATGGTATATGACATATCTAGGAGCTAACCAAAATATGACGACAAATGACCTCAAGAAAGCATTGAATGAGAAGTTTAGGAAGCCAAAGTCGTATTCTCAATGTGTTACCGAATTGAAGGATATCCACCAGGAAGTGAATGAAACTATACGGGAGGCAGATCAATGGTTAAAATGTATCATCAAGGATGGAGGCTTCACCATTAGTGACAATAAACATAAATAATGGTTCATCACAATGTTGTTTCTACATCTACGCTTGTTGTTATATCAGCAAAATATCGCATCTCAGGTCGAAGCTTCATAAATCCCTGATGAAACTAGAAGCCTCACTAGTTCAGGATACGTAGGGTGAGGTTCAACAGATTCAGATCCAATTGGCTACCCTACACTTACGACTGCAAAACATGAAAAATAATAACGGAAAGGATGTGCATGCAGATGTATGGTGCGTGCACTGAAAAGGTGAAGGACACTACAAGGACCAATGCCCAGTAAATGGTGAATATCTAGAAGTTGAAGAACCAAGTCTGATGAAGCCTAATCCAAGAGTTGGACCAAGTGTGATCCCTACACTATAGTATGCAATATGTCAAGTAGACATAAAACACCCTATAGACTACCGTCCCATGTTGCACAAATGTGTTGAGACTCCCAAGAAGTTATATTGCACCTTTTTTCAGTTTGTAGGTCATGATGATAAGAACTATCATATTTTTGACCTAATAATTGAACAAGTTTCTTCCTATAGAATGCAGTCATAAATTAGAGGCTCGGATTCTCCTGTGTCACACTCTAGGTGAGGGGAATTTCAGTGCTGAGGTTGTGGAAGAGGAAGAGGAGCTAGTCATGGAAGAGGAAATATTATTTATTATAATTGTGGCAAAGCTGGCCACGTCGCATGCGACTACCAAAACTTGACACATCCTTCTTGTAGGTATTGTTGGCATTTTTCCCATGTAATTGAGGATTGCGTTGTGTTGTTTGTGAAAATGCATGAAAATATGACTTAGAAAACTACATAGAACATTTAGATGATGAGGGTAGAACCATGCAATGAAGAGCCTAATGTTAATATTGTGACCATAAGTGGTGAAGCAACTGGTGCAGACAAAGAAGAAGGTAAAAAACCTTTTGCAAATGTATGGGTTCAGAAATTCCATGAGAATAAGCAAGTATTTCAATTCAAGGGGAAAATGATACTTTTACTGAAGCAAAGAAGAATTTCATGGACCTTGGTGCATTGACATCAAAAATACCAACTAGGCCTATTATGAATACAAGAGATGAGACTGATCCAACTAAACTGAAATTATTCTTGTGGGCTTGTTTCAAGCTTATTTGTAATAAGAAGGTGGTTTAAAACCTTCGAACATTAATTTATAGTTGTGCTAAGAAAGAACAACCTCAGATGGAACAAAGGGTTGTCAAAAAAATCTACAAGAACAAAAGAAGAACTAGGCGAGAGATGTGATTAACCGCTCATATAGGATACTTTGAGATGGATAAAGTTATTATGGATATGAGATCCAATGCAAATGTACTACCTAAACAGACATGGCAGCAAGTGGGAGAACCCAAGCTTGAATGGTCCTCAACTCAATTGTGCAAGGCTAACCAACAGAAAGTTATCCCAATCGGAAAACTCTCTAGGATAGTAGTTGAAATTGAAGAAGTCAAGGTGTTTGTTGACTTTGAATTCATTGAAGTTGTTAATGATACAAATTCCTATCCTATGTTTTTAGGTCTATATTGGCCTTTTGACATGGATTTTATTATTAACCTCAAACAAAGGAGCATGGTATTTGAAAGCAATGGGACAAGGGTTTTGGTCCCCTGGACCCTGCAGAAGGAGCAAGATATACAGAGCCAGTGCACAATGAATATGTTGATGAAGATATTGATCATTTCTACAAATTAACTGCAAAGGATGAGGATTAGATCAATCCCACAATAAATGGTTGACTTATTTGGGAAAAATATAGTTTGTGCTTATCAAACTCAAATGAAGAATTGGAACAGTGGAAAAATCGCTTACATCAAGTATCCATACTGCATTGTAATCAGGTAACTAAATATATGCACTATATATCCTTTGAGGTACATTAATTTCCCTGGTATGATGGTATAGGAGATGTCAATATATTTTTAAATACATTTGAAAGGGATGCTCCGGAGGAACAACAATTCCATGCACTTGATCTAGCTCTACGCTCAACCCCAACATGTTGGTGGGGAACCCACAAAGTAAATATTGTTGATTGGATGGAATGTCATTGAATGTTATGACTATGATTTGGAAGCCCCAATACCTATATGAAAGAAAAACATTGAGGCCAAGATGATCCACACAATCATTTAGCCAATTGGACTTTAGTTTGGGGAGAGGAGCCACAACCGTAATGGGTTCACATATTCATTCATACATTGGATAGGCTACCCATGAATTGGTATATGGAAACTAAGCTGCAGCATGGTACTGAAAAATGGGTTGCACTGAAAGAGAGCTTCATTTTTACTTTTAGCTTTGAAAGTGGATTCTAGTGCATTGATGAGGCATTTCAGGAGATTTAAGATGTTATTTTTTATGTTCTAAAGGAACCCATAGTACAGACCCTACCAGAATGGAATGTGCAGATGAAGGCTATAGTTGAATGTCATAATGTGACTACTGAATATAATGATGAGGATCCAAGAAACATTAACATCCCTGAGTTCGAGGGGCAGTGCGCAGTCGGTGGAACTGAGATTGAATTTCCAGATGTTATTGAACCTGTTAAGACTAGAAAAGTCAATAATGAGACTGAAGAGTGGCCTAATTTTACCAATATAGGGTATTATTGGGCTAAAGATAGAGTGGGAACTATTGTAGAGCTTCTCACTAAATATCAAGAGTTGTCCCCAAATATATTTTTTGAGCTAAAAGGGATTATGGGAGACCTTGGTGTGTTGAAGATCACCTTAAAAAAGGATGCTAGGTCCATTAAGCAGTTCCCTTACAGATTGAACCCAAAGTATAAGAAAATGGTCAAAGAAGATTTGGAAAATATGGTTGTTGCGGGAATTATTGAGCCAGTGGAGGAATCAGAGTGGGTGAGTCCCATGGTAGTCCAAGAAAATAATACAAAAGGTGAAATTAGGATCTACATTAACTTGCAAAAATTGAATGATGCCTTTGTGCATGATCCTTTTCCAACCCCATTCTTAGATGAATTTTTGGACAACGTAGGAGGGTAGGAAGCCTATTCATTTACTGATGTCTTTCAAGGATATCACCAACAAAGGATCACACCTGAATAGTGGAGCAAGACTACCTTTGGGATGGAATGGGGTTCATTCCAATATACTATGATGCCATTTGGTTTGAAGAACACGTCAGCCATATTTTTGTGAGTAGTAGTTACTTCTTTCAAATATTATATCCATAAATTTTTAGAAGTTTATTTTGACGATTGGACTGTCTTTTCACTGTTGAAGAAACATGTCTCCAGCATGTGCTTAATGCTAGATACTTGTTGTAAGTATAATATTTCTTTGACTGAAGAAATGCATATTTTGTGTCCCTTTTGGTATCTTGCTGGGACATATTGTAGGTTTTAATCCTGTACAGAAATTATATACGAACGAATATTTAAAATAGAAAATAAACAATAGCAAGAGCATAAAACATAAAGCAGATAAACGCATATATTTTCCCCTGGATCCCAAATTGGGATGACCAACTTGTTTTTTCATTATATTCCTTTTAGTGTTACAACACATATATATACATGCTGAAGAATACATAAACCCCAATCCATTAACCCTAGATTAGAACATAATCGTATTTCCCTTGACCAGATCTACAAAATACCAAGGGCCAAAAACCATCATGCCCTAAAACCATGTGCAAACCCATGCACAAAACCATGGGCGGGTCCGCCCACTGAAAAATAAGGTCCAAAAAAATTTTCCCAGGCTGCTGCCCCGGACCCTAGACCTCGAATAGGTGGGGTCGTCACCCCCCCTGCTGCACTCAGCGCAACGTATAGGGGGGTGCTATCGCCCCCCCTCTAACCCCCTGCCCCCCGCGCGTGACTAGTTGTGGAAATAATATAACACATACCCAACATTCTCCCACTTTTTGTTTTCTTCATAGGGAATGTGAGAGCTGGACACAGTCAGTCACACGCAAGGTCAGTATTTCTCTGCACCAAGAGAACTTCTGAGTGCTCACAGACTTTGTCAATGCATCTGCAACATTCTTCAAAGTGTCCACCTTTACCAGCAACACCCTTTTAGCCTCAACCATATCTCTAACAAAGTGATATTGAACATCAATGTTCTTTGTCTTTGAATGGTAAGCAGGGTTCTTAGCCAAGAAAATTGAGACTAAGCACACACCATCCTTATAGCTTGCTACACCAACCCCATACCTGAACACAATCTCTACAACCAAACTACTTCTTTTCTTGCATGAGTGGCTGCTATGTATTCTGCCTTTGAAGTTGAAAGAGTCACTACAAATTGTCTTTTACTGATCCAACTGACTACATCTCCAAATAGGCTAAACACATACCCACTTGTAGATATTCTTTGGTTTAGATCTCCAGCCTAATTTCCATCAAAAAAACCATGAATGTCCAACATTCTTTCCAATCTTGGTCTTCCCTGGTAGCACAAGCCATAATCACTAGTGCCACACAAATATCTGAAAACTTGCTTCACTGTTGTCCAATGCTCCTGTTCAAAATACTGAGAGGGGGCAGGGGGGGGGGGGTGAATCAGTATTCCTTTCAAATAGAGCATTAGTTAATATTCAATTATTATCAGTGTTTGTACAACGATAGCAGTAAACAAGAGGAACACAAATGCACACAGTTCTTAAGGTGGAAATCCACTCCAGGACAAAAAACACTTAATGCTTTTCTAATAATTCTTTACTATTCAACTCCAATTGAAAATAAAGCTCCAACTTCCTAGAATCTAGAAAAGCATTCTTCTCCAGCTCCCACTGGATGGATGCTCCAATGCTCGAGATTCTTCAGTAGTCAACTGAACGGATGCCCCAACACCCAATGAGCTAACCCTCATTAAAATAATTCCCACACCCAGAAGAATAAAATAAGAATGGACTCCCATACCAGGGAAAATGGTCCACTTTACAATGATATAGAATGATGTAGAAGAAGAATATATACTAGACCATAACCCCAACTTTGATACAACCAGATAATGATGATCCTAGACCTCCTAACACTGCCTCTTCAACCCTTGGCAAATAGACACTAGTACAATTTGTACAATAATGTATTTACAATGACTAATTACAATGATACCTTTATAATGATTGTATGCAGTGCTACCCACTTGAAGAGTTCATAGGATGGACTTATTACTGTTGTTATGCACCTTGTTTGCTTCTCTTGTAATGCTACCCTCTGCTACACCTTGCTTTGCTTTTCTGCCGTAGAAATTTTGGTCCTTTGCAACCCTTGACAACACATGATCTAGCTTTTTCTTGCCTTTTAGGAGCTCGATATTGAATCTGGTGTATCTCTTTAATTTCATATCCTCAATATATGATTTTTGGTACTATATTAGTTCTCCAAGTCGTCTTTCCAATGCCATAGATCTGACCCAATTTGGATTCTTGAAGAGAGCGTTATACCGAATATCTAAAAATGCCCTAATTATGGACTTTTTCAATAGAGCACAGTTGTACAGTATGCCACGTGTGACTGTTTCTTCATTTGTTTCTGAAATTGATAGAGTGAAAAGGAAATACTATGCACTATCCATATCTTTTTACAGGATTCCAATCCGATACTCAGAGAGAGGGTTATGACGATTTTCCCAAGGTCACTTCTTTGAGATGAATTTTAGGAGCCTGCAAAAACCCTTACTTCCACAGATCATATCTCCAAAAATATTGCGCAACTTGATCGGAAATTTTTACTGCAGCTTCCTCAGGATTTCGGCTTTACCTCATAAAAATTTCAGCTTCTGAGCCTTCGTAGAAAAAAGTTAGAGCGAAAATTCCACAATGACCTGTTTCAGATGGCCGAATCCCATACATAAGGAGGAAATGAAGATCACAATTTATATGAATGCTTAAGTTGAGAGGGGCTTTAACAAGTGAAAATGGGAGGGATTTTAGGAGCTTAAGAAAATTTAATTATGACTTTTCAATGACCCATGCCCCAACCCCATGGGGTTTTATCTTACTAACTCGGGTACAAACTTCAAACATGAATATCTCTCAAACCGTGAAGAATTACATGACATGCCATATATCAACAGAAACATCTCGACAAGTAGAAACCATCAAAATAATTATTGACCCAAAATATATTAATTTTGTAGGTAAAAATTCCCATTCAATATTGGGTTAGCCCCTGGTGCTGCTTGGGTTGACATCAATGACAATCGTTGATCAACAATCTCCCCCTTTGGAATTGATGGCAGCACAAGTACTCCCCCTGCGATCATGACACCTCTTCCTACAAAATTCTCTCCCCCTTTGACATCAATGGCAAAGGGAAACTCCCCTGAAACATAACCATCCTGCGGACCTATACACACTTCCACTCCTGTTGACACACAATCATCCTGCAAACCTGTACACACTTCCACTCCCGCTTTATATTCTTGAAAAAGGAAAATCTAATGAGAACTTGGGAGAATCCCAAGCTTTTGACGAAGATATTCAAATGCTTCACGAGGTAAAGGTTTACTGAAGATATCAACAATTTGTTCTTTTGTACAAACATACTCAAGTTTGATATTCTTTTCAACGACTTGTTCTCTAACAAAATGATATTTGATCAGAATGTGTTTTGTTTTTGAATGCATGACAGGATTCTTGGAGATGCTGATGGCACTAGTGTTGTCACAGAATATGGGAATAGGCTCACTGAATTGTACTTGAAGATCTTGCAAAGTTTGCTTCATCCAAAGGACTTGAATACAACATGATGCTGCTGCAATGTATTCTGCTTCCGCTGTAGATAACGAGATTGAAGTTTGCTTTTTGCTCAACCATGATACGAGACAACCACCTAGATAGAATGCTGCTCCACTAGTACTCTTACGATCATCAAGGCTTCCTACCCAATCTACATCTATAAAAGGCATGAATAATGACATTGTTACCCTTGGGATAGCACAAGCCATATTCGTCTATGCCCTTTAGATATTGAATAGTTCTTTTGACGGCAATAATATGTGATTCTTTTGGTGCTACTTGGAATCTTGCTACTTGTCCAACTGCTTGCATAACATCTGGCCGAGAGGCTGTAACATATAGAAGACTACCAATCATATATCTATAAAACTTCTGATCCACATCCTTAGATGAGTCATCTATGCTCAATTTGCAACCTGTTACCATTGGAGTAAGGACGGGTTTGCAATCTTCCATTTTGAATTTCTTGACCATTTCCTTGATGTACTTGGCTTGACATATAAATATTCCTTTCTCTTGCTGAGATATTTGAAGCCCTATGAAGTAGGTCACTACCAAGTACATCTCAAACTCACTTTCAGATCTTCATACAAAGTTCTTAATTTAGTCGATCATCATTGCTACTAAATATTATACTAACTAGACATATACCTCTCAATTGTTAAATTATCTTTACCATTTGTACATAAAGATTTCTGTCATTTCTGTATCAAATGCATCTTCTTTAACCCTTGTTTACATAGATATCCATCAATATGAGCATACCTATGCCCAGGAGCCTACTTGAGACTCATAGAGCTCCTCTTTAACCCTGCATAGTCTTGTGATAGAAAAACTTTCTGTGTTGTTCACATAAACTTCTTCTAATTCTCCATATCCATGCCGATGTAACATCCATTTCAGAGATTTGATTTTCTGGACATGCAGACAATTTCATTCAGATATCACTTTAAACTGCAAATGTTTTGTCAAAATCAATTCCTTCCACTTGTGCATAGCCTTTGCAAACCAATCTTGCTTTGTTTCTGGTAACCTGCCCATCTTCATTTAATTTGTTCTTGAACACCCATTTAGTCCCAATGACATTTTTATCTTTTGGTCATGGAACTAATTCCCAGGTGTTATTATTCTCAATTTGATCCAATTCTTCATTCATAGCTGCTACCCAATGTTCATTTTGGCTGCCTTCCTCAAAACTACTAGGCTCAAAGGTTGCTAGAAAAGCAACGTGAGCTTGTTGTGATGAACGAAGCTGTCGACCTTCATTTATGTCACCAATGATTTTATTTGATGGATGGTTCTTTTGAATCCAGTCTTTTGTTCTCCTTGGAGGAGCTTCTTGTTTTTGTTTTGGTATATCTTGATGATCATTGTTTACTTCTTCCTCGTTGATAGTTGCTTATTGTTCTACAATTTTATCTGTGTCTTTTTCAGCCTCTATCTCAAGTTTCAAATATTCTAGATCCTCATCATTACTCGCTAGAACACCATCTTTGTCAAATGTAACATTTATGCTCTCCACTATCTGTTTTCATCTTAGATTATAGTATTTATAGGGCTTTCTTTTGCGTGAGTAATCAACAAAGATACCTTCATCAACACGTGATTCAAACTTACCCAAATTTTGATCTTCTCTTTTGATATAACATTTGCTTCCGAAGATTCTGAAATATTTTACATTAGCTGGTTTTCCTTTCCATAATTCATATGGAGTCTTGTTGCAATTATTTCTGAGAAGACTTCGGTTGATAATAAAGACTGCCATATCAATTGCTTGAACCCATAATTTTTCGTCCAATTTTGAGTCCTTCAACATTGTTCTACCCATTTCCTCTATGGTTCTGTTCTTTCTTTTAGCAACTCCATTTTGCTGAGGTGTTCATGTTGTTGAAAATTGTCTTTTTACTCCATTTTCATCATAGTATTGCTGAAATAATTTAGAAGTGAATTCTCCACCATTATCTGATCTTAGACACTTTATTTTCAAATCAATTTCATTTTCAACCAACTCCTTGTAGATCTTCAAGCACTCAAATTCTTCATATTTTTTCTTTAGGAAACTGACAGCTGCCATCCTGGTATAGTCATATATCATTAACATGAAATATAATTCTCCATCTAAGCCTTTTGTTCTCACAGGACCACATAGATCAGTATGTATCAATTCCAATGGATGTGATGTAAAGTGTTCTTTTGTTTTAAATTGGAATTTTTTCTTCTTGCCATGCTGATAGGCCTCACATAGTGTGTTGGAAGGTTTTGAGATTTTCAGCATTTCTCATACTGCTTCCTTTTTGCTTATCCTGACAAGATTGTCAAAGTTTATCTGACCCATTCATGTGTGCCATAACTAGCTTTCATCTTCTTTAGCTAGTAGACATGCTTTAGTTGCTTCATCCAGAACATATATGTCATTTGGAGCTCGACTTGTTGTAGCCACAATTTTACCATACCTGCCTTTCTTGATTTCACATTTTGTGGAGTTGAATAGCATTGTGTGTCCTTGATCACACATTTATCCAACACTGAGAAGATTGTGATTCATGTTTTCAACCAATAGAGCATTCTTGGCTATAACATCTTTGTTTCCGAGAGTGACGGTACATGATCCTATAACATTTGAAGATCCATCATTTCCAAAGGATATGGTTCCATCCTTCTTGTCTTTCAGAGATACAAATTTCCATCTATCTCCAGTCATATGCATTGAGCAACCGTTGTCAACATACCACACATCTTTCTTTTTTTGAGCCTTGAGAGCGATAACACAAATATCAGTCTTCTTCTTCTTCCATGTTCGTTCATTCTGTGGCTTTGAAGATTCTTCTGGAGGATTTTCAAGTATGCAGTCTCTGGCTATGTGTCCAAAATTCTGACATTTGTAACATTTCATATTATTTCTTAAATTTTCAAATCTATTGATTTTTCGTTGAGCCCTGGGAGGTTCATATTTGAAGAATCTCTTGGAATTGTATTGGTTCATATGGTAAGTGCGACATTCTACAGCTTTATGACCAAATTTTCCACATGAATAGCAATAGCCATGAAAAATATGTTGGTACCTGGATGAAAATCTTCATCGAGGAATCGTCTTCCAAGGATGTGCTTGAAAATCTTGTCCAACTAAGTCTTCATGTATGTCAGATCTCATAGGTTCATTGTATTTTGTTGTAGAAGGTCTTGCTTCTTCTTCTTTGTAACCGAGTCTAGTTCTGTCGTTGTAAGATCGTTGATTGTTGATGATTTCTTCCAATGCCCTTGAGCTGTTGGCATAGTTTTGGATAGTTTTTCCCTTATTCACTTCCTTATGCAGCGAGACTACTTTGGCTTCTAATGCTTCCCTTTCTTGGTTGCTTTCTTCCAACTTCTTTTGAAGTGACTCTTCAATACATTTGTTTTCTTCAACATCAATTTTGAGACCTTGAACTTGTTCTTCAAGAGTGTTGGAAAGGATCTTCTCAGCATTGAGCTCTTTTATAAGCTTGATTGCCTCCTCATAAAATTCTTCTATGGTCAACCCTTCTTCTTCATTGTTTGATACTTCTTGTTTATTGTGCTTGGCCATAAACAATACTTTCTCATTGGCTTCTTCTTTGCTGTCACTTTCTTCATCGGATGAGGAGCTATCGTCTTTAGAGAGAAAGTCCCTTTTGGATCCTTTATTTTTTCTTTACTTGTTGAATTTCTTAAAGCCTTTCTTTCCTTTTGAGTTGCCATCACTTTTGTTCGGACATTTTGCTACGAAATTCCCAACCTCACCACAACCGAAACATATCAATCAAAGTTTACCTTTGAATTTTCCCTTACCAGGTTTTAGTTTTATCATAAAGTAAGCATATTCTTCATCTAAAAGACATTCTCCATCATCTCCCTTTTCTTCACACTTGCAGGTGCATGTCATTTCAATTGAAGGTTGTTTTTCCTTATTGGTTTTCTTAGATGCAACGAACGTAGTTTCTAGATTTGAAGTACCCTTTTCTTTATCAAGTCTCATTTCATATGCTATGAGAATTCCATGTAATTATTCCTTGCTGAGTTTGTCCAGATTTTCACTGTATTCTAAGATCGATACCTTTGGGTTGAATCTCCCTGGCAACGTTCTAAGAATATTCTGTATAATAGTATTCTCATCAACTGGCTCTCCCAATCCTCCTAGAGTATTGGTTATTTCATCAACGTATTGGAAGTATGCAACAATTTTGCAATCTTCTTTCATTCTGAGTTGCTCAAATTTTGCTATATAGATTTGAAGCTTTGTTTCTTTGACATTTGAGTCACCTACATATATATTCTCAAGCTTGTCCCATACATTTTTGGCAGTTTTACAACCCAAAAACTTACGATAAGTAGATTCAATAAGTCCACTGATAATAATATTCTTTGCTTTTGCATCATTTACCAAATTCTTCTTACCTTGTTCATCCGCGATTGATGTAAATCCATTTTGAACAGTGTCCCATACTTCGTAACCTTGTGCCAAGAGATAGACCTCCATTCTTCCTTTATAAAGTGCATTATTATTTTAATTGAATAGAGGTACACCATTCTTGGTATGCTCCATGACCTCCTTCTAGCTGTTAAACTGTTATTGAAGGAACCAAGCTTTGATACCAATTGTTGGAAATACTGAGAGGGGGGGGGCGGTGAATCAATATTCCTTTCAATTAGAGCATTAGTTAATTTTCAATTATTATCAATGTTTGTACAATGATATTAGTAAATGAGAGGAACACAAATGCACACAGTTCTTAAGGTGGAAACCCACTCTGGGACAAAAACCACCTATTGATTTTCTAATAATTCTTTAATATTCAACTCCAATTGAAAATAAAGCTCCAACTTCCTAGAATCTAGAAAAGCATTCTTCTCCAGCTCCCACTAGATGGATGCTCCAATTCCCGAGATTCTTCAGTAGTCAACTGAACGGATGCCCCAACACCCAATGAGCTACAACTCACCCTAGCACCACCCTACCACCCTATAGAAGAATAAAAGAAGAATGGACTCTCGTACCAGGGAAAATGGTCCACTTTACAATGATATAGAATGATTTAGAAGAAGAATATATACTAGACCATAACCCCAAATTTGATACAACTAGATAATGATGATCCTAGACCTCCCAACACTGCCTCTTCAACCCTTGGCAGATAGACACTAGTACAATTTGTACAATAATGTATTTACAATGGTTAAGTACAATGATACCTTTACAATGATTGTATGCAGTTCTACCCACTTGAAGACTTCATATGATGAACTTCTTGCTACTGTTATGCACCTTGGTTGCTTATCTTGTAATGCTACCCTCTTCTACACCTTGGTTTTCTTTTCTGCCATAGAAATTTTGGTCCTTTGCAACCCTTGACAACACATGATCTAGCTTTTTCTTTCCTTCTAGGAGCTCGATATTGAATCTGGTGTATCTCTGTCATTTCAGATCCTCAATATCTGATTTTCAATCTTGTCGTAGTCCTCTGATTCATCTTTCCAATGCCACATATCTGACCCAATTTGGATTCTTGGAGAGAGTGTTATACCCAATATCTCACAATGCCCTAATTATGGACTGTTTCATTAGAGCACACTTGTATGGCATGACACGTGTCATTGTTTCTTAATTTGTTTCTAAAATTGATAGAGCACAAATTAAAAATTGTGCACTATCTGTCACTTTTTACGGAATTCCAATCTGATACTCACAGAGAGATTTATGACAATTTTCCCAATGTCACTTCTTTGAGATGAATTTCAGGAGCCTACAAAAATCCTTACTTCCACAGATCATATCTCCACAAATATTGCGCAACTTGCTCTAAAATTTTTACTGCAGCTTCCTCAGGCTTTCGGCTTCAGCTCACAAAAATTTCGACTTCTGAGCCTTCGTAGAAAAAAATTTAGAGTGAAAATGCCACGATGACCTGTTTTAGATGGTCGAATCCCATACATAAGAAGGAAATGAAGATCACAATTTATATGAATGCTTAATTTGAGAGGGGCTTCAACAAGTGAACCTGGGAGGGATTTTAGGAGCTTAAAAAATATTAATTATGAATTTTCAATGACCCATGCCCCAACCCCATGGGGTTTTAGCCCACTAACTAGGGTACAAACTTCAAACATGAATATCTCTCAAACCGTGAAGAATTACATGGCGTGCCATATATCAACGGAAACATCTCGACAAGTAGAAACCATAAAAATCATTATTGACCCAAAATATATTAATTTGGTAGGTCAAAATTTCTATTCAATATTGGGTTAGCCCCTCGTGATGCTTGGGTTGACATCAATGACAATCACTGATCAAAAACTCCTTCCCTGCGTTTGACATAAACCTGCTCAATACTCCCACTGCATGTGCAATGTATGGTCTAGTACAGACCATTGCATACATCAGGCTACCCACTACACTTGCATATGGAGCACGGGACATATCCTTGTCTTCTTCTTGTGTCTTGGGACATTGTTCAGCAGATAGCTTTGTACCTACGGGAATCGGAACATTCACCGGTTTACTATCCTGCATATTGAACGTCTGCAATATAGTCTCGACATACTTCCTCTGGTTTAACGAGAGCTTCCTCTTTTCCCAAGCTCTCTTAATTTCCATGCCCAAAATATAGTTTGCAGCATCAAGATCCTTCATGTCAAATTTGGAGAACAGTTGGGTCTTCAAATCTTCGACAATTTCTTTTTCATTTCCAATCAACAACATATCATCCACATACAAGACCAAATAAATAACAAGGTCACCAATTAATTTAAAATAAACATAGTGATCCTCTTTGCTTCTGGTGAAGCCAAGTCCCCGTATATAGGTATCAAATTTCTCATACGACATCCTTGGTGACTGTTTTAACCTATACAGAGACTTATTTAACCTGCATACCAGTTCTTTCTTCCCCTTAACCATAAAGCCTTCAGGTTGTTTCATGTAGATCTCCTCTTCCAGATCCCCATGAAGAAATGTTATCTTCACATCCATCTGCTCTACCTCAAAATCAAATGTAGCAGCAAAAGATAAAATTAATCTAATAAAAGTAACTTTGGCAACAGGAGAAAAAATATCACGAAAATCAATTCCCGACACTTGGGAATAAATTTTTGCTACCAAACGAGATTTGTATTTCTCCATCTTTCCTTCTACAATCATCTTCTTCTTAAACACCCATTTTCTCCCAATAGGCTTCCTTCCAATCGACAACTCCACCAGATCCCATGCCTAATTTTTATGCAAGGATGCCATTTCATCAACCATGGCCTCCTTCCAGAGTTTTCCATCCTCTGAATCTACTGCCTCCCTGACAGTTTTGGATCATCATCAATTATACTTAAAGAAAATTTTGAATAGAAATTAGATGGACTATACCTTTCTGGTTGTCTTCTTTCCCGAACTGATGTTCTCACAGCTGGAGTTTGTGACTCTTCCTCTTCCGAGTCTCCTTCTGTTGTAGAGTCTGATTCATCCTCCTTTAGCTCAAACTCTATATTCTCAGGTTCCTTTGGTAGGACTTCATGTTTAACAACATATTTCACCTCTCTAAACACCACATCTCGGCTGTACACAACCTTCCTTATTTCTGGGTTCCAAATCTTGTAACCCTTTAAACCATCCTTATACCCAATAAAGATGCACCTTTCAGATTTATTATCCAACTTGGTCCTTTTATCCTTTGGAATATGTACATATGAATCACATCCAAATAGCCTCAGATGTGAAAGATAGTGTTTCTTACCAGTCCATACCTCATGTGGATTCTTATCCTCCAATGCCGATGAAGGTGATTTGTTAACCAAGTAACATGCAGTCTCCACTACCTCTGCCCAGAATTCTTGTCCTAACTCAGTACCACTGAGCATGCTTCTTGCCTTTTCCATCACCGTTTTGTTCATTCTTTCTACAACTCCATTTTGCTAAGGTGTGTATGGAGTAGTCTTCTGTCGTGCTATATCACACTTCTTATAGAACTCTTCAAATTCCTTCTTGCAGAACTCCCCACCATTATCTGTCCTTAGCACCTTTATCTTCTTCTCAATCTAGTTTTCCACCAGAGCCTTAAATTCTTTTAATTTGTCAAATATTTCAAATTTCTTCATCAAGAAATATATCCATGTATTCCTTGAGAAGTCATCTATGAATGAAACATAGTACACAGACTTACCCAGTGATGGAACTGACATAGGTCCAAACACATCATTGTGCACAAGCTCTAATATCTTGTTCACCCTCTTAGCACCAGAAGGAAAACTCACCCGATTCTGCTTCCCATATACACAATGTTCACAGAAATTGAAATCCAGAGAGATATTAGACATACCTTCTACCATACTATTTCCATGCATTATCTGAAGGCCCTTCTCTCCAATATGTCCAAGCCTTTGATGCCATATCATTGTCTTTTCTCCAGAGACCACTAGGCTTTCTGCTCCACTTTCGGGAACCACAGAACTGTTGCACCCATCAATAACAGTTCTTCCCTAAAGCTTGTACAGAGTTCCAATCTAAACTCCCCACATTAATACCAATGATCACCGAACCATCTTACAGGTATCTTTCTCAAACACTATTTTTACACCTGCATCATCCATCTTTCTTACATAAATTAGGCTTCTGGCCAATGTAGGAATGTGAAGAACAATAGGAAGTGTTCTAATCCTTCCACCTTGTAGCTTCAGCTTGACTTTACCACGTCTGATGATTCTAACCTTTCTATCATCACGTAAGAAGACATCACCGCCATCATATTTCTCATACTCGCAGAACCACTCCCTATGGGGAGTGAAGTGAAAGGATGCACCTGAGTCAATCAACCATGACTCATGATCTACATGTGTATTTGAAGAAGAAGCCAAATAAGCATACCCACCTTTACAGAAGGAGCATCATCAGATCCCTTTCCTTTCTTAGGAGCTTTAGATCTACAATCCTTTTTGTAGTGCCCTTCCTTTCCACATTTCCAGCACACCTTTACAAACTTTCTAAGAGATTTAGATCTCCCTCTAGATTTAGATCTCCCACTCGAAACCTTATTCTTTTTTCTGTTCTGGGACCTTCCTCGTATAGATAAGGCATCTCCATTATGACCCTCCATATTTCTCTGTCTCATTTCCTCCGACATCAAGGCTGAGACAATATCACCAAAATTGAAGGTAGTTGTATTGATACCTATTGAAATAACCAGAATGTCCCATGAGTCTGGTACAGAACACAACAAACTGATGCACTTATCTTCATCTGAGATTTTAATATCAACATATGAAAGCTGACTTACCACAGTATTGAAGGCATTCATATGATCTGTCACCGAGTCTCCATCCTTCATCCTCGGGTTATACATATTTTTTTGCAGGAAAAATTTATTCACCAGAGACTTAGATTGGTACAAAGTCCCAAGTTTGTCCCACAAATTCTTTGTCGTAGCTTCCCCAGATACATTCAACAATACTGAATCTGAGACACACAACCTTATTTTTCTCTTCACCTTCAGATCCAACTTTTTCCAGTCTTCATCTGACATTGTCATTGGTTTAGTACCTGGATCTATCATGATCCACTGGTCTTTATCCATGAGCAGATCCTCCATCTTGAGCTTCGAAAACTCAAAACTCTAACCATTAAATTTCTCAATCTCTATCTTTCCACTACTCGCCATCTTATTTCACCGCAAGAATTGATCTCGCAGATCTACCACTGAACAGGGTCTACCATAGGCCCGAGCAAAAAACCCTCAGCAACAAAGGCGTCCCCTTGAAGCCAAAACAACTCTGATACCAAATGTAGGTTTTAACCCTGTACAGAAATTATCTATGAACGAACCTTTAAAACATAAAATAAACAATAGCAAGAGTATAAAAAATAAAACAAATAAACACAGAAATTTTCCCCTGGATCCCAAATCGGGACGACAAGCTTTATTTTTCATTATATTCCTTTTAGTGTTACAACACATATATATACATGTCGAAGCATACATAAACCCCAATCCATTAACCCTGGATTAGAACATAATCGTAGTTCCCTTGACTAGATCTACAAAATACCAGGGGCTGAAAACCATCATGCCCCAAAACCATATGCAAACCCATGCACAAAACCATGGGTGGGTCCACCCATCAAAAAATAGCGTCCAATTTTTTTTTCTCGGGCTGCTGCCCTAGACCCCGAACCCTAAATAAGGGGGCTACTGCCCCCCCTGTGACTCCCCTGTTGCACCCGGCACAACGTACACAGGGGGTTTTTGCCCCCCTATGACCCCCCCCCCCTGCGCGTGACTAGTCGTGGAAAGAATATAACACATAGTGTCTATAAATAGGGGTTGATGGTTGATCTAACAAAAATCGATGTCATTATTAATATGGATCCCCCGAAGAATGTGAAGTACCTTCACTCAGTCTTGGGACATACTGGACATTATTGAAAGTTTATTCAAGTGTATGTGCAGATCACTGCACCGATGGGAAATTTGTTGAAGAAGGAAGCCAATTTCTATTGAGATGAGGGTTGTCAGAAGAGTTTGTACATACTTAAGGAAAGGATGGTACCTGCACTTATCCTTATATTCCTATATTGGTTGAAGGAATTCCATGTACATGTTGATGCTTCATGTATCGTGCGAGGAGTTGTATTAGTGTAGCTAGGTATTGGAGATATTGATCATACGATTGTGTTTGCGAGTCGGAAGTTGTGAAATGTTGAGCGTAATTATTCAACCATCGAATGAGAAGGGCTATCCATGGTGTATGCGCTGCAAAAATTCCATCATTATCTGCTTGGAGGTAATTTGAATATGTTCATATATCATTCTGCTTTGAAATACCTGGTGAAGAAGCCTATGTTGGGGGCAAAGATCTGTAGGTGGCTCCTCTTTTTCCAAGAATATTATTTCTAGGTGATTGTGAAACCTGGAAGGTTGAACACAAGACCAGACCACTTATCGTGCATTGAAAATGGTTATGAACCAACTAATTTGGATGACGAGTTACCAGACACATAGTTGTTCGCTATTAAGGTAGCTAATGATCATTTTGTCGATATCATTCATTTTATAACCACGGGGAGTGCACCTGCGGAATATACGACCAAGCGGAAGAAATAATTGGTAGTGCACACAACATATTTCACATTGATCACAAGTCAATTATACAAGGTGGGAGTTGATGAAGTTTTGAGGCGATATGTTCCTGAGTTCGGGAGACCTAGCATATTGGCAGAAGCACATGGAGGCGTCGTAGGTGGTCATTATATTGGTAAACCGTTTGCGCGGAAGATCTTAAGGGATAGTTTATGGTGGCCTACTGTGCACATTGATTCCTATAAATATTGTCACTCTTGTGATGTATGTCAGAGGACTGGAAGACCCTTGCGCCGAAACAAGTTTCCACTACAACCGCAGGTAACTTTGCAGGTCTTTGACAAGTGGGAAATTGATTTTATAGGGCAGAAAAAACACCCCAGGTAAGAAGACTGGAGCGCAATACATCATCACTATCGCATATTACTTGACTAGGTGGACAGGGGCTCAACCTATGAAAGAGTTCAATGCAGAGACAACTGCACACTTTATCATTGAGAATATTTTGATTAGGTTTAAGTGCACAAAAATTGTGCTGATTAACCGGGTAGACATTTCCTAAATAAGACCATTCAGACATTGATAGAACAATTCATGATACATCATCAGAAGAGTATGCTCTATCATCCCTAGGTGAATGGAACCATAGAATCATTTAACAAGATTTTGGAGAATTCACTCAAAAAGATATGCAACACAAATCGCAATGACTGGGATATGCGCATACATATTGTTATATGGGAATACAGGACTACGTGCAAGAAGTTGACGGGAAAAACACCTTTCATGATGGTCTATAGACAAGAGGCCATTATTCCTATGGAATAAATTGTCCCTACTCTATGTATCGTAGCTATAACCAACTTGGCTAACCGAGGCATTATGGAAGAACGAGTGTGGAAGCTTACTGCATTGGAGGAGGATCAATTCATTATTGGGTTCCGAAAACAAGTGCAGAAGGCGTGTGGAAAGGCATGGCATGACCGACATATCAAATAAAAGACTTTCACGAATGATGATTTGGTGTTGCTCTATGATATTAATTTTGTGTGCTTTCTAGTGAAGTTCAAGATGCAATCGCTCGGGCCCTATATTATAAAATAAATTACTGAAGGAGGTGTGGTACGATTAGCTAAGTTAAATTGTGAATTACTTCCCGAATATGTTAAGGGTAGTCATCTAAAACCTTACAGGGATGACCCATTCCTGTGTGCACTAAATGACTATTTGGATGAAAGAATGTCCTGGAAACCCACACAGTTGCAAGAGGCTACAAGAATTTAAAGAATCTTTTCATATGTTATAAAAGTGATTTCCAAGATTTTGTGCAACGAAGTTTGAGGGAGTGCAAGTATCTGTGAATCCAGTGCATAGGTCGCTCTAGGAGGATGTTGCAGTCACAGAAAGGCTAAAAACTAGTCATTGGAACATTAAATCTAGAAATTATAGCTTTGTTATAGTTTAGAGGAGAAGGAAACTTGCATTTAAGGATGATATTACACTAGATTTGGATCCATTTTACCATTATTGGATCTGTATCAAAAGACATAAGGCCGTTTAAACTGGGGTATCACTATAAATATGATATGGAGGTCTACACAAGTTCCTTCTTCTTTCTAAGTCATTCAACTAAATTTTTCTTTATGCCATCTCTTATGTATACATTATGGCAACCACTTGGAGAAACACTGTGCCAACAAGGTTTAGGGCACTTAGTCCCATGACAACAACCAAGCCCACCACTATTACGCCACATAAATAAAAGAAAGGATATTCATCGAGTACCTAGAAGTACCCACACAAGAATACCCTAAAACAAAAGCAGGCTTCCCGTGCAAAAAGGCAGAAGCAACCAATGGAAGAAATTAAGAACGAGCCTAGGGTAATTTCTCTAGAAGAAGGGTTCGCTGATGAATTTGAGCTCATATCGCAGTTGCCTCCATATATGCCTCCCCCGAAGTTGTTAGTGGATGTTTCTAGGGACCCCGATAAGATCAAGGCAGTTTTCCATACACCCCTACTACCTGAGGACATTCCTATCGAGGGTGACCTATTGGGGTAGGTATCCTCTCTGAAACTAAAGGTTTAGGATTTGGCGGACCAAAAAATTTTTCCTTAGCTTGTGTCATCACAGTATTTGAGAAAATTCCCTTATGAAGAATCCTAGATAATAAAGGTGGTGCCTATGCAATGGGCTATGGGACTCTGTAATTCGAGGCTCCTTAAACTTTTTAATGTCCCCCACTTCGATCGCAACAATATCAATTATACCTATTTGTGAGTGTTGTTGGCTCTGGTGCAATACAATTACCTATAGATGGGAACGTGGATCCCCATTAATGACATGCTCATTCAACACATTACGGAATTTCCATACCAAGGAGAAAACCCCGCAGAAGCCTTTTGAGAGAAGGGCTAGGAGAAGAAAATCACAGATGACATGAAGGAAACCTATGGAGAGGTCAGGAAGACATGGGGGTTTTTCGTCACCACTAGCAATAACCCCACTGTCATATTTTTTTTACAGGTCCTAGTTTGCAAGATGATGCGGAAGTATCGCACTAAATAAGTTCCAACACTCATCATTGCGGTAGTTGCGCAATACACAAAAGGCATTAGGTACAATTGGGCACAATATATGTGCCAAGAATTTTTGGAGAATGTCCAAGAGGCGCAGGAAGAAGGGAAATTGCTCCATTATGCATGGTTTTTTTTTTTATCGTAGTGCTCATTTGATGACATCCATAGCCATAGTGAAGACTCCTTACAATTTACCTTTATCTTTGTGAAGCTACACGATATGTGTAATATTCCAAAAATTTAGATTTCATCTAAATGGAATATTATAGTTTGTTTTATCACTAGGTAGGTGAATAAGTGGGTGGGGAGACTCATAAAACCCATTTAGAAAGAATAATAATACTCCTAATGTGAAAGGAGGAAGAATAAGCAGCTGGATTAAGCACCTTTAGGTGTGAACAAGGATTGGATCATGTTGATTCAGTCAACTTTCACCAAAGCAACAACGTTGTCACGGAGAAGTATTCTTTATGATGAGAAAACGCAGTTTTAGTGGAGGACAACTTGCATGAGCTTGGTGGCAAGTATGGATGGGACCCAATGTGAGGAGCCTATCATGCTATACATGGAGGGGATAGAAACCATTTTTATTCATGTTTTGGATTATTATTTTTTGTATGGTCTGTTTAGACTACTTGCATTCTTCAATTGTTTAGTTGAAATTGTTGTGTTGTTTAGCACACGGTGTTCCTGATTGGGAATCCCACCTCTTCCATTGTGGAGATTTTGGAGGATTTTTCACTATAATTCCACAATCAGGCATTTGGCCAAGCTTCAGTCTCATGTACAATGCAGTTCTGTTTAGAGTTGGGTTGTGTTGCAGGGATGTAGCAGTGGAGGAGAGAAATCTCCAATTTTTGAGCTTATTTTCTACTAAGGGGACCAGCCCTTCACCTATTGAGTTGATTGGATTTTTTTGTAGATGATAAAACATTCCTTCAGCCCCATATCAGAAGTCATTCCCAGGGAGTGCGTAATTTAGGCAGCATAAATTCAGTGGGCAACTAAAAAAAGGCCGAAAATCCAAACTTAAAATCTGGCCAAACCATTTCTGGGTTTTTCTGGGTCTTTTGAGTAGCGTCCGTGATTGAAAGAATGGACCATTATGAGAACTTGAACAACCTTCCACACATGTTTATTCTTCATAATAACAATAATTTCCAACAGCAGTGGTAGTAGCAGCACACATTTCTAGTGCTTGGTTTCTTTGGTGTATTTCAGCCATCTTGTGTCTTGAGTGCATTCATTTTGGAGCATTATGTAATTTCATTTGATGTTGATATATAATGAGATGGCTCAACTATTTTTTGCCCATGTTTATGATGTTTTTATGTATTCCGGAATTTTTCCAGTTCTACATGTTTAATTCTTATTTTATCGTAGTTGGAATTGTGCATATGTTCTATATTCCTATATTTTCCATTTTGGAATATTACATTGGTATAGGAGCATAATCTTGGCTCAGCCTGTGCATTTAAGACATTATGCCATTAGAAGGAGAAGCTTCTTCTCACAGAAAAGAGAAGTTGTACAGAAGAAACAAAGGCAGGACTCCATTATTTGGAGAAATGAAGGAAGAGAGGATCTCCTAGATTTTTTTCCAAACTATGCAAAATATCAAAGAAGATCTGAAGGAGATGAAAGGGGAGAGACGTAGAAAAAATCCAAGGGGGTTTGAAAGTAAATCAAGCCCTAGATATTCAAATTATGGGTGTGGAAATTCAACCACACATGCAAATCCACAATGCAGTTTATTGTCCACATTCACTGCAAAAAGGATGGAGGAAGAAGATGCACCAAGGGAGGAGACCTTGACTGACTATCTTCAGGAGTATGAGTCTCAATCATGGAGATTCAAAAAGCACTTGGACTTCCAAGGGTTTTTCCAAATAAAGGAAGATAGAAGATCCACCAACCATAATAGGAGTAAGAGAGGTAGAATCTTTCTATCTAACTTCGATGGATTAGAAAAATGCACATCCAAAGCTTGGGTGGAGGAGCTAGATTCCTATTTTCAGCTACACCATGTTTCAAAAGAGGAGGCCATTAGAGTAGCAGCACTGCACCTCAAAGGTATGGCCCATTATTGGTGGTTTTGTAGTTCTTCTTCATTTAATCATGCAAATGTAAACACTTATGCTGGGTTCACTAAGAAATTAGTGAGAAGATTTGATATTAAACACTGTAAAACATCATTTGTTGAACCCAAAGACTCAAAACCTTTGCAAGAGTTGGAGAGATCTATTCTGCCAACTCCACTACTTATTTCTATTGAAGGGGATAAAAATATGCATGATACATTGCCAAGGCCAAGATCCCCACTTCTTGAAGGGCCCTATTCTATAGATGAAGACATGGAGGTTCCTCCTTGAAGGGAAGACCGAGATCAAGGGTCTCTCATTGATGATGGGGCATTCTCAAATATTAATGAAGAGGATGAGAAAAGAAGAGCTAACAACGTTGTACCATCAGGAGGAGATCCATCACCACATGGAGATGGGAAGGGAGCCATTTCTTCCATTAGAGAAGCTCTTGTATCTTTGCAAGGAGTTCCAAATGATCCAACATGTGGGAACTAAAACACAATTCCAGAGCAGCATGTATAAGTTTTTGTGGATTGTGAGATGGGAGGAGAAGAAGAGAAGAAGGATCAGCATCAAGGGATGATGAGAATTCACCCTTATCTATTTCAGGAGGTTTCTACACAAAAGAAGGAGACTATATTGCACAGTGAAGAGAGGGACAAATCAGTCCACTCATATATACAATCCACTTCACATTTTGATGTCTCACTACAAGGGGGCATTCCACCTGGGAGGCCACCAGATCTAGAGTGGGTGAGAGACAGCTTACCATTTGGTTCACCACTCTTAGATTCCGGATGGATGAAGATGTTGGAGGAGTCTAGTACAACACAGAGAGTTTGGGATAGACTCAAGGAGGACGGAGAAATTCTCCCATTTTCAGCATTACCCACTCTCACTACACACACTGCGCTGATAGAAGTTGTTGCAGTAATGGAGGATGGCACCTTCACAGTGCAAGGGATGTACTCCATGGATTTGGAAAAACAAAGGGTACTTCCTTTGAGGAAGGAATCCTCCATACATTGGAGTAGATGGAGGCCACTCATGCTTACATTTTCCAAGATCAGGAGGTTCTTTTTGGATGGTAGCTTCTCATGGGAGGCCAACTTCCAAAGATCACCACTTCTATTGGAGCATGAGCAGCTACATGATGGGCATGAAGAAATTTTGGAGGATGAGTTTAGCATGAGGGATGTCAAAGGAGAAGACAACAACTTGTGGGGAGCTTCACATTTCAGATCTTTAGCGCTGTCTCTTAGGAGGATTGATCCATATTGGAGGTCTCAACTCTTGGTAGAGTACTCCAGGGATCTTGGTGCTTGTATGATTCTTGATGACTCGAAGGGAGATGATAGATAAATGGTGGTTGCAGAGGTCATCTATTCTTATGGTATATTCTTCTTAAATATATTTTTTGAGCTCAAGAGGAATCTACTACATGAAGCACATGTGGACTTTATTTTCATGCACTTTGATGCATTTCATTCCTTGATGGAGGAGTTCACTTGGGAGGGAATTCAGCATGAGGAGAGATGTATAGCCCGGATGGTGATGGAGAGGTTTACACAACCACTTCCCTACTCATGGAGAGTGAGGGAGAACTTTCAATTCAGCCATTTCAGCTCAAGGACCAAAGTACATGGGAGAGAAGGTACAATTTTGCATTATGATTTGTACTTCTTTACTTTATATGAGCAACATATTGTACCAAGGAGGATATTTCCTTCTTGTATATTGTATTTTCATGTACTTGAGGCCATTTGTATAATTGATTTTGGCCATTATATTGGTGGTTTGTGGGGGAGGCCACATGATTCTTGGTGTGCACCATTGGCACCACATTTTACTTTCATGATCCTATCTTGTAGGATGATTGTGGCAGCAAACAAGTGTCTGAAAAGGCACTTGTTATTCTTTGTTTTGAGGTAGGAAAGGGATGCACTATGCTGGTTCCATGTGTGGAACTATGATCCACTTTCTGGTTGTCATATGGCAACTTGTTTTCATTGGCTTTTGCTTCCATATATTACTGATGTTCCTATGCTCATGGGAAGCGTTGTTTGGAGAGTGGGACAAGAGTTGGAGGTGCACATTGGGGGTATGATTCTCCCTACTTTACATGTTTCATGTTTTAGGAGAAACAATGGGTAAACCATGATTTCCATGCTACATCTCCTTTCTTCAGGTGGGAGGAGCCATTTGGAGAACTTGACTTTTTGGAGGAGGCACTTCATCGCTAACTTTTTTGGTGGGGTAGCTTGGGCCATTCTTGGAGGCCATGACATTTCAGCCCAAAATCAATAGCAGCCCCACACATACCATAAATGGAGAGATAAACAACTTGGGTGGAAGAATTTAATCTCTACATACATCCCCGACGCATTGCATGAACCGGGGGTTGAGGATTCTTTTGATGAGCTAATTAGAATGGCTCATTTCATTTGGATGATAGCATGGGTATGGGAGACTCTAATTGGGGATGATATTCCCTATGTTTATCATCACTCCTACCTTGAGGAGGCCATTGGACAACAATAATTTTTCCACTTACACCTTCCACTTTCTCATGATTTACACCATTTGGTTTGGCATACTTGGGAGGAACCATTGGAGGGCAGATTTATTGTAGATTATGTTTATTTGTGGTGGAAGCTATTGGTGAGGAGGCCAAAAGAAGAGGAAGGGAGGAATTTTTCTCCACCTTTATAGTTTCTTGAGGACAAGCAACATTTTGGAGGGGATGACTGTAATATTCCAAAAATTTAGACTTCATCTAAATGGAATATTATAGTTTGTTTTATCACTAGGTAGGTGAATAAGTGGGTGGGGAGACTCATAAAACCCCTTTAGAAGGAATAATAACACTCCTAATGTGAAAGGAGGAAGAATAAGCAGCTGGATTAAGCACCTTTGGGTGTTAACATGGATTGGATCATGTTGATTCAGTCAACTTTGACCAAATCAACAACGTTGTCATGGAGAAGTAGTCTTTATGATGAGACAACGCAGTTTTAGTGGAGGAAAACTTGCATGAGCTTGGTGGCAAGTATGGATGGGACCCAATGTGAGGAGGCTCTCATGCTATCTATGGAGGGGATAGCATCCATTTTTATTCATGTTTTGGATTATTATTTTGTGTATGGTCTGTTTAGACTACTTGCATTCTTCAATTGTGTAGTTGAGATTGTTGTGCTGTTTAGCACAGGGTGTTCCTGATAAGGAATCCCACCTCTTCCATTGAGGAGATATTGGGGAAGTTTGCACTATACTTCCAAAATCAGGCATTGTTCCAAGCTTCAGTCTCATGTACAACGCAGTTTTGTTTAGAGTTGCGTTGTGTTGCAGGGATGTAGTAGTGGAGGAGAGAAATCTTCAATTTTTGAGCTTATTTTCTACTGAGGGGACCAGCCCTTCTCCTATTGAGTTGATTTGGTTTTTTTGTAGCTGATAGATCATTCCTTCAACCCCATATCAGTAGTAATTCCCAGGTAGTGCGTAAGTCAGGCAGCAGAAATGTAGCGAGCAACTAAAAAAAGGCCGAAAATCCAAACTTAAAATATGGCCAAACCATTTCCGGGTTTTGGTGGGTTTTTTTAGTAGAGTCCATGGTTGAAAGCATGGATCATTCTGAGAAATTTAACAACCTTCCACACATGCTTCTTATTCATAATAACAGTAGTTTCCAGCAGCAGCGGTAGTAGCAACACACATTTCCAGTGCTTGGTTTCTTTGGTGTATTTCAGCCATCTTGTGGTTTGAGTGCATTCATTTTGGAGCACTATGTAATTTCATTCGATGTTGATATATAATGAGATGGCTCAGTTTTTTTTTACCCATGTTTATGATGTTTTGATTTATTCCAAAAATTTTCCAGTTCTACATGTTTAATGCTTATTTTACCGTAGTTGGAATTGTGCATATGTTCTATATTCCTATCTTTTCCATTTTGGAATATTAAAATATGCATCACTGTGGGTGACAAAGGATCTGACACATGTTACAGAAAGATTTTTTTTTTGGTTTTATTTCAAATGGAACTTTACTAATTTTTGCAGCTAAAGTCGTGCCTCTTGCCAACATTATATGACCAGTACAAGCATATAGAAGACTTCAAAGCCTCATTCCAAAATGTGCACATTTGCACAAAGAAATATATGTCTAGTGTATGGTATGACCTACCTTACCACGTCACAAAAGACGACCTCGTCGAAGTAACCACCAACTGGCATCCCTCCTGGTTGGATGCAGTAGGAGATACTGATGCCACCTCAACTTCCTAGCCCAAGTCATCCGCGGTGAAGCCACACCCTAATAAAGTCGCTCAGGATCCTGCAAGGACAATAGAGAAAGAAGAATAGCAGAAGGACATTGTAGAAATTCACAATGACTAAGAGCTAGAGGACCTCGATGGAAGCATTACATACATCCCCTCGACACAAACAGACACTCATCGAAGCACCAAGAGAGGGACCCAGTCCCTGGAAGGATAGTACAAGAAGTGGAAAGTATCAAAGAAGGTAGGGATTGAGCCACTCATGTTGACAAAAGGTGAGTATGACGAGATTGGAAACATTGTCAAGGTAATCACCGAAGAAGCTGGGAGAAATATTGAGCACCAATATAAGGTTGTCCTCAATGAGGTTCAGCAAGGCATCCAACAGTTTTGGGTTTATGAAAACAATATTCAAGCAAGCTGATCCAAGTGGATATCGGTGGCCTCCCACCTATTCCATTTGGACCCGCAGCATCAATTATTTTAGTTTTTCAGCTTCAGCACAACTTACTATTTATAGCAGGTTTTCGGGTCCTGCACACCCGGAGCCGTTTTGGGGCATTAATAATCCAGGTGGATATTGGTGGCCACCCATCGAGTCCATTTGAACCCCCACCATCAGTTATTGAGTTTATGGTTAGGCACAACTTACTATTTTTAGCAGTTTTTCGGGTCTTAAACTTCCGGAGCCGTTTTGAGGCCCTAAACGGCGTTTTTTGGAAATCCGAGGGAGTACAATTTTTGAACAAGCGACATCGGTCCATGGGACCCATGTTGCTCTCAGATTTCCCAAAAGCGTCGTTTATGGCTCAAAAATCTCACAAGAAGACCCGAAAACCCTTAAAAATAGTAGGGTTGCTGGCTACAAAAACTGAAATAAATTGAAATTTCAAATGAACCGTGGG
Organism: Pinus albicaulis; assembly: GCA_034641835.2. NCBI lineage: Eukaryota > Viridiplantae > Streptophyta > Pinopsida > Pinales > Pinaceae > Pinus > Pinus albicaulis. The sequence goes on from CM076582.1 coordinate 1,024,578,062, forward strand.
TGGCCACCAATATCCGCAGGTTATTAACCCCAAAACGACCCGGTAATGCGAGACACAAAAACTGCTATAAATAGTAAGTTGTGCTGAAGCTGAAAAACTGAAAGAATTGATGCTGCGGGTCCAAATGGAATAGGTGGGAGGCCACCGATATCCACCTGGATCATTCTTCCCTCCTTAGGAAGCAATGGTCTCCATTGCGTTAAGTTCCTCCATGGGGGGGGGAATTTTGCTGAACTTGGTGTTGGATTTAGATGTGCCATCGGTGGGTAGCTGTTGAAGGATCTGGAAAAAAAATTTGTCCATCATCGCGTTCCTCTATTTCTCGAGGGCATCCTCGAGCAAGATTTTGATAGGATCTCCTGCTCCCTCGTCTTTCTTTCCTTCCACCATGGGGGGTCGTCGGGGTTGCGAGGTTGAACTCCTTATACCTTGGCCGCATTGGGGACATGAAGAGAAAAACAGAGAAAGAGCAGACCCGCTCTGATACCACTAATCCGGATTTTATGCAGGAACGCAACAGAATACATAAATAACCATGAACATAGAGATGCAGCAGAAATAATGCTTCATTTCATTAATATCAAATAACAGAAATATGCTTACAGGCATAATGGAAATAAAATAGCTAGGGTGCTGGTAGCGAATCTCTGAGAAGAGATGTGATGGCTACAGACCTCTGAACTGTGTTACATTGAGGCTCGCAGGCCTATTACAGACATAATAGAAATAGATGAGCTAGGGTACTGGCAGCGTATCCCTGAGAAGAGATGTGGTGGCTACCAGCCCCTGAACTGTGTTACAATACAGACATAGTCGGAACAGCGAGGGGCGGGGCCTTTGGTGGCGCTTGTCTGCGAGAGAAAAGGGATGTGTTGGCTCTCGGCCCACGAACGATGTTACAGCGGGGCTCGAGGGCCTATTTATTGTTGAGAAACAATGTAGAGAGATCCGAAACGTCCAAAAACCCTAACCATAGGAGATGAAGCGCCAAGAAACTGTTAAAACTGTGGGTCCGTTTGGGTAAATTGGTGGTTCAACTTCCCGGGGGCGTAACTTTGGCATCCGATCTCCGTTTGACGCGCTCAATAGCTCGTTAGAAAGATCTATCCGAGGAGTACAATTTTTGAACGAGCAACATCGGTCCATGGACCCATGTTGCTCTATGGTTTCCCAAAAAACGTCGTTTATGGCCTCAAAACGGCTCCGGAAGTTTAAGACCCGAAAAACTGCTAAAAATAGTAATTTGTGCCGAAAATTACAAACTGAAATAACTGATGGTGGGGGTTCAAATGGACTCGATGGGTGGCCACAAAATATCCACCTGGATTATTAATGCCCCAAAACGGCTCCGGGTGTGCAGGACCCGAAAACCTACTATAAATAGTAAACTGTGCTGAAGCTGAAAAACTGAAATAATTGATGCTGCGGGTCCAAATGGAATAGGTGGGAGGCCACCGATATCCACCTGGATCATTCACAACTTACTAGTTTTAGCAAGCTGTCTTAACTATGTGGAGCTTAAACGACAGTTTTTTGAAACGGAGATGCAAGGTCATGGGCTCCATGCAACCGACGTTGTTCTATTCAAAATTCAGACTGCCGGATAGATCTCTAACGAGCAGTTGGATGCTGCCTGACGGAGACTGATGCTGCACACTGAGCTTGGAACCACCACTTAGCCTTAAACGCGGGACCTGCATCTCTGCTCCCTCCTATGGTTAGGCTCTGACGCTCGGAGCTCATGACTGTTTGCTGATTGGGCCAGGCCTAGCCTGGGCCTGGTGATGAGAGGCACAGGCCGCAGCCATGCAGCTTTTTCCCTGAGTATACACAATTTGGCCGCTTGTTTCGATCATGCCTATATTGGAGCAGCTTAAGGGGCCGGGTAGCCGCCACATTTCCTCGATGATACGCCGCTAGCACTTAGCTCATCTATTTTCCTCGTTATGTCAGACAGGTCAGTCGTAACATCAGCCGTGAAGCCTGAAGTATCACATCTCTTTCAAAGACTAGCACAAATATTCTAGCTACATTTTATACCGTAAGCATATTGCTATTTGATATTAATGTCGATAGACATTGCGGCATTCTATGTTCATGGTTATTTCTCAGATAGCTTCCGCATAAAATCCGGACGTTGGTATCCGGATTTTGCGCAGAACGGAACAGACATGTAACACCATGAACATAGAGATGCAATGAAATAATGCTTCATTTCATTAATATCAAATAACAAAAATATGCTTAAGGTGCATAATGGAAATAAAATAGCTAGGTGCTAGTAGCGAATTTCGAGAAGAGATGCATGCCATGCACTTCGAACCGTAAGTTACATCGAGGCTCGCAGCTCCACATGCATATGTAATAGAAATAGATGAGCTAGGGTACTGGCAGTGTATCCCTGAGAAGAGATGTGGCCGCTACCGGCCCCTGAACTGTGTTACAATATAGGCATGATTAGAACAAGCGAGCTAGGGCACTGGTAGCGCTTATCTCTGAGAAGAGATGTATCGGCTCCCAGCCCCCTGAACTATATTACAATGAGGCTCGAGGGCCTATTTATTGTTGAGAAACAATGTAGAATCCGAAACGTCCAAAACCCTAACCGTAGGAGATGAAGAGCCAAAACTGTGGGTCCCGTTTGGGTAAATTGGTGGTTCAACTTCCCGGGGGCGTAACTTTGGCATCCGATCTCCGTTTGACGCGCTCAATAGCTCGTTAGAAAGATCTATCCGAGGAGTACAATTTTTGAACGAGCAACATCGGTCCATGGACCCATGTTGCTCTCCATTTTCCCAAAAAACGTTGTTTAGGGCCTCAAAACAGCTCCAGAAGTTTAAGACCAGAAAAACTGCTAAAAATAGTAAGTTGTGCCAAAACTTACAAACTGAAATAACTTATGGTGGGGGTTCAAATGGACTTGATGGGTGGCCACCAATATCCACCTGGATTATTAATGCCCCAAAACGGCTCCGAGTGTGCAGGACCCGAAAACCTGCTATAAATAGTAAGCTGTGTTGAAGCTGAAAAACTGAAAGAATTGATGCTGCGGGTCCAAATGGAATAGGTGGGAGGCCACCGATATCCACCTGGATCATTCCTCCCTCCTTAGGAAGCAATGGTCTCCATTGCGTTAAGTTCCTCCATGGGGGGGAAATTTTTTGCTGAACTTGGTGTTGGATTTAGATGTGCCACTGGTGGGCAGCCATTGAAGGATCTGAAAAAAAAAAATTGTCCATCATCGCGTTCCTCTATTTCTCGAGGGCATCCTCGAGCAAGATTTTGATAGGATCTCCTGCTCCCTCGTCTTTCTTTCCTTCCGCCATGGGGGGTCGTCGGGGTTGCGAGGTTGAACTCCTTATACCCTGACCGCGTTGGGGACATGAAGAGAAAAACAGAGAAAGAACAGACCCGCTCTGATACCACTGATCCGGATTTTATGCAGGAACGCAATGCATTTGGCGTAAAATGTCTTATGAACATAGATGCATGAAATAATGCTTCATTTCATTAATATCACACAATGTAAAATATGCTTACAGTGCATAATGGAAATAAAATAGCTTAGGGTGTTGGTAGCTGCACTTCCAGAAGAGATGATGGCTAGCGTGACTCGAACCGTGTTAAGCATTGAGGCTCGTGCCTATTGGCGTACATAATAGAAATAGATGAGCTAGGGTACTGGCAACACTTATCTCTGAGAAGAGATGTGTCAGCTACCAGCCCCTGAACTGTGTTACAATGCAGACATGATGGAGATGTGGCGAGCTAGGGCACTGGTAGCGCTTATCTCTCAGAAGAGATGTGTCTGCTCCCAGCCCCTGAACTGTGTTACAATGAGGCTCGAAGGCCTATTTATTGTTGAGAAACAATGTCAAACCTGAAACGTCCAAAACCCTAACCATAGGAGATGAAGCGCCAAAACTGTGGGTCCCGTTTGGGTAAATTGGTGGTCCAACTTCCCGGGGGCGTAACTTTGGCATCCGATCTCCGTTTGACGCGCTCAATAGCTCGTTAGAAAGATCTATCCGAGTAAAATTTTTGAACGAGAAACATCGGTCAATGGGCCAATGTTACTCTCCGTTTTCCCAAAAAACGTCGTTTATGGCCTCAAAACGGCTCCGGAAGTTTAAGACCCGAAAAACTGCTAAAAATAGTAAGTTGTGCCGAAACTCACAAACTGAAATAACTGATGGTGGGGGTTCAAATGGACTTCCCGGCGGTGGCCACTAATATCCACCCTGACTATTAATGCCCCAAAATCCAAGCCCGGTGCGTATCCAAAACTCGCTATAAATAGTAAACTATATTAAGCCGAAAAACTCGAAATAATCGATGTCATGGGTCCAAATGGAATAGGTGGGAGGCCACCGATATCCACTGATCATTCACAACTTACTAGTTTTAGCAGCTTTTCTGGTCTTAAACTTTCCGAGCCGCTTTGAGGCCATAAACGACGCTTTTGGGAAAACGGAGAAGTATTGATGGGTCCATGACCGAGCTGTTTTCATTCAAATAAACTCAAATTTCTCTGTGATAGATCTCTAACGAGCTAGTTGAGTCGCCAAACAAAGATCGACACGTGCCATGCCACACGCCGAAGTTGAACCACATTTATCTCAACGGGGACTCCAATATTTTTGGCGCTTCATTCCTATGGTTAGGTTTTGGATTGCATTTTCAACACAAGCCAGGCTCGAAATCTCAAAATATGCTCTGTGGGGTCGGAGCTGATATATCTTTCTCGAGATAGTGCTCAGCAAGTTCTAGCTCGCTGGTTCGACATGCCTATACGTTCGTCAAGAGTCGCCACATCTTCTTCTCAGATATACGCCAGCATCCTAGCTCATCTATTTCTATTATGTCTCAGAATCATGAAGTCTGTCAAAACATAGCTCAGAGAATCAGACTTCACATTTTCTTCTCAGAGATTTGCCCACAAACACTCTAGCTATTTTATTTTATTATACTGTAGCATATTTCGTTATTTGGCTTAATAAAATGAAGCATTATTTTCACGCATTCTATGTTCCATGAGTTATTTTCAGATTGCTAGTAAGCTCTCGCATAAAACTGGATCGCTGGTATCCGATTTTGGCGTGTGAACGCAATGTATCACGTAAATAACCATGAACATAGAGATGCAAAGTGTGGAAATAATGCTTCATTTCATTAATATCAAATAATGAATATGCTTACGGTGCATAATGGAAATAAAATATTGTGGTGCTGGTAGCGAATTTAGAAGAGATGTGATGGCTACAGACCTCTGAACTGTGTTACATTGAGGCTCGCAGGCCTATTACAGACATAATAGAAATAGATGAGCTAGGGTACTGGCAGCGTATCCCTGAGAAGAGATGTGGCAGCTACCGGCCCCTAAACTGTGTTACAATATAGGCATGATCAGAACAAGCGAGCTAGGGCACTGGTAGCGCTTATCTCTGAGAAGAGATGTATCGGCTCCCAGCCCCCTGAACTATATTACAATGAGGCTCGAGGGCCTATTTATTGTTGAGAAACAATGTAGAATCCGAAACGTCCAAAACCCTAACCATAGGAGATGAAGAGCGCCAAAGCTGTGGGTCCTGTTTGGGTAAATTGGAGGTTCAACTTCCCGGCGTAACTTTGGCATCCGATCTCCGTTTGATGTGTCAATAGCTCGTTAGAAAGATCTATCCGAGGAGTACAGCCTTTTGAATGAGCAACATCATCCATGGACCCATGTTGCTCGTTTTCCCAAAAAATCGTTTATGGCCTCAAAACGGCTCCAATTTAAGACCCAAAAACCGTAAAAATAATAAGTTGTGAAACTTACAAACTGAAATAACCGATGGTGGGGGTTCAAATGGACTCGATGGGTGGCCACAATATCCCTCGGATTACTAATGCCCCAAAACGCTCTCCGGAAGTGTGACCCGAAAACCCGCTCTAAATAGTAAGTCAGTGGAAGCGTTGAAAACCGAAATAATTGATGCTGCGGTGTGTCCAAATGGAATAGGTGGGAGGCCACCGATATCCACCGATCATTCCTCCTCCTTAGGAAGCAATGGTCTCCATTGCATTAAGTTCCTCCATGGGGGGGGGGAATTTGTCAACTTGGATTTTAAGTGAGCTCGCCGGATGTAGATGTGCCACGTCGCGCCCGTTGAAGGATCCGTAAAAAAATTGTCCATCATCGCGTCTCTATTTCTAAATTTCATCCTCGGAAAGCAAGATTTTGATAGATCTCCCGCTCCCTTCGTCTTTCTTTCCTTCCGCTCATGGGGCCGCTGGGTTGCGAGGTTGGAACTCCTTATACCCCGGCCGTATTTGGGACATGAAGAGAAAAACAGAAAGAGCAATCTGGCCTCCGATACCACTGATCCGGATTTTATGTGAACGCAATGTATCACATTTAAATAACCATGAATATAGAGATGCAAAGGAAATAATGCTTCATTTCATTAATATCAAATAACAAATATGCTTGCTAGTGCATAATGGTAATACAATAGCTACTATGTTGGTAGAGTTGGTAGCGAATCTCGAGAAGAGATGTGATAATGTGATGGCCATGTACTGAGGGTTTAACATTGAGGCTCGCAGCCTATTACATGTACATAATAGAAATAGATGAGCTGTGGTACCGGGCACGTATCCTCAGAAGAGATGTGGCGAAGCACACTCTTGAACCGTGTTACAATATAGGAAGGATCAACAAGCGAGCTAGGGCACCGGTAGCTATCTCTCGAGAAGAGATGTATCGTCCTACCCCCGAATCGTATTACAATGAGGCTCGAGGGCCTATTTATTGTTGAGAAACAATGTAGAACCAAACGCCCACAACCCTAGCCCTAGGAGAGATGAAGCGCCAAACCGTGGGCCTCATTTTGGGTAAATTGGTGGTTCAACTTCCTGGGGCGTAACTTTTGGCATCCGATCTCCGCCATTACGCTCACAGCTCGTTAGAAAGATCTATCCAAGGAGTAGGCTCATTTTGGATGAGCAAGACGGCTCCATGGACCCATGCTGCTCCGTTTCCCAAAAACGCCGAAGCAATGGCCTAAAACGGCTCCGAAGTTTAAGACCCGAAAATCAAGTAAAATAGTAAGTTGTACAAACTTACAACCGAAATAACTGACAGGGGTTCAAATGGACTCATGTGGTGGCCACGACATCCACCCGGATTATTAATGCCCCAAAACGGTTCAAAGGGTGACCCTAAAACCCGCTATAAATAGTAAACTGTGGCGGGTTTAAAATCAAATAATTACGCTTGTGTCCAATGGAATAGGTGGGAGATAACCCATATCCACTGACACTAACATCATCTTAAACTGAGCCGCTTTGAGGCCATAAATGACGCTTTTGTGAACGGAGAGCAACATGGGTCCTTGGACCGATGTTGCTCATTCAAAAATCAGATTCTCTGGATAGATCTTTCTAACGACGCTATTGAGCGCCAAACGCACATCAATGCCAAAGTTACGCCTTGAAAGTTAACCACTCAATTACCCAAACGGACCCACAGCTTTGGCGCTTCATCTCCTATGGTTAGGGTTTTGGACGTTTCGGATTCTAGCACATTAACAATAAATAGGCCCTCGAGCCTCATTGTAATACAGCCTGTAGGCTGAGTCATACATCTTTCCGTAGATAAGTGCTACCAAGAAGGCTCCTAGCTCGCTGAATAGACATGCCTATATTGTAACACAGCTCGTGGCCTGTAGCCGCACATCTCTTCTCAGTGGATACGCGCTAGTACCCTGGCCTACCTATTTCTATTATGTCCGCAAGGCCTTGCCGCTTTGTTCGATCATGCCTATATTAAAAACACTAGCCAGAAGTTTGATACGCCCATTCTATAGCTCATCTATTTCTGTTATGTCTGCACACCTCGTAGGTTCAGAGTCACATCAGCACAAGCCATTCCATTAGCTATTTTTATTTCCATTATGCCGTTATTTCTCGTTATTTGATTATTAATGAAATGAAGCATTATTTCTCGCCGTGACTCATGGTTATTTTCAGAGCCCCGCATAAAATCCGGGATCATGGTATCCGCGATTTTATGTGAACTAAATGTATCACGTAAATAACCATGAACATAGATGCAATGAAATAATGCTTCATTTCATTAATATCAATAAAAATATGCTTACAGCATAATGGAAAATAAAATAGCTAGGGTGCTGTAGCGAATCTCTGAAGAAGAGATGATGGCCATGCACTTCCGAACCGTGCCATATTGAGTCTCGCAGGCCTATTGCGTACATAATAGAAATAGATGAGCTAGGTACCGGCATATCCCCGAGAAGAGATGTGGCGGCTACTGTACCCCGAACCGTGTTGGGCAATATAGGCATGACTGTAACAAGCGAGCTAGGAGACCGTAGCGCTTGCTTATCTCCTCGAGAAGAGATGACGGCTCCCAAACCCCCGAATCGAGATACAATGAGGCCTTCACAGGCCTATTTATTGTTGAGAAACAATGTAGAATCAAACGTCCAAAACCTCAACCATAGGAGATGAAGCGCCAAAATCCTGTGGGCCCGTTTGGGTAAATTGGTGGTTCAACTTCCTGTGGGACAACTTGGGTATCCGATTCCATTTCGACGCCTGTCACTGCTAGGGAAAGATCTATCCGAGGAGTACAATTTTGGAACGAGCAATGACGGCTCCATGGACCCATCCTTGACCCATGTTGCTCTCCGTTTTCCCAAAAAAACGTTTCGCTTATGGCCTCAAAACGCTCCTAAGTTTATGACCGAAAATCGTTAAAAATAGTAAGTTGTACAACTTACAAACTGAAATAACCGATGGTGGGGATTCAAATGGACTCATGGGTGGCCACTCAAGGCCCACCGGATTATTAATGCCCTATAACGGTTCAGTGTGACCCGAAAACCCGCTAAATATAGTGTCAATAAGCTCAAAACTGAAATAATTGATGTCATGGGTCCAAATGGAATAGGTGGGAGGCCACCGATATCCACTGACTATTCCTCCTCCTTAGGAAGCAATGGTCTCCATTGCGTTAAGTTCCTCCATGTGGGGGGAATTCTTTGGTTTAACTTGGTGTCATGCCCAGGCCGGATGTAGATGTGCCACGGCTGGGCGTTGAAGGATCTGAAAAATTGTCCATCATCGCGTTCCTCTATTTCCTCGAGGGCATCCTCGAGCAAGATTTTGATAGGATCTCCCGCTCCTCGCCTTTCTTTCCTTCCGCCATGGGGGGTCAGCTGGTTGCGAGGTTGAACTCCTTATACCCCGGCCGTATTGGGGACATGAAGAGAAAACAGAAAGAGTGACCCGCCTCCGATACCACCGATCCGGATTTTATGCAGGAACGGTCGGTAATGGCGTAAATAACCATGAACATAGAGATGCGTTGGTAAATAATGCTTCATTTCATTAATAACAAATAAATGTAAATATGCTTACGTGCATAATGGAAATAAATAGCTAGGGTGTCAGTAGCGAATCTATGAGGAAGAGATGTGATGGCTAATATGCCTCTAACCGGTGTTACATTGAGGCTCGCAGCCTATTGCTGCATATAATAGGAAATAGAGAGCTAGGGTACTTGCAACGTATCCTACTGGCAACGTATCCCCGAGAAGAGATGTGGCTACTACCACAAACAATCGTGTTACAATATAGGCATGAATGTAATTAGCGAGCTAGGCACCGGTAGCGCTTTATCTCCGAGAAGAGATGTATCGGCTCCCAACCCCCCGAATCAGACATAAATGAGGCTCGAGGCCTATTTATTGTTGAGAAACAATGTAGAATCCGAAACGCTCCAAAAACCCTAACCATAGGAGATGAAGCGCCAAATCAAAAGGGCCCCGTTTGGGTAAATTGGTTTCAACTTCCCCCGGGCGTAACTTTGGCATCCGGATCTCCGTTTGACGCGCTCAAAGCGCTCGTTAGAAAGATCTATCCGAGGAGTACAATTTTTTGAACGAGCAACATCGGTCCATGGACCCATGTTGCTCTTTTTCCCAAAAAACGCCGCTTATGGCCTCAAAACGGCCCAAGTTTAAGACCCGAAAACGTTAAAAATAGTAAGTTGTGCCGAAACTTACAAATCGAAATAACTGATGGTGGGGGTTCAATGGACTTAGAAGGGCGGCCACCAATATCCACCGATTATTAATGCCCCAAAAACGCCCTCCTGTGTGTGTGACCCGAAACCTCGCAGTAAATAGTAACCGGTGGCCGAAGCCGAAAAATGTGCATGTAAATAATCGATGTCATAGGTCCAAATGGAATAGGTGGGAGGCCACCGATATCCACTGATCATTCACAACTAGTATTTTAGCAGTTTTCCCTTTGAGGCCATAACGACGTTTTTGGGAAAACGGAGAGCAACATGGGTCATGGACTATGTTGCTCACTCAAAAATTGTAGTCCTCTGATATATCTTTCTAATGATCTGCTGAGCGCATCAAACGAGATCGGATGCCAAAGTTACGTCGGGAAGTTGATGTGCAATTTACCGAACGGACCCACAGTTTTGGCGCTTCATCTCCTATTTTAGGGTTTTGGCGTTTCGGGTTTACATTGTTTCTCAACAATAAATAGGCCTTTGAGCCTCATTGCATTATAGTTCAAGGGCTAGGAGCCGACACATCTCTTCTCGGAGATAAGTGCTACCAGTGCCCTAGCTCGTTGTTCCCATCATGCCTTTTATTAACATGTGGCATTAGAACAGGGAGCCGCCTTAGGCTTCTTCAAGAGATATGCTACCGGTGCCCTAGCTCATCTTTTCCATTATGTATGGGACAACATGGTTCAGTTCGGAGAGGCTGTGCCATACATCTCTTCTCAAGATTCGCCTACCAATAGCTATTTTATTTATTACTGTCATTTGTTATTATATAATAAATGAAGCATTATTTCCACTACATCTACGTTCATGGCTATATGTGTGTCTGTTTCGTTCTGCATAAAATCTGCATCGCTGGTATCCGGATTATGTATTCAATGCATTAATGCAAATAACTATGAAATATAGATGCAAATGAAATAATGCTTCATTTCATTAATATCAAATAATAGAAATATGCTTACAGTGCATAATGGAAAATAAAATAGCTAGGGTGTTGGTATCACCGAGAAGAGATGTGATGGCTACGTACCTCTGAACTGTACAGCATTGAGGCTCAGAGTAGTCAGTAGCGTATAATAGAAATAGATATTTAGTGTAAAGCAGTTTATCCCCTCGAAGAAGATGTGGCGGCTACCAGCCCCTGAACTGTGTTACAATATAGGCATGATCAGAACAAGCGAGCTAGGGCACTGGTAGCGCTTATCTCTGAGAAGAGATGTATCGGCTCCCAGCCCCCTGAACTGTATTGCAATGAGGCTCGAGGGCCTATTTATTGTTGAGAAACAATGTAGAATCCGAAACGTCCAAAACCCTAACCATAGGAGATGAAGCGCCAAAACTGTGGGTCCCGTTTGGGTAAATTGGTGGTTCAACTTCCCGGGGGCGTAACTTTGGCATTCGATCTCCGTTTGACGCGCTCAATAGCTCGTTAGAAAGATCTATCCGAGGAGTACAATTTTTGAACGAGCAACATCGGTCCATGGACCCATGTTTCTCTCCGTTTTCCCAAAAAACGTCGTTTATGGCCTCAAAACGGCTCCGGAAGTTTAAGACCCGAAAAACTGCTAAAAATAGTAAGTTGTGCCGAAACTTACAAACTGAAATAACTGATGGTGGGGGTTCAAATGGACTCGATGGTTGGCCACTAATATCCACCTAGATTATTAATGCCCCAAAACGGCTCCGGGTGTGCGAGACTTGGGACTAGAAACCACAGCACTGTAAATATTAGGCGTGCGAAAATTTGAAAAGCGAAATAATTGATCTTTGCGGGTCAAATGGAATAGGTGGGAGGTACCGATATCCACTGGATCATTCCTCCCTCCTTAGAAAGCAATGGTCTCCATTGCCTTAAGTTCCTCCATGAAGGAATTTCTTTGAACAGTGTTGGCAGACGTGCTGGATGTAGATGTGCCACCGGTGGGCAGCCATTGAAGGATCTGAAAAAAAAATAAAAAAAAATCCATCATTGCGTTCCTCTGTTTCTCGAGGGCATCCTCGAGCAATATTTTGATAGGATCTCCTGCTCCCTCGTCTTTCTTTCCTTTCGCCATGGGGGGTTGTCGGGGTTGTGAGGTTGAACTCCTTATACCCTAGCCGCATTGGGGACATGAAGAGAAAAACAGAGAAAGAGCAGAACCACTCTGATACCATTGATCCGGATTTATGCAGGAACGCAAAAAAATACAGATATAACCATAGATATAGAGATGCAACGGAAATAATGCTTCATTTTATTAATAAAAGAATGACTGCAATAAGCTTACAAACATAATGGAAACAAGCTAGGGCGCTGGTAGCGTATCTCTGAGAAGAGATGTGGCGGCTACAGGCCTCTGAACTGTGTTACATTGAGGCTCGCGGGCCTATTACGGACATAATAGAAATAGATGAGCTGAGATGCGCCGTGCGTATCACGAGGAAGAGATGTGGCGGCTACCGACCCTGAGCGTGTTACAATATAGGCATGATCAGAACAAGCGAGCTAGGGCACTGGTAGCGCTTATCTCTGAGAAGAGATGTATCAGCTCCCAGCCCCCTGAACTGTATTACAATGAGGCTCGAGGGCCTATTTATTGTTGAGAAACAATGTAGAATCCAAAACGTCCAAAACCCTAACCGTAGGAGATGAAGCGCCAAAACTGTGGGCGCCCGTTTGGGTAAATTGGTGGTTCAACTTCCCGGGGGCGTAACTTTGGCATCCGATCTCCGTTTGACGCGCTCAATAGCTCGTTAGAAAGATCTATCTGAGGAGTACAATTTTTGAACGAGCAACATCGGTCCATGGACCCATGTTGCTATCCGTTTTCCCAAAAAACGTCGTTTATGGCCTCAAAACGGCTCCGGAAGTTTAAGACCCGAAAAACTGCTAAAAATAGTAAGTTGTGCCGAAACTTACAAACTGAAATAACTGATGGTGGGGGTTCAAATGGACTCGATGGGTGGCCACCAATATCCACACGGATTATTAATGCCCCAAAACGGCTCCGGGTGTGCAGGACCCGAAAACCTGCTATAAATAGTAAGTTGTGCTGAAGCTGAAAAACTGAAATAATTGATGCTGCGGGTCCAAATGGAATAGGTGGGAGGCCACCGATATCCACCTGGAACACAAGCCCACTTCCAATTAGCACCCCAGCTGCAAAATTGACCACTGAGAGCAAGCTTATATAGATACCTGGCGGGGTGCTTCATTAATCATCCAGTGCAATGCACAACTACAAGATCTTGGTTATAAATTGGAGTTAATTGGCCATGATCCCCAGTTCCCACTTACACCATATTTATGTCGTGATTATAGATGAGTTGTATTATCATGAGTACCATGCTTCGCGTGCCAGAACAGAAGCAGAAAAATAGGTCGATCTATTACATGAGGAGCAGCAACATGTTGAGAAAGCACGATATGTCTCAGAAAGTGAGTGAGAGTAGCTCGAATCACTCATCACCTAGCTCTGTGATGGGATCCCAGGATTGTCAGTGCTAATCGATGGTGCACCTACTACAAAGCTTTATACCCTTGCAGCCACACTTAAGGCTTCCTAGATAGAAATTGAAATAGTGTGCACGAACCTAAAGAAAAATATTTCTGACCTCGAGACCAAGCTACAACAGGAAAAATTGTTAGAGGTCTGAGAGCAGTGAGCTCCCATTTTTCAAAAGGAAATTAATAGAATTATTGTAGTTGTGGATGAGTGTATAAATATGTTTGAAGACACCATGGAGATATGGATCTACATCCAAGAGAATCCATTAGTTCAGAAATTTCAAACAAAAATTTGGGATAAGAAACAATGGTTTGATGAGATTTGGGTCGCCACAGGGACACTATTTCTCGCACAGAGAGTGGTCTTGTTGCAAGAATACCGAAGCATTCAAGGTCATACTGATGAGTTTTGTAGCAAGGAGAATCTCGTGGTAGCAAGGACCCAACCTTGGTCCAATGAAGCACTTCAGTTATCACATACCATTGAGGGTGCGCTTAAGGGGATCCGCCAAACTAAAAATAACATTAGTTTGGCAAGAGAGGGGACTACTATAGATAATTTAGTTATGGAAGCTAAGAGCATTGCAACGTAGAGTTTCGAAGCCATTGAGCCTCTACAAAAATCCATCCAAGAGCTAAATACCAAGATGTAGGAATTTGGGGTAGAGTGAGTCAAGGACGAGTCACGATTTTGTGTTGGGTGTCTGTTATTCTAGGGTCCCTTATGTCGATTCACAATGTAATTTTTGTTAACTTTGATGGTAAAACTCAATGCGCAGAACATCAAGGGGCTTTAGGGTGGGTCAAAGCTCCTTCATTTTGTAACGGGAAAAGGTGTAAAACATGGGACTCAAACCAAGGTTTGGGACTAGGGTTTTTACGAATCTAAGTCATATAAATAGGTATGTATGAGTTAGGTCAAAAAATCTAATATCTCTCATATCTATCTCATGATTATGTAATTTTGATGTGATTTGGGCAAGTAATTGGTGATTAGTCTGAGTAAGAGATAGGCTTATGTTGTTGTGTGTGCAGAGACATATATATAAAAGTATTTGTATTTAAATTAAAACATATAATATAAGGTTTAATAATTAAAAAATAAATAGGAGGGGAATATTCCTTGATTCCCCATCCTTGGAATGTTTTCATTGTGCTCCATCAATTTCCTCTGGGTAAACCAATGTGATATGATGTGTATATTGCATGAAAGGGCTTCATATATATTTCATGGAAGAGTATTTGTAATACAAATGAGGGTACGAATGTTTTGTTAATGTTTTAAAAATAGTGGGGAGGAGGTCTTGTTAATTTGGCAGCTTAGTGACAAATTACAACCATGTGACTAAATTCCTATGTTTGAGAGAACCAATTTTGGCTATTGAATCTCTCAATTTGGATAAGGGAAAGTATACTTATGAATAAAATCCCACATATTCACATTTGGACAGTTCAACTCTAATAGGAAATTGGTCACCCTTGCAAGCCTATAAATAGAAGTGACCTCAAGCTCATTTTTAAATCACCAAGAATCATCTTCTTCTATTCTTCATTGATTGGTTCACACATGTTTGAGAGTGGGTTGGAGAAAGTGGTTGTAAAAAGTCTAAAAATATAGGTTCTGAAGCTTGCACGTTTTCTAGGGTTTTGGGTCATAGCCACATGCTCATCAAAGGAAATTTTCGGCTATAATGGCAGGCTAGCAGGCTCAAGGGTGCAATTGGAAGGTCTTAGTGGCATGAAGACAAATTCCTCCATGTGGTTGGGCTCTAGGAATAAATTTTACTTCTTATCACAGTTGAACGCAAACAAGAAAAGTTTTCTCTAATATATATTGATGTTGGGAACATATTTCTGAATTTTGTTGGGTTAATTTTACTATTTTTTTTTGTATTGGCCTCATTATACTCTCTACTGAACATTTTATGAAAATATAATAGAGAAATAATTTTCAAACATTTTTCCCCCTTGTGGGGATTTTCCCTGGTATTTGACTAAAGCTGGTGTCTCTTGTTGATGTGTTGATTGTCTCCTTTATCATTGCATTTACTGTTATATCTTCAATTACTTATGGTTATTGGAAATATTAATTGTTATTGAAAATATTGCTAATTGAAGAAGTGATTTGGGATTAAAGTATTTGAAACAACATAGAGCAGTGTGAAAGTTAACATGATATCAAAGGTAAGGTGAAGGAAAATCCCAAAAGGAAACAAACATTGAAGAAATCATCTTTGGAATGTTGAAGGAGCCTATCTAATCAAGTCAATATGTATTCATCTTTCTTAATGGAACATGAGAAGTTGGGTGACTCATCTAACTTTGTTGCATGGAAGATCAAGTTGGAGATAATATTTGGTAAATATGATGGTTTGGAATACATTGAAGGACAATTCCCTGATCCTCCATAAAATATCTTCATTGATGCCAAGAACAAGCACAAGAAAGGCGAGTAAAAAGCAAAAAAAATCATAGTTGATGTTTTACAAGATAGTCTACTTGCATATGTTGGAAATTTGAGAAAATATAAGTACATGAATGATAAAAATTTTGGCATGTATGAAGTCAAAATTTGAATGAAATCATATCCTTGGAATATCAACTCAAAGACATGAATATGAATAGAGTAGAGGTTGTGCAATCCGACATTATGAGAATATCTCGTCTTAGAGATCAATTTCAAGGAGCTGGATAAATTGTACCTGACAGGGAATTGGTGATTGTGAGTCTCAGAGGTATCTCTCCCATTTGGGAAACCTTTATTAAAACATAAGCAAAAACAATTCCTTCTCATCACTTGATGAGATTGTTGGTAAGCTCACTCAAGAGAATCAAGGATGATATCAAGAGGAAGGATAAAAAAACATGATGAGGTGTTTAGAGGTAGAAGAATTACTCCTGGAGTTGATGATTATTTTCTCAATAAAAGTCCCTGTTAGAATCTTTCTCATTTAAATGGTAGTATAATCTCTCGCACAAAGGCCTGATTGCATGAATTATCTTAAAATAAAAATAAACTAACAAAAACTATAATTAATCTAAAGAAAATATATGAAATATAAGAAGAATATGTTGGTATGATAGAATTTGTTTAAACAATAGATATTAAAGTATTTAAATGAACACAATGCCACGTGAAATACCATGTGATTTAAAATCCTATCTGGAATTTGAATCCAAAAAACCGAAAAAGATAATTTTTGTGAGAAATTTTATGTAAAAACTTAAAAAAGATATTCGCAGGTTTTCATGCTATTGATTTTTTTGGGTATTTTCTGAAATATATATGCATGCATTATCTAAAGGAAATTAATTATCACTTATATATCACAAATGAGAGAAATAAAATCCTATATTTTAATATCTGATTTCAATGATCAACTAGTAATGAACGAATTAACAATTTGTCAACTCCTAATGATAAAAAGATGTAAATTCTAACATATCATAAGAAATGTCTAATAGAGTAATCAAGCATTCATTCATAATTAAATAGCATAAGTTATAAATAAATACTAGAATCATCCATTAAGTAATTAAAATGATTTCGTGACATAAATCGCATAGCTCATCACACATTAAGACTGAAAATGGTTTTCGAAAAAACTGGTACTTCAAAATTGATCCAAAAATACAAGTTTGTAGTCTTGAAAATTTCTCGGCCCTTTGAACCAACACAAAAGGGTATTTAAATACTAAGAAAACTAAAATAAGTCTTGAAACAATAAAATCAATATATTTCCTGAAATCAAATGCTTAATTTTAAACATAAAGATCATATCCTTGATCAACTGATATTTTCTTGAGAAGTAGGTAGCCTTCCTATTATAGGTCAATTTGGGCACCATTCCCAATGACCTGGTTAACTGGGTATCATCTCCAGGGCCAATTATCAAGGGTCTATCATTCCCTATCATTTCAGTTGCTACATGCCCTAAGACAAGAAACAAGAACAAATCAAGCAAGACTTTCATCAAGAAAAGGTTTCCAAGGTTTGAAGCTTATTATATAGCATATGAGAGCTCACCAACGCAGGCTCTAAGGGGCCTAAGTGTGCTGCATATGCATGGAAGCATGATTTATCTATAATTCCCAATTCTGGCCCAACAAACTGGCGACTCCACTGGGGAGAATTTCTCTTAGTTCTAGGTTTTTAAGCCTCTGATTTTCTTTGTTTATCCACCCAGTAGTTGTTACTCATCAAGATTACACTTTTTCAAATCCAAATTAGCAAAGAAAGTGAGTTAAACAGTAGTATTTTTCTTTTTATATTGTGCCCAATGCACCCTTAGATAGGACATAGTGCTTTACAGAGCACTGTCTCTCTTCCTAGCCTGCGTTGCAAAGCACTGTCTCCCTTTGGAGACTGCATTGACCCCTGAAAACACCCAAATTCCATTTAATTTTCCTTTGCAATTTTCTTCAATTTTCTTTCTGCTATGTTTTGAAAATTTTGCTTCTCATATTGACCAGTACCTCTATATACTTCTTCCTCCTTTGACTGAAAATTTGTTCAATGTTTGTTTAAATTTTTTTTCTTTATCATTGACAAGTTGATTTCAAAGTACCTTTTATGGTTGCATTAAGAATCATTTTCTTTTGAAATAGAAATTGTCATAAATCTTCATTTCCTTGATAGGAGAAATTGTTGTTGAAGTCCTCGTTTTTCCTTCAAAAGAGATTTTTTTTTTTGTATTCTTCGTTTCTCGGAAGTAAAAAGCATTTGAATTGTTGATTTAGTGCACCTAGTTTCTTTTCTGCATTCATAACATTAAAGAAAATGAAAATAAAAACTTGCATTTTCATGTAGAATAATGTGTGTTTTTCAAAAGGAACAATAGGAAATCTACATTTAGTTTGCACTCATTGATTTGTTTTGTTCATTGATTTTTTTGCTCACAAATTATTTGCACTCTTCCCTTAGTAGCTAGGTTTCTCATTTAATAAATTGAAAGTGAAAGATTGTTTATCATTCTTAGCTTGCATTTTAGGAATTTCATACACATCATCATGGTGAACCTTTGAAAGGAAAATTGAAAGCAAGATCAACATAAAATTAATGTCAATCTACCTAACAAAGCATTGGAACCATAGAGATAACATTTAGAAGGTCTAGGCTAGAGACGTGTTCCAATGTCGTAAAACATAGCAGCTGTCGTTAACTTGTTTGTGATACATTCCGAGTGTGATACCTCACTCCACGTACGTAAGTATATGCTAGCTCGTCCATGTACTTTTGGGTGTATCGGGCGGTGTTACAGTATGATAAGTATAAAGGGGTGCTCTCACTGTGCAATTTCACATCAGACAATGCTAATACAGACTTGGGCCTCCACGTACCTTCGGGTATATTTGGGAGGACAAATTTTAGGTGCTATTCATCCATAGTGAACCAATTCGGCCGCCTTGAAATTGTGATGCATCGAACACAGCATTCGAGGAGATTTCCTGCCCATACTTCTTGGTTCGTCAGGAGGTATTATGCAGTTCACAGTTTCCTGGTAAACCCTTTTGCCTAGCATTACCCTCTTTTTGTTTATTTTTTTTTTGGTTAAAATAAAGCAGTAATCATGGAAGAACAAAATCCTATCCCCCATCATTTGCATAGATTAGCTTTAAAACCACCTTTACCGCCAGAAGTTACTTCTAGTAGGCGAAGGTGATCATGATCTATTGAATCAAGTATAATTCGTACCTCTGGTGAAACATAATATTTTAAACCAGAGTTAGCTCAAATTGTTTCTACACATCTCGGTTCATCTTCTGTTGTCGAAATGGATTCTTCATAGCTACCAGTGGTCACGATCCATCCAATCGGTGAGACCATACCTCCTGGACCCGACGTTGTTCAATCACAAGTTGATCCAGATCTTGTCTCTTCTTTGCTAGCACATCTAAATCTAGAAGTCAAAAAACTGGAAGTTGTTCCTACCTTGGTCATCTCACAAACTTCTGTAGCCATTGAAACTCCTATATCACACAGTCAACCATATAAAATATATTTTTGGTCTGGCGGTGAAATTATTCCACCTGGTTTAATTGAGATTGAAGAAATCCCACAAGAAGATACACCTTTAACTCCAACCCATTTTGGGGGGGACCTTTACTTATACCAGTATTTTCCTCAATCGTTTCCATATGCTTTTGTTGATCCTGTCCCAATTCAATCTCCCATCGATTTTTGAGGGTATACATTTGGTCAAACAACCATGTTTGAACCAATATCTTCAGTTGGGCCTGCTGTTCCAATTATGTTAGCTCCTGCCCTCGCTACTCCGTCGATGTTCACAACTTCACCAGAGTCATATTTTCATGGTGGCCCTTCAGTCCTAACAGGTTACAAATCATTATTTGGCACTTTCTCTGGTGCATCTTCAAGACCATGATATTTACCAATGTAATCATCCGGTATTTTAACTGGTAGTCCTATCATTAGTACTGAATGACATGATTCATTACATACATGATTAGGGAAATATCAAGTCGGTCCTTTTGGGTCAATTCCCTTAAATACCATATCAACTGGACTCCTAGCATTCGAGGAACAATATTTTTTGTCTTATTATCCTCCTTATGCTGAAGGGAAAAATTTTGTCACCCAATATGATAGTACTCTGTCACTTCTTAGTCAAACTAATGTTGACATGAATGTTTGTCAATGGTAGGCCACTCTTCCTATCCAACCACAAACGGTTGTACATTCGTATCAATCGGTTCAACCTATTACACCCACTTCATTACCACTTGTTAATACATCTCTACCCTTGTTACAGAATCAAAATATTGTACATGAACCTTATCAAGTGGGTTCTTCGCCTCAATATCATCAAATTTTTGGGTCCACAAAATCCAAATCCTTTGGTTAATTTACAACAACCTGTATTAGGCATTATTTATTCACAAGCTGGTGTACCATTTTATGGGATGTCACAACCGCAACCTAGTTATACATATCAATCGAATCCAAGTTATGCTAATTTGGGTTATAACATTGGTGGAAATACCCCTTGGCAACCTCAGGCACAAATGCCTCAACCTTCATTTCAACAAGTAACATATCCAGGTTTTGGTCAATAGAATCGTCAAGCGATTGCTACGCAAAAAAACCCCTATCTGGGTTACCAACATCAAATTCCGTATGTTGGTGCTCAAAGGCCTGTTGCTCAAGCAATTCCATCTTACCCTGGTTATGCTCAACCTGACCTTAATTGACAGTTGCCTTTTGTTGCAACCATAGAATTACTAGATTTAAACTGGTTAACCAATGATCCCATAAATTATGCTCCTTGGTGGCCGGTGATACCTCATAAATTACCCTCCAATATTACTAAATTCAATGGAAACCATAGAGAATATCCGTCGACTCATGTCATGACTTGTCATTTATGTTGTTCATCAAATTCCCTGAATGATGATTCTGTTCGACTACATCTTTTCCAACATACGCTTACGGGTATGGCTACTAAATGGTACATTGAGTTCCCTAGAGCTTCTTTGACAATGTCACTGCCCTAGCTACTATCCTTTTGACCCATTTACAATTACCGATCAGATACGAAACTGGAACGAAACTCTTGACCAACTTCAAACATACTAATGCTACTCACATTTCTGATCATATTCATGAGTGGCATCATCATCGACGCATGGTTAAGACATTTTTTCTGGATCATCTCCTCGCTGAATGGTTCATTAAGTCCCTATTACCATCTATAACTGAGGATGTGGCTAAGGGTGGCGTCATCATAGAAGAGCAAGTTATCGCTCATGCCCAATATTTAGACTTGATTTATACTCATTCTGGCATGCTCTATGAAAAAATTCCTAATGCGCCACGATCTAATTTCAATGTTCCTCCTCAAATAAAGGAATCTCATGCTGGAGATGGCTTGATAAGCACTGAAAACACACACCACGCTACTGCATCTGATCCTACTCCTACTTCCGAAATTAATGCCATGTCATTTGACAAAGGCAAAAGTGACAAGCAACCAGGAAGTAAGAAAAAGGGGAAATCAAAGAAAAAGCAAACTTCTAACCCGTAGGAAAGATCATCTGATCAACTGTCTGGACCATAGAAACCTCGTTATCCATGCATAATCTGTAATGAGGAACACTTTGTTAGGGATTTTCCTCACCGTGCTGAAGTCTCAAAAATCATCAAGACTTCCCCTGCATCAACTGTGTTGACAGACCCGTTTCCAAATCCAGACACTAATTTGGTTGCTACGGATCCAGCTCCTAGTTCCCAAGTGTTAATGTTATCCAACACAAAACCTTCACAAGATATTTTTGTGTCAACGTGTAATAAAGACTATGGTAGTTTGGTCACTGATCAACCTACTATCTCGACAATGAATCCATCTACTGAATCAGTACCACCTACTGTTATTCCTGAATTGACAATTAAGCCACCAAAGGGAGTAATTCATAAATTGACATATAATCCTCGAGCAAGAGCTGTAGAAAATTATAATATAGTTGAATATTTGGCTCAATCCCCTTCAACTGTGTTTGCTCTTGAGGTATTACAGAATTGTCCCTCCCAGAAGCAGGCTTTATTGTCAGCCATTGGTGGAATTGATCTGACTGATTCTAATCTTGTCGTCTTTAATCATACGGGCTATTTGCTGCAACTACCAGCAGAATTGGCATTCTCCATACAAGTAAATTTTCTTAATCACCTTGTTCATCGCACTATTATTGATCAGGGAGCATCTATGTGCATTATGTCTCTAAAATGTTGGAAGTCACTTGGCTCGCCACGATTATCACAATCATCAACAACGTTGAAGGCTTTTGATGGAAGAACATATAAGCCTTGTGGTATTATCAATAACCTGCATGTTGAAATAGGGGGAAAAACAATGAATATTGATGTCGAGATTTTTGATGGACCCCTTGACTATAATATTTTACTTGGAAGACCATGGGTATATGCAATGACTGCCATTATTTCTACATACTTTAGAATGATTTCCTTTCCACATAAAGGTACCATCACAGTCATTAATCAATTATCCTTTTTTTCCTCCACTTCACAGGTAACTCGAAGCGTTCCATTTTTTCACTTACCCCAACTAGAAATTTAGAACATTGGTGTAGGACTCTTAAAGGATTCCACTCTTATGGGAACCTTTGCATTACCGCTGCTCGCGATGTCGGCAGAAATTGAAATTATAGAGAACTGCTACATGATCTCTTCCAGTCTATCTGGCTTAAGGGAGAGTACAAGTGATTCTTATATTTCTAAGTTGGATGAATTTTTACCACCCAGCCCTATTGATCTGGCATAGTAATCAATATATTTGGCTTGGGCGGAAAATTTGAAAGCAGCGTCGCCAAGCATTTGGGTTGATCCTTCATTATATTTTGGTACTCCATCTGATCCATTTTCCTCAAAGTTTTTGACAGATGAAAATATTTTGGAAGCTATGATGTCAGAAGGAGAACCATGGGAAGATTACCATCATCATTTCCATTTTCCTGATTATGAATAAAACAATCTTAGTGAGCTATATCACCCATCCATCAAAACTTTTTTTTCGAATTCTTTACCGATTAATGCAATTGATTCCGAGAAAAAATTATCAAATATTGAAGAAACCATTTCTATCTATATTTTGACCAAACCGGGCATTGTAGAAAATATTCATGTCGGTATATCTTGTTCCCCATCAGAACTTGATTCATATCGCTCTTTATTTCGTGAATTTCGTGACATATTCACTTGGTCTTATGAGGAAATTCCAGGCATAGATACTAGTATAGTTGAACACACTATTAATATTTATCCTGATGTCAAATCGGTGCACCAATGGCTTCATCTTATTCATCTAAAGAAAGTCGCTGCCATCAAAGCAGAAGTTGAAAAACTGTTGCGTGATGGTTTCATTTACCATGTTCTGCTAACTGAGTGGGTTTCCAATATCGTTCCTGTTATCAAAAAACAAGGAACCATTAGAGTGTGTGTCGATTATCGGGATTTCAATATGGCTTGTCCAAAAGACAACTATCCTACTCCATTTATCAACCAAATTATTGACAATTGTGCTGGATGTGAAATATTTTCATTCATGGATGGATTTTCTGGCTATAATCAAATCAATATACACCCAGATGATCAACATAAGACAACATTAATTTGTCCCTCAGGCACATTCGCATATAGAAAACTTCTGTTTGGTTTAAATAACGTTGGGGAAACTTTTCATAGAGTAATGGATTATGCTTTCAACGACATCAAGCACATCGTTCAACCATATCTAGACAATTTACCAGTGCATTCATGAAATCATATTGATGACCTGATGCATTTAAGAGCCATTTTCTTACGCTTCCGACACTACATAATACGCCTCAATCCATATAAATGTGTTTTTTGTGTTGGTTCTGGTCGATTGCTCGGATTCGTAGTCTCAAAAGAAGGAATTCGAATAGATCCACTAAAGGTACAATCCATTCTTAATTTTCCTGCACCATCAAATTTACTTTAGATACATAAACTTCAAGAAAAGGCTAACTTCCTGAGTAGGTTCATTCCAAACTACACCAAAATGGCTAAAGGATTTGCTCGATTATTGAAAAAGGGGGTTCCCTTCCATTGGGACCAAGTTGTGCAAGCTTCTTTTGATGCTGTCAAGGACACTCTTGTCCGAGCGTCATTAATGTATCCTCCTAATTATCAAAATGATTATTTCCTATATATCGTTGAGGCTGAAACGACCGTCGCTATGGTATTGGTCCAAGTAGAAGATGGAATTGAACATACAATTTATTATTTGAGTCGTAATCTCAATGATACGGAAGTTAAGTACTCATACATGGAAAAGCTTTCCTTGGCAGCTATTCAAGTTGTTCAAGGATTTCGTCATTATATCCTGCTCCAAAAAACAACAATATTTTCGGATTGCAACCCCATGACTTATATCTTATCACGTCAATTTATGGGGGGAAAATATTCAAAATGGATTGTCATTTTGTAGGAATTTGATTTGGAATTCATCAAATCCAAGTCAAAGAAGTCTTTAGTTTTGGCTGAGCTTCTCTGTGACCTTCCCTCTGATAGCAATGCACCTACGTCAGAACCATAAATTCCTGATGAGTCTCTGTTTCTGATCGGATCATATGATCCTTGGTATGGGGATTACATATTTATCTCCAAACAAAAATTTTCGACCTAATACCTCTCACTTTGAACAGTGACGTATTTGATACCAAGCCAAATATTATCTGATCGTCGGTGATACACTTTATCATCGTGGTGTCGATACAATTTTAAAGAGATGCCTCACTCATGAGGAGGCTGAAAAAGTGTTAAATGATTGTCATGATGGGGCTTGTGGTGGAAATTTATCTAGATATGCTACTACACAGAAGATACTCTGCGCTGGTTACTTTTGGCCTACTATTTTTTGAGATTGCATCCTTGCAGTCAGAAGTTGTCATGCGTGCTAGATTTTTTATTATAAGATCCGCAAACCACTAGCGCCAATGCATCTTGTTGTCTCTGCAGGACCATTTATGAAATGTGATATTGACTTCATGACATGTAACCCTACTTCGTCTGGGGGGCATGGTTATATTATTGTCGCAGTCAACTATTTTACCAAATGGGCCGAAGTGATGCCTACATTCAATAACACAGGACATACAACTGCATTATTTTTCCTTAATCATGTTATTCCATGGTTTGGGGTCCCACATGCCATAGTTATAGATCATGGGAAGCATTTTCGCAACCACATGATGTCTGAATTGACTGCTAAGTTAGGATTGTCACATGATAATTCTACTCCTTATTATCCACAATCAAATGGACAAGTTGTGGCTATTAACAAAATTCTTAAACGAATGCTTCAACAAATGATAGTAGTTCGTAAAAAGAACTGGCATTTGATCCTGTACTCTTCCTTGTGGGCATATCAAACCTTGGTGAGAAACACAACTGGATTTACTCCTTTTCAATTGGTGTATGGTTTGGAAACTATCTTACCAATCCAATGCAAAATATCATCGTTAAAACTCGAGATAGACTTGTTACCTGACACCTCAGAAGAATAAGTGTGTCTTCTTCACCTAATCCATCTTGATGAAACACGTCGTGAAGCCCAATTGGCCAACGAATCATATAAGAAACATATAAAGGTGCAATACGACAAAAATGTCCAGCCTCGCATCTACTTAGAGGGTGGCTTGGTCCTTCTTTATGATAAAAAATCTGATGTAATAGGTACAGGGAAATTCAAGCCATTGTGGCATGGCCCCTATATTATCAAAAGAGTTCTTGCTAAGGGTGCCTACGAGTTAGTTGATTACAATGGAATTCCATTCGCACAACCTAGAAATGTGTTGTATTGGAAACGTTACTATGCTTAATCATGAGCGTAGTAATTTTTTGTATTATATTATATATATGATGTTTATTTGCATTCACTATCTTCATTTGTTTTTAGAGTTTTCTTGACGTTAGTAATCCACTTTACAATTTTATCGCAGATGTCTGAATCTTCGGAACCATTTGTTGGATATGCTGACGGTGCTAGTCATAGTACGCAAAATCTATCCTCTACAGCATGGGCCATTTTCACTCTGAACGACGAGTTAGTGAGTTTTCAAGGGATTTGTATTGGTAGATCGACAAACAATATCGCTAAGTATAGTGCGTTGATAAAACTTCTCTCTGATGCAATTTCATTTGGTATTAACAGCATAATCATAAGGTTAGACTCACTACTTGTGGTTTTACAACTTACTAGTGTTTATACTGTTAGAAATCCAACACTTCTTAGATTGCTCCTAAGAGTTTGACTTTTGGAAAGAAATTTTGATTTCATTCAATATCAGCATATTTCCATAAATTTGAATGCATTGACTGATTCATTAGCTAATCAAGTCTTAGAAAGACATTTACAACATATGTAAAGAAAACATTCACATCATTGAATGGGATTACACAATAAACATAGGAAAAACTCTGAAATCATATAGATAGATAGTTATAGGTTTTTACAAAATTTGTGCTCAAGACACATTGGTCATCTAACCTCAAAATGTATGCAAAATGTCACAATTAAACTTGTGGTGCTCATGGTAACATGCTATAGATCTATCAATCCTGCGGAGCAACTACATCAAATGGTTAGGAACCCCAATAGTGTGTCGTTGCAGTCGCATGGGTAACTCTTTGACCCGGAAATCCGGAATTCCGAAGGTCAAACCCTCTATGTGATGTTGAAGCTCCGCCATAGTATCAGCCATATCAAGGTCCTGAAGGACTTCTCTACTAACATCCCTCTCTGCTGGCACATCTGCTTCATGCTCTGGTTCCTCTAGTGGTTGAACACGACCTATATCTGCATTACATCAAACATTTAGTTTAGTCTTGGGAACACATCAAAATAAAAAAACATTGTATAAACCTTAGAAAAATCAAAAAACATGGTCAAAACATTCTTACCCATTGCACCCCACTGAGCGCCTTCTGGTAATACTAAATCTAGATCTCCTCGAGAGTCAATGCCTGCATATTAATACTAATCAATGGCGACAAATTGTCATTGGAACCAGGTGAATAATGTAGTAGAGAACACAATGGTCAATTGGCCTGCATGCGACCCATGAGTTCTATCCATCTCTGCATTCGAGGATCTATAGGACTAGATATATCCATTGTTACATGCTGTGGCTGCATTAGTGGAATCTGTTCCAAAGCGAAGGAGATAAGGATTGAAACATAACTGAAATATTTCTTCCTTCGTCCCTTTGCTTTGTTTGGTTGTTCCTTTATTTGAGATAGAACAACTTCAAACCAGTTGAAGGTTGTTGGCTCTAAACACTCTAGCGCATACTACATATACAATCTATTCACTACATGTAGTGTAACAGTGCCAACAACTTTAGTGATCGTGAAAAGGATGGTTCTCAAAGACAAATCCCTGACATCCTGGATGCTTATTTTTCCATCTTTGCTAGTTTCTGCCCCTAGATAGCAATACTGCATAACATAATCCCTCATTGTCTCTCTTCCAACGGTAGACCCTGTGACAGAAATGGGCAAACCTCTCCTTGACAAACCTGTGAGAAAATACACGTCCTCAACTGTTATGGGAACCACTTGATTTTTAATGTGAAATGCCTCTATCGCTGAATCCCATGCTCGAACTAAGAACTCCAAGAGTTCTATTTGTTGCCGCATTCCCAACAATTTGAAGTACTTAAGTCGTCCAAAATCTCTTAAGGCTCTTACAGTACTCGGATCATTCAAGGAAATCATATCTTGTTCTTCATGTTCTCTTTCCCTCCATGTAATCATCATTATAATCCAATGGTAACCTGAAATACAACCATGAGATCCATTAGATTCCATTCATTGCAAAAAACTAGGAAAATTTTGGGCACAACATGAAAAACAAAAACTTGAACTATGCCCAACGCACTCCCTGAGCTAAGTCAGTGCATTGCATATGTAGGTACCCTTCACTGTACCTTCTATGCAATGCAGATTTCAACATTCAAGGGTGTGTTGCCCTCATTTTTGGCAAAATTTACCCTAGGGGCCTTAAAACCCTAAAAAAATGCAAAAGTTGGAGATGAAATGAATACCAAAGGGAAGAAGGGGTTCATGGTACTAACCTGGATGCGACGAAATCTATTCACAGAAACGACTGCAATCGATGACTGAATTTCGATGGAAAAATCAGGTTCAGAGCTCCAAAATGCAAATGGTAACTATGGAATGGTAAAAATGAATAGTGAAACTACTTTTTATACTCATTTAATTGTTTGCAAGTTAAACTTATTGTTGTGACTATGGTTTTATTATGTTTTTATCATGAAACATGTATTTTTAATCCATTTGATGTTGTTCTATAATGGGACATACAACTGATGAATAGATTAGTCGTGCAGATTTATTCAAAGAATGACTTGACCACAAAGCATACTTTTCCTCCTTATTTTTCGAGCTTTGATAAAAAAGAAAAAGGATTTGAAGCGCACTTTTATATCTTTTTCGAGCTTTGATAATAGTAAAAAAGGAACCCCTAGAGTCTTCTTTCAGCTCTTTTCAGACTCCGATAATGTGAAAATATTGTCGAGCACTCGTCTTTTTGATCTCGTTAAAGTAAATGAATTGATATCTACTCAGTATAAGTTTAACCCTTTTCCGAAATTAGATAGATTATTTACGAAAAAGGAATACCTTGGTTAAATATGACCAAAGAGGTTCTCTCAAATATTATTTTACACTTTTTCAGGTCTGAGTGACAAATTTATGAAAAATTACTTATGGAGTTTTCTTTCATCCTCTTTTTCAAACTCTCTAAATATGAAAAAGGACCGGGCTATCACTGTTGTTAAGCTCGTTAAAACATAAATAGCGATGGGCTTGTCAATCATGGAAAGAATTGAGTTTCATTCATTGCTAGACTCGTTAAATTATTAAATATCGATACTTTATTCACCCCAAGAGTTGAATTATAGATCAAGAAAATTTTATCCTCCTCAAGCTTGTTAAAAAATAAAGAGGTACTGGTCAACAAATGACCGAGGAAAATTTGGGAAAAGTGAGCAAGAATTATTTTTGGTATCAAGTCGCTCTTGAACATGACATTTCTTTCACTCCATGTCTGTGACTATTTGGGTTGGGTAATCATCTTGATGGTTCATTCACACCTATGGTTCATCATACCTTCACTTCGGTTTTGGGTCAATGCTGCCAACTTATCACAGTGTCGCCGATATGTTCAAGATAAGTCATCAAGTGATTTAAAACTCATCCTTCTGCAATACTCGTAAACCGTCCTTCTCATGACCATCATCCCTGAAAATTGCTATATCAAGTCATATCCCTGTCTCCGAAATTAGTAACTCCTGTTTTGCAATAAGGTGACTTCCTGTCAACAAAAAATCAATATCCAGGAAGTTCACTTAGAAACATCAGATTCCAGTACCATGAGGCTTGTTACAGCATCAACAAGATCCTCACCTCCGGACCTTTGATAGAAAGATTTTTTTTGGAGTTTGACATCAAATCATCTATTCACGCCTTAGAAAATGTATTGTAGTACCTTGAGGACCATTTTCATTAATGGTGTTTCTCTCACATTTGTTAACAACTCACATCATTGGCTGGTAATGAAATGATGTCTTTCCATTATCGACTATAAACCATATATTCGCATGGCTAGACTTGTACCCAAATGATTGAGTGAACAAGATAAGAAGACCCCCGATCTAGTTTCATCCATTCGGGCTGCGATTTCAGGATTTTTGTACACATCATCTGTATGGTGACCTTACATACATACTATCATCCAAACATGGGCCTATATCTGTAGGCATGTCTGCATCTAGGCAACATTCCAATGAAGACGACTTTCTGAATTATGTACATATTATTAGATTGTTTTATGTGATGAATATGGGAATGCATGCCCTCAAAAATTATGATCAATGAGGATATATCATGATGTAATGTATTGTAAGATTGATGCAGGTGACCATTCCGCTTCATCTCCAGGCTCATCACAATGTAAAGCATCTCAATCAAATGTTTTTATTATTTGGATCTCATGCTTTAGGGAGCAATTGGTATAGGTCAATTTGGGCACCATTCCCAATGACCTATTTAACTGGGAATCATCTCCAGGACCAATGATCAAGGGTCTATCATTCCCTATCATTTTAGTTGCTACATGCCCTAAGAC
The DNA here is from genome assembly GCA_034641835.2 of Pinus albicaulis. Classification (NCBI taxonomy): domain Eukaryota; kingdom Viridiplantae; phylum Streptophyta; class Pinopsida; order Pinales; family Pinaceae; genus Pinus; species Pinus albicaulis. Next base: position 1,024,608,357 of record CM076582.1, read on the forward strand.
AAGAAACAAGAACAAATCAAGCAAGACTTTCATCAAGCAAAGGTTTCGAAGGTTTGAAGCTTATTATATATCATATGAGAGCTCACCAACGTAGGCTCTAAGGGGCCTAAGTGCGTTTCATATGCAGGTAGCCCCATGCAAGGCTGATCTAAAAAGAACTTCTTGACATTAACAGGTGTGTTGGTCACATTGGGAGCGAAATTCTCATTGTTCCAGAATCTCCACCTGGCTAGTGCCTTCTAGAAGAGTTCACATGTGTCAAGCTTCGGATCCAAGTGTCCATTTGAAATATACATGACTGGAAACATGTATTGCCTATTTTTGGAAAGTCATTGATTTCAAAACAACCTACAGTTCATATATAAATTGAGCATAGATCTAAGTGCTTGAGAAGGAATAATTTGAGTAGAGAAATGTTGGAGAATTTTCAATTGAGAGCTAGATTTGTATAGCTATTGCCAGAGAGATTTATATTGTGATGAGGCTTGGGGATGTTGCTGGAAGGGTCACTTAAAATCAGTCATTTGGTTGTAACCTCTCCTTCTATCATCAATAAAGAGTACCGCTTATTTTTCCCTATATGCATCTGTATTGACTTTGATTTTCCATATTGCAAGATCTTGGTTGATGTATATGGTTTATGCTTTACTAATTTAGCTAACTAGCTTGAATAGATATCTATATTATTGCATCTTCTGTTGTTTCAGTTTTCTTTCTTACAGGAATCATTCCGCACAAACCACTTGAATTTGAAGTTGCAACAGAAGTGACAGAAGGAGCCATTTGGAAGCGATTCATCAAGTAAGCCTTCAATCCTTTTTGTGTATCTATTCTAAGTGAGGAAAAATAGTCTTATAGTCTTTCACCTGATGTTCTAGACTAGCACCTATCTAGGGAAGCGTGATTTATCTGTAATTCACAATTCTAGCCCAACACTTTCCATATCTTTAGAATCTTTGTATTTGAGACTGAGAAATAGGTGGGGTCCATGAAATTTGGTATTTTGTTCCCATTGTGAATATACATGGGAAACAACACAAAAAGTGAATGGAAGGAAATTGATTAATGTTGATTTGGAAGCTGGAAAACAACCCTTGGACCTTTTTCTTTTTCTTCTGATACTTGATTTCAAATTTAGAAATTAGCTTGATTTGTTCAAAAATTATTTGTATAAATTTCTGGAAATTTTTTTGTTTCCAGACTTTAATCCTTTTGATTTCTACCTGATCCATTGTTATAATATCTTCTGTTAGATGCTTTAATTCTCTTGGAAAAATGTCCTTCAGTGGATTTGAAACTGGAATATCAAATTCTTCTATAAAGTGTGTTCCTTTCTCCCAGATTGTCAAACATTGTCCTTGTGATTTTTGCATCCATTTTCTGATTTCTTTAACTTCATATTCACTGCAGCTTAAGGAAGCAATAATCAATCTGCTATCTTTATTCGAAGCTTTTGGAATTTCATCAAATTGAAATTCCTTTTCCCAATCCAGAATAGAAATTTTGTTTTTCTTAACATATTTGTCCTCTTCTATTAGTGAATCAATCCTTTCATTTAAGTCTATAATTTCATGATAAAATATTGAGAATTTATCCATATTTTTATAGAAATTTGATTGATTTTTTGTTAAAATTAAAGAAAAAAAAAACTATATATCTTTCTCTCTAAAAAATCCTAGAATTTTTGTGGCCTCTTGATTATGATTAACTTGATTATGAAGAGATTTGATTTTCTCTTTTCAAGTTGTGTTCATAATTTCATAATTTTTAGGACCTTCTTCGTTCCAAATACAAGTTTTCTCTTCATGTATTTTCCTTAATTCTTGAATGTGTTGTTCATATTTTTACTTTACCTCTTTCAATTCTTTCTGAAATTTCTTTTGTATATTTTTCCTTTCTGTAGTGAAACATTGAATTAGAGTTGCAAATGCTTCTACCAATTCTCTTCATTAAATATTCCACTTTTCTCCAATTTCTTCTCTAAAAATTTAGTCTTTTATAGACTTTTATGATATGAAGTTTCAAGTTCATTCAAATGACATTAATTGTAATTTACAAAATTTCCTCAAGTCTCATAGGATTCTTGGGCTTTCAATTTCACATCTCCCTGAGCCTGATAGCTAAATTTAAACACTGAATCTAACGTATCATGTTTTATTTTTGTGTTATTCTTACCATAAATTTCCTTAAAGAATTGAAATAATAATATGTCATAGAAGGAATTGTATATGGATCTGCCTCTAACTCAGAAACTAGTTTGAACAAAAATGATTCTCAAGGAATCGTAGTAGAAATGTGTGTTACAGAGGTCTTAGGAGATGTAGTTTAAATAGTATCTATCTTTCCATGAAATTCCATTGTCTCCTCATTCTTCTTGGTGGAAATTTCAGTAGATATTTTCTTCTCTTTCTCCTCATCAATTTCCATTTCGTCTCTTCATGTAGTTTCTAGTTTCTTCTTCTTTGTTTATTAAAGGGAATTAATTTCAATCATTTCTTGTTTATTTGTTCCTTCCTTTATTATTCTTTTTTTTTGTTACTACACTTTCTGACTTATATTTCAAAATTTCCATTATTGTGACCTCTCCTTCCTTACCTCTGACAACGTCATCTTCTATTTTTTTCAATTTCAACCCTTTGTTCCTTATGAGAAAAAATAGAAGGATCAGAAGTGAGTTAGTTGAAATTAAACTGAAAAAAATCAGAAGCCTTTAACTATTCAAAATAAATTTTTAGATGTAGAACTTTTTCATTTAGGAAATTTTCCAAAATATGTTCCCTAAACTTTCAAAATTCGTCTCTTTTTCGATATTTAAGGTTTCCCCCCTTTCAATATCCTACTGAAAATCATCAATATCTATGAAAATTTTCTCAAATGGACATCCTCGATGAGTAAATATTTTCATATAGTTTATTGTTATATAATTATTGCTCATAATTGCACTAGGACCATAGTCATAGTGATGTAAAAAAAGTAACCAAAATTCTTGAAGCTCTTTGACTTCCTTGAATCCATACCCTTTATCCCCGATAATTTGTCACCAAACTTGATTAGAAAACCAGGCCAAATTTTATTATGTAATTTTCTTAACTTTTTATCTTGTCCATTTAAAATAGCTTGAATTTCAACTTCTCTTAGATCAAGCGTTTCAAGGATATATCAGGGTAAAATGTGAGGACAAACCTCACCTAAAAAAACTCTTATATAGGAAAATAATTCCTCCACAAAATAATTACCAATAGACTCTAAGACATCTTTTGGATTTTGACTAATCCTGGGAGGTACTTTTGAAAATTAGATTTCATGGAAATAAATCAAGACATAATGGAAAATATCATAGAAATAGAAATTTAAAATTTGACTCCGATGAGATAGGAGCATAATTTTGGATGTGTAGTTGTTGATGAGATCGATAGTTACATTTCATGAGCAGAAATGGAACTGAGGAAATGGCAACATCTATTAGATAGGAAGACATGTATAAAATGTGTTTGTATCCATGGGGAGATTATATGAAAATTGTAATTAATATGTGATGTTATGTGCCAAAATATCAACCCATTTTAGGTGTTTCCTCTCATTTTAAATGCTATGGATAGTTGGGGTCCATTTGGTCTTACAATGTTAAAGATGTTACTCCCCATATAATCTGGTTAGCATTTTAATAAGAAACCTTATGGGTTTCTAAAAAATAGGTATGGGATACTCTTTGTTTTCTCTGAGCTTGAAACCTTCATATTCTTCCCTTAACTAGTCTTCAATCACTCTTTCAAAATTTTCTCCACATTTCTTGAAGACAATGCTTAAAAAAATCTTAAGTAAATTGACATTAAGGTGGATTTCTAAGGGATTGAGATTATTTATGGCCAATAGGACTTCATCTTTCCATGAGGTTATGACAATTTTTTGATGCTCTGATATTGTTTAGGGTTTAATATTAGCATGAGAAAAAATTCCATGAAACCATGTCATAATAAGGAAACATTTTGGCTCTAGCTACTACTTTGTGTAACTATGTTTCTATTATAGCTTCAAGTTGATTTTTCTTTGTTTAAGAATATCTTGTGTTGTTTATCCATCCTCTTTCCTCAAAGAAAAAAAAAATTCTTCCCATGTCATCGCACCTACTTTTTGTGTCTTGTAAATTGATTTTGAGATGAGGAATGGGTTGGAGTTGACCTCCTCTTGTTGTGGATTCTCTATTTCTTTAATTTTCTCCAATTTTTGCTCCATTTGTTGTTTAGTTGCAGGAGTTTTTCCCTTTTTCCCCATTTTATGACCTCTGCACAAAAACATAGCATATATCAACTTCTCTTATTTAAAATTTTAAATTGAATTATGAATTACACATAAAATCATTCTGCTTACACAAGATTCCTATAACTGATATCATATTTTCTTAATTCAATTTTTTTTTCTGAATTAGGCTTAAGAGAACAACATGCAGGTAAAATAGTCTAAGAACTTACAAATTTTAATTTAGAAATACGAGAAATGTGTGAATCAATTTCGTTCATTTATTTAGCATAATGCAAGCGAATCGTTTCTTTTCTTGAATCAAGAAATGATTGGAAAAAATTATTGCTAATTTTAAAAACAAAGCAATTGAATGTGAAACGAAATAATTTGAAAATATATTTGAAAGAGTGATTTTCACATAAAATAATAAAAATAATATTTTATTCAGATATTCGTACAATCAGGGGTTGTTGGTTTGATTTATCCTGACCTCGACTACACAATAGTTGGATTTTGTTTATAAGTTGGGTAGTTTGATGGTCGGGTGATTTTTTGTTTACAAAAAAATTTGATCGCCAACCTTATCTTATATTCGGGTGATCAGATAGTCTAGTGGGTGAAAAATCGGGTATTTTCATATTTTTATTTAAAAAAACCTTTTATAGCTTCGACCTCTGACTTAAATTTGTTTTAATTTTTTGGGTTTTTTATGAAAAAAAAATAAAAAAATGCTTAAGGCCATTTTTTCTTATGAAAAAATCAAAAGAGGGTTTTTGCAATCCCAACAAAGAATGGTGACACACTAGAAGAAGCAGTTATCTATTTCATTTTTAAATTTATAATTTAAAATAAAATATTTTTTTCACAATTTTTTTCTAAATTATGTTATATCACTAAGATACTTGATAAAGTAACAATGGTACAAAAAATCAAAATAGAAGTATTAATGAAGAAAATTAAAATTTTATGTAATAAGATTCAAATAATGAATTATTTGTATTTCTATAACCTTATAATTAAATCATCATCTGAAATTTTAAACACTAAGTTTAGGATTTTAATACTATCAAAGTTTTTTTTCTTTGTGTTATAATAATCTCTTTGAAAATTTATATTGCTTCACTTTTTGTGAATACAAATATCCCCTTTAGTTGGATTACAAACATCGACCCACTGCCAACAAGCATTTATAGCCCTGACGAGTTTGTTCATTCTGCTCTTAATGTAAAACTTCATGTTCTCACTTTTTATCTTATGATTGATTTTGAAATTTATCGTATATAGCCAAGTGACAGAAGGTTTTTTTTTATTTTTAGAGATTTTCTTTGATAGCAAATAATTTGATGTATTAAAATAAACTTAAAATTTTTATTATATTATTCATATTATTTGAAATAATTTGGTTTATTTTGTTAAATTATATGAAGATGGTGGAACTCTCATAACATAAAATGACCAATCAATCATTTCCATGCTACCGAAATTTTAAGTAGAAGCTAGAGTAACATCAAGTATTTATGGATTTGTCATATTTTAAGAATACTTTGTCCTTAAAATTTAGCTTATTTTAAAACATAACATAATATATGGTAAAAATATGCTTCTTGAAGTGTGTAATCATAATTATAATTCTACAACTAATTATATTATCTTCATTACTTTAATCCCATTTGAGAACAAGGTCACAAGAGAAAACTCTCTATCAGTTGCTAAATGTTTATCAAACCATATTTTGATAATTCATTAATGTTCATGAAACTTAGCTTTTTATTTTTTTCGTTCTTCTTCCAATTTCAACAATGTATATAATATGACATCCATATCTCTGATTGAATTTTTCCTTAGATATTGAGCTAACTGAATATATGGTAAGAAAATATTTGGTGGAAAAATGACTTCCTTACCATATACCAGAAAGTATGGAGATTTCCTAATTCTCTTTTAGGAGTGGCTCTATCATCCCATAGGGCATTAGATAACTGATTATTCCAATTCCTTTGGTGTTTTTGGAAAGTATTTTTAACGATTTGAATCAGGTTCTTATTTTTGGATTCTGCTAGATCATTACCTTGAGGGTAATAACTAGCAGAAGATTTAATTTTAATACCTCTATCTAGGAAAAAATCTAGTTATCTCAAGAGAAGAAAAATATGAAGCATTATCAAATATAAAGAATAATGGTACATAAAACCTTTTGATAATATGGGTTTCCAAGAATGATCCTACATGTTCATTGTTGATTTTTTTCAAAGGAATTTCTTTTGTCCCTATTGTGAAATACTTAGTAGCCGTGAGAATGTATTTATGTAACTTTGAAGAGTTTGGATTAACCTCACCAATGATATCTAATCCAAATTTTTTGAATGGCCCTTCGACCTCAACATGTTGAAAAGGAAGAGACAATCTTTTTTCTTTTCCTATTTCCATTTGACATTCTTTACACGTCCATCCGTATGAAAAAAATTATTGAATAGAGTGGGCCAATAACAACCTTCTCATAATATTTTATGTGTAATGTTTTATCCACCATAAGGTCCATCGTGTTATCTGCATCATATTTCTCACGAAATCTTAGTAAATAACCAACATAATTTTTTCTAAAAATAATGCCATCAATTAATTGATATTTAGAACATTTCAACCGTAATCTCTTTTTGTTTAATTGATAGATGGTTAGGAGAAGTACCATGAATTAAGAAATTATTTATATTTGCATACCATGTATTTGTTGGTACATGTATGTACAAAATCTGTTATTGATTCATTTCAAAATCATTATACCATCCTACTTTATAATTGGAACTTGGTTTTCCTCTTCTGCTTCAGCTGATAATTTAGATAGGTCTTGTCCTCTAATTACTTTATATGGTTTAATTTATAAATAATATTCTTGCAATGTAGTCATCCAAATTTATATTTTTTCTCCTAACTCCTTTTGGTGCAATAAATTTCTAAATACATGATGGGAAACTATCACTTTAGTATGATATTTCATTAAAAATATTTAAAATGTTTGATTGATTTATAGACAACATATGCTTTATTATCTATTTCTGGATAGTTTAGTTCAACACCTTGAAAGCCAAAACTCATAAATGAAATAGGGATTTTGTGTCTTCATAATCCTTTTCAGTAAGGACAGTTCCATATGAGATATTAAAACAAATGTATACAATATAAATTCTTTGTCAAACTTTGGACTGATAAAGGATACAGCAACAATAATGGCTTCCATAATTTTTTGAAAAGAATATTTTTCTAGAGATACCCATTTAAAAACACGATATTTCTTAATCATATCTTGCATTGGTCTAACTATTTTAGCAAAACTTGGAAAAAATATTTGAACAAAATTAATCTTTCCTAGAAAATATTGCATAGATTTTTTATTATGAGGAAGAAAAATTTGTAAGATTGAGTTGATTCTATTTGGATCAATAGAAATACCTTATTTTGAAACTATACATCTGAATAATTTCCTTTAGTGACAACTGTTAGTATGAATCCTTTGTCTAAGTGTACGAAAAAAGACCACTTTAGCTACGCATAACTAATAGCCCTAACATCAAAGATGGCTACCAATATCTTCAGATCTGCAGTTAGTCGATCAAGACAAGAGCTGCAAAAAACCAGATCTATGCATAGAAAGACATTAAGCAGTAAAAAGAAGGGTTTGCTCCATATATCCGAGACAAGACAAGAAAAATTTTTGAAATAATTTTTTGTATTAAGGGCACCTGGGAGGAAAACAAGAAGATGTTTCCAATTCTCCTCAATGGGATGGGTTCTTCGAAGTCCTCAGCACTTCAGATCTAGAATCTCTCTCTCTTGTTGGTGTAGAAAACCTAGACAAAGATAGAACTCAAAGGGAGCTCACACAGCAAATAATGGAAAATGTGACCAAGTGTATAGATCCAGAGTGATCTAATAGGCAACAAAAGGTGAAGAATGGTAGGAAAAACCCTCCTATTTATAACAAAATATAAATATTCTAGATCTTGGCATGATTAAAATAACATTAACCAAATCTAGATCCACCTTTATTGGAATATTTTATTATATTTGTTGGAGGGAAAAGGTATTAGACTTGGGTCAAATCCCTTTATTTGTAACACAAATAAAATAAATGATTTATTTATCATTTTAAGGAAGTGGTTGAATGATAATCGACAAATAATGATTTATTGACTATTTGTGGGTGATTTAGTCATATTTATCAAGGGAATATTATTTAAATAAGATTTAACACTATTCCTAGAAATAATAAGATAACAGAGATTTATCTAATTAATTTCTTTGTTTTAAGTTAAACATGATAAGGAATAATAATTAAATTATTGTTTAATTAATTATTCCATGAGGAAAATCAAACAAATATAGATTTATTAATATTTTTGGGGTTTCCTGTTTAGACCATAAACAACCTAATAAATGTGGTTTACTAAGTTATTTTACATAGTGAAAGCAATTCTACTTAGGGTAAAATTGGTCTTACATGGTGTACCTGGGTCCATCTAATGATAATAGGTTAGATGACCAAAAAATGGTGTAACAGATTTCCCCCCAACATGCGAGTGTTAGGAGAAAATCGCATGACCGAAGTACGTTGTAAGAACTCAATCACCAGACATCAAGAGGGAAGTCAGAGAGAGAAATGTAAGGTAGACTAGTGTGCTGAAGAACTAGACCCTGAGGAGACGAGACTCGCAGGTGCAACAAGTCACTTTTTATGAGAGGGTACCTATGCTAAAGGCGGCGGGGAAGGCATACCTATGCCCATCGAGACAAAGTACAAAAGAATAGTGTGTCCAGTAAACAAGGGACCGAACCATAAAGTACAGCCGGCATAAACATGAGCTGGATAAAAATACAATGAAGGATCCCACATACATGTTGTGCCTGGGATAACAGCCAGGACTGATACAATAATACTTGAGTACATGAGATACAAATACAACCCAAATGCCTACATAAGCGGGAAGGCTCACAAAAATCCGACCGATACATGTAAATCCAAGAGGCGCTGCTGCAAATCAAAGAGGCGCTAGAAGCGGCTAAGGCCGACATCATCAAATATATGGAGCTGCATCGAAGGCTGCAATGAAGAGGTCATCCAGGCATGTGGGGGGCTACCTGCAGGGCCACCCCCTCATGAGGACTAGGACATCTCACACACACCCGAGAATCACCAAAAGCTACTGCTGCATCACTGAACCATCAAGCATACGGATCTCGATCATGATGAAAAGAGATGGAGTGGAGAAACAATCAAGTCAAAGGGAAATGAGAGATCCCTTTGCCTGATCCGAGGCACCGAACAAGAGTGGAAGCTGGAACCAACGTACACCGCCCTCTAGACCTGTCTTCTGGAATGAAGGAGCTGATGTCGACGGTAGGAGGTCCGCCATAGGTGAGGCAATGAGAGATCCTCAACTAAGGCACGAGAGAAAATAGTAGAGCGTCGGATGATCGATACCAATGATGATGGTGGAATGGAAGGACCGAGTAGCTAATGATGACTTCCCTTGTTAGAGCATAAAGGGCATGAATGACATGGCAGTGACTGACGCAATATCATAAGGGATAGGAGACAGTGGGACTGAAGGCCATAATGTGCAACACAAGAGAGAGACCAAGCAATGAAGGATGGAGGGCTATAGCGGGGTACAAAGGGACTCGGGATAAACTCCATGAATGCGATGATGAATCAACTTGGATGCTATAAACAAGGGAAGTGCTGCCACACAGTAAAGGCCCAATGGGGGACCATGAAAACATGAGTACAGGATGGTAACTCATGATGAAAATCGACACAAACAAAGACAAGTAAGGAGGAAAAATGGTGCCCAAGTACAAGTGTCGTAAGTGAAGAAATGCGATTTTAAGGAGAGGTGAAGTGACCCTTCTTGGACAACATGTGTCCTGGTGAAGTATCAGATCACAAAAAACTAACAGATACCCATTTGAGGGCTCGGTAAGAGATTTCCAACGGTGCAGACGGTTTGTCAAATGGAGCTACGGTATGGTCGCAGCAGGCGAAAGAAGAAACAAGGGTTCTCTTTTCATAAGGCAGTTTTCCCTCCAAATCCATTCAGTTGCTAGTGTTGCTGTGGTGAATTTAGAGAGGAGAGAAGGCCCTAAATCTTGCGGTGAGCGTAGCGGACAAACCGACCGTTGGAATCGAGATCTGTCAGTTGCAGGTAAGAGGCCTAACCTTACTCTTTAATTTTGATGGATTGAAAGTTCAAATTAGGGCCCAGAAGCTCAGGAACAGACTCCCTTGCATATTTTCAGCCGGGTCGCACTTTTTGGGCCAAAATCTGCGACCTGGGACGCAGGTTTTGAGCCAAAAGGTGCGACCTGGCCCAGGATTTGGCAGAAAAGTGCGACCTGGAAGAGGAGGGGATTTGAGTGCTGTTTTATGGCTGAGAGTTGGGTTTTTGTGTGTGGTTACAGTATTCCATATATGTTTACTGACAAAGGTGATGTTTTTGTGCAGATATGGCAGATATACAGGTCAAATGGAGAGAGAGAGACCCGAGTACATTACGGGAAGAGATCTAGGCAAATCAGGGTGTCCGTCGTGTGTTGGCCAGGTTTGGGGTTCTAAAGTTTTTGGAGAACCCATTGATGAGAGCTGGAGAGCTCTTGTTGGCCCGAATTATCAGTTATTGGGATCCAGAGCATGAGGTATTTGTAGTGCAGGGGCACAGGATCGAACTGACAGTCCAGGAGGTGTATTTTCTGACAGGTCTCCTGCCACTTGGGATGGTGGGAAATACGCAGCCAGTGTTACCGCGGGGGCGGAACATCATGGAGTTTGTGGAGCGGAACTGTCAACCGAGTCTCCAAGTCAAAGGGAAATGGATACCGATCGAGGACCTAGAGAGACTGGAGACCCGGGCAGTGGCCGCAGCGGTGCTGCGGGTCCTGGGCAACTAGGCATTCCATCACATCACTGGGGGGCAGATGATGATCGTAGAGAGTGTGTTGAGTGGGACCTACTATGGGTGGGCCCAAATGATTTTGGTGTCGTTAAAATGACAGCTGTTGCTGTGCAAGCGGCAAGTGAATCACGATTGCTCGTATGGGACTTTGTTGTGCGCCTTCTTTTTTGAGAAGATCCCGACCTTACGACCTCGTATACAGCTCCCCGATGGGGGCCCGAGAGAGCCCAGGATGCGCCGGTGGGGGCGACTACTGTGTAGAGGAGGGGGAGGGGCGGTTGGGCGGGTGTTTCGACCAGAGTTCTTTGCCCATTGGGATCGATGCCGTTATACATAGTATCATCCCCATAGTGGGATGAGTTACTTTCTCCATCCTGTGACCTACCACTTCCGCCTAGTCGAGTATGGGGACCCGATGGTAAGTGATAAGTAACTATTCTTGTTTGGGCATGTTAAAGTTACTGAATAGTAGATAAGGTACTGATTCATGTACTTTTGGTATGCAGATATAGCTCCGGTAAAATCGGCTGGATATATGGGACGACCAACAGCATTTGGAGCTGCAGGTCCAATTGGAGCGAGAGCAGCGCATAATGAGGATGCAGCCGCCCTCTTGGAAGACATCCGCTGTAGATGTGAGAGGTTGTTGACCCAAGGTTTCGCAGCGCCGGCGTGCGGTGAGACTTAGATGACCGGGAGCATAGAGCCAAGGACAGCCACTCTCGAATGGCGGTAGGGTCATGCGGCGCATGGCAGCAGCCGGTCGGGGGATACGAGATCTGGCTGTGCCGTAGGAGTGAGCCATTGGCTGGGACCTCCGTATAGTGATTAGGTGTGGGGCATGTGGTGCCCCCTTAGTGTGTATGTAGTGGTGCCCCCAGTTTTGATTTTTTTGTAACATGCAATGGGCATGTCATATGTGTCAGAGTAGATGGACTCTAAAAACATGTTTTGCGACACATGTTATGGATATGCATCTTGTTTAATGATTATGAATGTTCTTGTCTTGTATAAAATGCGTGTGATAAATGCCAATCTAAAACATGGTTTGCAATGCTATCTACATAGTGATTTTGTTCTCGAGGTGCATGGTTGAAAGTTATGGTTTCAAATTCACATATCAAGAGTTTCACTCGTAAATATCGTCTAAACAGCACAGGATTATGCACACAATAGACACCATTTAGTTGCATGACAAGAAGTATGGAATCTAAACGAACATGCAGATGGAGGATGCGATGAGAGAGGGCATTGACTAAGAGGCCATGCACTACATCATATTCGGCCTGATTATTGGTGGCAGGACCAATGAATACCCTGTTGGAGAGAACAAGGGCATGCAAGGGGGTGAAAATGGCCCAACCTGCCGAGGCTAGATTTCGGGAGTAACGACTTGCACCATCGGCGTAACCGATATAGGGTGAGGACGGGAGGTCCTGCGGAGTAGTGTTACAAGACAACAAATGGGGGGAGGAGGGACAATGACGGCAGCGTGAGTGTTCAGAAGACATCGAGCGGCAACTGCGGGAGGGAGTGCAATGAGAAGGATGGATATGACTCATATACAAGCTAGAGGGTGGTATATGAGGGCTATAGGAGGTATGGTGGGGACTCAGGCTGCAGAGGTCAACAGAGATACGGGTGGAGTTATCTCGTGTATGAACAGAAAAGAGGGGGTCAAAGGTGGGAAAGACACCACATGACGCGGCAAAGGTACCTAAATCATCCGTGGGGGAAGAAAGGCTCGTAGATGGATCATCACAGAGAATGATGGAAGAACAGGGAAACAAAGGGTTAAAAGATGGGGAGCCTAGGGGGGGCGCTGAAGGGGGGTCAAGCGAAACAACAGGGGAGGATTCAAGGGGAATGTGCTCCAAGGGTCGCACAGAGGATGATAGGTAAAGAATGGTCGTAGTAGACTCTGTCATCTGAACATCAGGGGGGGGAATGTCGATGGGAGCGGGGGGATCCTCAAGTTGGCCCGAAGCATACTGCGCGAGTATGGGAGAGGCGGATTGATTTTGTTCAACCTCATACTCTCTTATCATGAAAGAGGTGCGGTAATGCATCAGGTGAGGAAAATGGTGGGAGTAACGGCCATGGATACCGCACAAAGCGCAGGGTTTGCTAGTGCGAATAGTTTTTGGGTTTTTGGTTACGGAAGAGGACAGAAAGGAAGGGTCGGAGACCGTAGACTCAGGGAACGCGACTTGAACCATGGGTTGAATGCGGGGCAACTCAGGACAAGTATGGGTGGCGTGATCGATGAAATCACACAAGGCACAAGGCTTTGCCGGCGAGGGAGGAGCAGGGTCAGTCGGGGTAGCCTTGTCTTTGGATGCTCCCTTGTGAGCTTTGTCTTTCTTTCCTGGAGCTATCACCACAGGGGTATGGTCCTTGGGAAGTGCAGGGGGCATGGTAGCAACAGAGGAAGCGAGGGGGACCGGTTGAACCGGTGTCAAAGCAAGATAAGGTTTGGGGTGACCAGGAGGGGTAGCGGCTGGAGGGTCAAGGTACCAGACAGGTATACCCAGGGTCAGGTTAGGGAGAGAGAGGGTGGCCATGATGGGGACCGAATAGACTCCAGGAGGGGGAGCTAGGAATAGTATCTGAACAGTGGGATAGTGACCAGGAGGGACGGCTTCGAGATGGTTAAGGCCTGGGGGAACCGATCCAAGGGGATAAAGGGGTTCAGGGATACCAGTTGTAGGAGAAGGGCCAGAAGGAGGAGTTATGGCTGGCGGAGATGAAGGGCTAGGAGCGGGTTGCAGTGGGCGAGGTTGAGTCTAAGGTTGCTAGCTAGCCGAAGCGGGTCGCTTAAGGGCAGCCCGAGATCATTGCATCATGCAAACATTCGATAAGTTGGGATCAGAGATGTGAGGAGGGGGAAGAACAAGAAAATTTCCAAGCAGGGAGGAATCCTTGTAGACGCCGGGGGAGACACTAGTCAAGGAATCGATGGTTTGCTTATTGGTTATGGAAGAGATGGTCATCTCAGGGGAGGTCTGAGACTTTTTCTCATGATAAGTCAACTGGTCGATGGTGACTATCTTTCCATTGTGAGGAAAAGACATCTTGCGAAAAACCGCAGAGGGGACAGCAGACATGGCATAGGTGAAGGCCGCTCAACAGGTCTGTAGTCTATAGGGGCGTCGATGACTTCGACATCGACACAAACAGTCTTACTGGCAAGGGTGATAGGACAATTACGAAAAAGGCCAATGGGCTGGGAGGCGTGGTCATCCCACGCTCGAAGGGTGATCATGGAAGGGGCCAAGTCAGGAGATCCGAGTTGCTTCCAAACTGAAGCGGACATCACACAGGTGGATGCCCCTTCATCAATTATACACCAAGAAATGTTGGCATTCTAGATTTTGACTGGGATTTGGAAGGAAGAAGCTGAAGCAGTAAAGGAGAGCGGCCTCCGACGAGCGGGCATCAGTCAATTCATATTTGTTCATCAGCAGGATCTATAGTGCCCATGGAAGATAGCAGAGCCTTCTTTTGGGAAGGGCACGATTGGAGGAGTTCCAATGTGGAAATGGAAGCAGGAGACTGCGCCAAATCATCTACTATGCTATACGAATGAGCAGCTCGACCAGGAGCAAAATTTCGGCGTAATGGTCCTTTAGGAATCTTGGTATGAACCTCAACTTTGGGTTGAGGGATATGTAAGGGACCATTGGATGTCGAAAGAGGCCTTACAGAAATCGAAGAAGGGACTGGGGCACTGAAAGTGAGGCTTGGGGCATCACTGACCCAGGCTTGAAGGTGAATGTCGCATTTGCCAGTAGTGATCGGGGACCATCATGAATATCCGGTAATCGGGAGGAACCAGAAGGGGAAGGAGTGGCGGCTTGTCCGTCGTGTGGTTGGGCGTGCCCACGAATCCTTCTGGCCGAGGGAAAGGATCACCATAGCTGGTTACAGCCAGCTAGGGGAGCATGGGGGAGGCATGTTGTCCTCGGCACGTGGCTTGAGACTCCCACACCGCCGCATCCGTGGTAAGAGGGGACAATCGTGGGTAATGACCATAGACACCGCAACACGCGCGCTGGTTTGTGCAAGGAGGCTCCGTCCGGCTTGGGCTGAGTGCCCCCGTTGCCGTGTTGGGGCGTGTTAGGTCACACTTAGTGATCTGGTCCCATGAGTACCAAAGGACTGGTTTGGATTGCCTCTCTGCCTTCTTTGAGAAGAAGGGGGATTAGTCGCGCCCTGTTGTGAAAATACTTGCTCTGGAGGGGGCATTAGGTGCTGTTGCGGGGTTGGAGGAGGAAAGGGAGGAGGAGGCGCATATGTTGGAGGAGCTGGCACACCAGGCTGCGGATAAGGGTAATGGTTAGGTTGGGCAACATTGAGGTAAGCAGGAGGTTGGGCAAAAGGATGGGGCATGCCGTATCCTGGATACATGCTACCCGAAGGGGGAAAAGTGCTAGAGGTGCTAGCCCCTCCCTGAGGGAGACCATAGCCCATCGGAGGTTGAGCATACGGATGAGAAAGGGCTCCAACGATACCGTCGGCGGAATGAGAGGCCCCCGGGGCGTTAGCGCCTCCGGGCCTGGGGAGGTCAGGAAGGACGATATAAACATAACCAGACTGCGCATAGATCAGGTCATATTTCGGCGTCACTGGTGTGGGCTTCTTCGGTTTGAGGAAAATGGGAGGCGACATCTATGCCAATGGGAGGTAAGAGAGTGCGAAGGAACCAGTCCATATAAACCCGATCTTCAAAGGTGGGAGATCGACATAAGCTCCTTCTTCTTCGCCATTCCTGGACATGGGCGGAAAGGCGGGTCGAAGAGGTTTGCTTGAAAGAGGTCAAAACCTCCGCACCAGTATCGTATCGGAGAGGGAGATGGAAGTAAGATAAAAAGGCTTGGGCAATGGTCGCAAAGGTGGTATGGGAAGAGGGGGCTTGGTCAACATACCATTTGGAAGCTTTGCCGGTAAGCGTGTGTTGGAACAACCGAAGACAGATGGAATCATCGGTAATGGAGTTGGAGGAACACCACATGTGGAAATATCGGACATGGTTGGTTGGATCTTCTCTAGAAAGGCCTTCAAACTTAGGGATGTCGGAGGGGAGCTTGGTTGGCATAGCAGGCCAACTAACATCGTGGCGGATAGGGTCATTGATCAACTGATTGAAGTCGGGGAGGCTGAGGCCTGCGATGTACGACAGCAAGGGTGTGGCCGAGGTAGTTCCTGTGGCGGTTCCGCTAGTAGTGGTTCCGGCATTAGGGCCAGGAGCACCGCTAGCGTTAGGCCTCGGACTGCATATAGTGAAGGCATACATGGGAGAACCAGAGTAAAAGGAGAACCCAATGAATCGCAAAGTATCGAGTGCATCTTAGGGACCTGCCTATTGACAATGGAATGGCAGGCCTAACGACCAAAACCCAGGCAGCACAGTTCCCGGAGGCGTGCCTTTGGGGGCACAATGGTGACACAAAAACACGGCACAAGGGGAAGAAGATTGTTAATTACAAGGGCAAGGAGGCAAGAATCAAGTGATTACAATGCTACGAAACAAGAGCAGAGTATATGCAAACCTGTCAATTGATTTTAAATTCTTTGCCTGGCGGTGTAAACCAGGCTCTTCTTCGCTTAGGGTGAGTGTGTGGCATGTGTTAATTTTAATTTTTAAACCCTTTTCCTTTTGAGAGCAAGAGAAAAAGTGTGTTGCATAACTGAAAATAATGCTGTAAAAACAATATATAATGCGGAAATAACAGAAAATTAACAGCTACTATTGCATCGATTTAACCCAAAAAGGCGGGTCTCTCAAAACTAATCTAACAGAGGGAAAAAATCTAGTCAAAACAAATTAAAAAGAGGCCAATAGATCTAGGGTCGAAAGGGACAAGGATCTAAAGGGAAAAGCTATTGAAAAGAGGTGCAGATCACAGCCAAGAGGCAGAGGCAAGGTGGCTAGAAAAAGGGAGGAAATCAGCAAAAATAAAGGAGGAGGCCCTAAAAGTAGATCCAAACAAATCTTCAGGAGGTGATTTGAAAGGGAGAAGAGCTGATTAGAAAAGGTCTTAAAAGGAGGTATCAGATCTGGAAAGAGGGGGGCTGAAACTCTGAAAAAACAGACCTGAAACAGATAAAAACTCTTCCACCAAAATTGGAGGGTACTGAAGCCCTAGGGGGCTATGTTCCCACTTAGATGAGAAAAACAGACTGTAAATGGGTGCATGCAAACGGTCGAGACAAAGAGAAGGAAAACCTAAGGTAAGCCAGAAACCTTAAAAATTGGCGTAAAACAAATAGTGGGCCCGGGCGGTGCCCAGGCCCCGACCGTTTTCTATGTGTCTCGTGAAAATGGGCTGAAAAGTGACACCGAAGTCCAAGTCGCGCTTATGGGCCGAAAGTGCGACCTCCAACTCCTAGTTGTCCCTACGTGCGACGGCGGAAAAGTTGCCATCTCGCCATGGCCGATGTCCTGGCTACCCGCGCAATAGGGCCAAAAACGCGGAAGAAATAATGTTAGGTTTTATATGTGAAAAACAACATAAAAATAGGAAAAAAAAAATCTCAAAACAAACTCGAGGGTCTGAAGTAGCTGGATATGCAGGAATATGAAAAACGACAGCGGTCGTAATTGAAAACCTGTGTGGAGTCGCCAATTGTTAGTGTGAATCCTTTGTCAAAGTGTACGAAAAAAGACCACTTTAGCTACGCATAACTAATATCCCTAACATCAAATGTGGCTGCCAATATCTTCAGATCTACGGTTAGTTGATCAAGACAAGAGCTGGAAAAAAATGGATCTATGCATAGAAAGACATTAAGCAGTAAAAAGAAGGTTTTGCTCCATATATCCAATAGAGAAGACAAGAACAATTTTTGAAAGAATTTTTTGTATTAAGGGCACCTAGGAGGAAAACAAGAAGATGTTTCCAATTCTCCTCAATGTGATGGGTTCTTGGAAGTCCTCAGCACTTCAGATCTAGCATTTCTCTCTCCTGTTGGTGTAGAAAACCCAGAAAAAGATAGAACTCAAAGGGAGCTCACACGCCAAAGAAATAATGGAAAATGTGACCAAGTGTATAGATCCAGAGTGATCTAATAGCAACAAAAGGTGAAGAATATAGGAAACTTCTCCTATTTATAACAAAATATGGGGTCATTCTAGATCTTGGTGCATGATTAAAATAACATTAACCAAATCTAGATCCACCTTTATTGGAATATTTTATTATATTTGTTGGAGGGAAAAGGTATTTGACTTGGGTCAAATCCCTTTTTATTTGTAAATAATAACAAATAAATGATTTATTTATCATTTTAAGGAAGTGGTTGAATGATAATCAAATAAATAATGATTTATTTAATTATTTGTGGGTGATTTAGTCATATTTAACAAGGAATATTATTTAAATAAGATTTAAATAATTTATTCCTAGAAAATAATAAGATAAATAGAGATTTATCTAATTAATTTCCCTGTTTTGGGTTAAATATGACCAGGAATATTAATTAAACTATTGTTTAACTAATTATTCCTTGAGGAAAATCAAACAAATGTGGATTTATTTAATATTTCCTCATGGAGTTTCCTGTTTAGACCATAAACAACTTAATAAAGGTGTTTTACTAAGTTATTTTTCATAGTGAAAGAAATTTTACTTAGGGTAAAATTGGTCTTACATGGTGTACTTGGGTCCATCTAATGATAGTAGGTTAGATGACCAAAAAATGGTGTAACAACAACAAAAATCGTCTTTTTGGGATTTAATGAGATTCCATATTTTTGTCATCTTTAAAATATTTTTCTCAAATGATCAACATGTTGAATTATTTTCTTTGAATAAAATGTGATATCATCGATATATACCACCATGAATTTATTAATACTTCCATTAAAAGAAATATCCATGGCACGTTGAAAAGTAGCCCCGAAATTGATTAATACAAATGGAATCTTTTTATAGGAATATGTTCCCCATTTGGTTTGAAAAGTGGTTTTAATTTGATCTTTTGGTGCAACTAAAATCTGATTATAACCAGAGAATTTGTGAAGAAGATAGAACATTTAAAATCCTACAACTTATTGAATAATTTGTCCCATTGGAGGGATAGGGTAATTGTATTTTTAAGATGATTTATTCAGATTTCAAAAATCAATGCAGACCCTAATATGTCTGTTTTTCTTTTGAATTGGAACTAAATTTGATATTGATTATGAATGTATGAGTGGAAAAATAATTTGAGCTTTTAAACTTTTATTTAGTTCTTCTTTGGTTTTACCTTCAAGTCTTGGATGAATTTTCCTTAATTTTTGCTGAAGAGGTGGAATGTTGGACTTCATTAGAATTATGTGTTGTATTATTTTAGTATCATAAAATTTCAAATCGTCATAAGTATAAGGGAAAACATATTTGTATTGCTTGAATAACTTAATAAATATGGATATTTCTAGGTGTACAATTTCTTCCCAAATTAACATTTTGAGGTTGTCTTTCTCTTCCCATATTAACAACTTCAAATTGCATTGAAACATTGTTGGTTTTGCAATTTGTACTCCCTTTGAATTTATTTTCAAAATCATAAAAAATTTCCAGTGAGACTATGGATTTTGGAATGAAGTTTTGATTTTTTGAATCATCTAGAGAGTTAGATTTTAATTGAGAAGTATGTTAATATTCATCAACGATACATCCTTTGAAATTATCTTTGATTTGATCATCATCTTCAAATACTCTCCAATCTTGAATATTATTGGGAATTGAAGGTCTGAACAGAATTTCGACTAAAAAATGCTCTAGAGAATTTTTTTTCAATAGGAAGTAGCTTTGATGCAACAATAGAAAGTAAATCAGCATCAGAATTTTGAGAACGTGGTATATAATCTAACTCAAAGTTATTAAACTTATGAGTTAAGTAGCATAATTATTGTTTGCAATTCCTCCAAAGGTTGGATACGCAATGAATGGTTTTATTGCATTGTTTCACAATAATTTTTGAATTTCCTAAAACTCTGATATTTTTTATATCCATTTCAATAAATTTTCAAATAACTTGTAATAAATCTTTGTATTCAGCTAAATTATTGGTACAAGGGAAATTCAATCTACAAGAAGGAAGAAATTTATTCCCTTGTGGATAAATTAAGAAAAATCCAATACCATCTCCTTCATTTGATTTGCATCCATCAAAATATAATGTACAACTATCAATTTTATCAGTTGTTAATGTCGAGGGAGCCTCTGTGTAAGAAATTTGCCTTGTATTTGAGGTTGGTACTTGGAGAAAGTTCGAGCATTCAATTTTATTTTCTGATACAGATGATTCTTTAGATGAATAATTACCGAGATGTGTACCAAATGTATAATTTCCTAATGAAGATTCAGGAGGATTTTTTGGCTCGTTAGAATTTTCAAGGTTAGTAAGTATATGTTTCATGTGTTTTTCATGATCAACCTTGACTTTAGTTGGTCTATCATTTAAGGGTAACCATAAATGAGACCAATCCGTAGAAAAATAACCATTAAATTTTTCTGACCAATGTCAGCTAATAATTAAACCATAGGATTCTAGAATATATGTGACAATAATGTTAATGATTAAAAAAAATGGGATTTTAGGCAAGGATGATTACAACATTTTTTATTTCTCCTAAAATCTCTACACTTGATCTATCCAATTGAACAAGTTGGTTAGATGAGTTTGTAGGAGACATATTCATTTTTGAGCAATAGATAAGTGAATTAGATTAGATGAAGCCTTTGAATATACTAATCAATATGTACATTTATGTTGCACATTTCAAAAGTTAACAGGAAAGGAGGAGTTTGAGAGGATGACCTATCTCCAATCAAATTTTCATTAATTTTTGAAATATTTTTATATGGGGCTTTGTTGGAATTATGATTTTCAGTTGAATCATTTGCTAGAGACTTTATCAATTTATCTATTTTCTGAGGGAGTTTTGATAATTCAAATAAAGAGATATTAGCTCTAGTTTTATTCATATCTTCAACTAAATCATATTCTAAATATTATGTGATGGGAGGAGGATTAGATGTATAAGTAGATTTATCAGTAGTTTAATTTTTCTTGGTTTGAGCCAAAGAATTAGGATTTGATGTGGATCCTTGATTTGGAGAAGTATTTTGACATTTTGATCTGCTTTGTACAATGTTAATTTCTTCTTCATCTTCAACAAAATCATTATCAATTAGTCCTCCTTGAGAAAAATTCTGTAAGACATTAATTTTACTGGATTCTCCTTATTTTTTTCTTTCATTCTCTGGTTTACCTTTGTTCACCATCAATAAACACTTTAAACATGTTTATAAAAATAAAGCAAGCTTTTTTTATAATTTTTATCATTATGAGCTCGACAAAAATAATCATGAGTGTAATCATCAATGTTGAATTCTTCAAGATAATTTTGATTAGGATTTCGGGTGGGTTCCTTCTCAAAGGTCTCCAAGGTTTTTTTATTATAGGATTTTCAAAAAGGATATTTTTCACATCTGTTATCTCATTATATTAATGGATTTTTTGTTGCATTATAATTTTCCAGGGGTTGTTGCTCCATGATCTAGTGTCTGATTAGATCACCATAAAGAAAGAAAAAATACCAATGAAACAATAAAGGGATCCCAATCCCGAGTGATTAGCCATGCAACATGAAATCAATTTTATGTCATAAAGAAGAGAGATTTAACCTGGCCTCCTTCCAAGTTGGGGAAGGTTTTTCACTCAATGTCGATCATGCGCTCCACTCGAGCCATCTATCACGTGCAGACCTGATATCTAACCCCTGCACACAATCACAACCAAATGGAGACGATAGATGATCTTCCTCAGAAGATCGTTAGATCAAAAGAAATAAAAATCAACTACAAATTCTATTGAATACATAATCATGGCAGGGAAGGAACATGAATTTCCATTAATCATATAAAATAATACAACATTTATACCTTCATTTTCACACTTCCTCTCCACGATCTGACAATGTGTCCCCACTATATCCAAGAAATGATCATGAAGAGAAAAATAGATATGGCCAAAGCCTCACAAGCTCTATCTAGCAACAAAATCACAGCATAGGATCAAGATATCTTCTCTCTCAAAGATTGGATCTCCAAAACTAGTCTTACCCTCTAAATGATCCATTATAAATAGGAAAAAGAGAGGTCCCGAGAGGATGGATGTGGATGCTTAGGACAACGAGAAGTTACAGAACCCTCTAACTGATTATTATTGTATAGCTTGAACTGAGGAGACATCAAACTGATCTCATAGGGATGAAGGCACTTTAGAACTTTCCCTTGGATGTGGGAATATAAAGGAATAAAAAGGTCTCTGGCAGCAGGCATAAGGAGGCCTGGTAGAAAATATAGGGTTCTGGCCACAGGAACAAGCCTACCTCCTTGTGTCTAAGGGTCAAATTGGCCAAAAAAATGGTCCTCATGTCAATAAAAGGTCATACAATCATGAGGGCTAAGGTTCATTGATCTAGGGGGAGAAAAATAGGCTGATAATAGAAACTGCCTAATGTTTGAGGTCAGAATGATAATTTAATGGCTGAAATAAATTATGATAAAACTCATATGTTAAAAAAATAGTGGGGAATTAAATCCAAATATGTGGATCAGAAAAAACGGGATCTGAAGTCTCAACAATGCTAATAACATCCATGAGGTGGGCATACCCATGCTCAGTCAGAAGATAATACTGAACATGGCTGCCAAAACATGCATTGCATATCCATGACATAAAGTGATAGAACATGGCTAAGACAAAAATACACAATGTATCCATGTAAATAAATGAATAGATCATATCCACTAAGAAATAAAATCATGGATCAATGTCACTATATACATCAGTAGGATTGTGGACACGTGAGAGATATAGAAGTGTCTCAGATAGCACTCATAGTACATAAATTATACATAAATCCAATGCAACCCGGGAAGGATTCGATATAAGAGTGAGATTTACCTAACCCAGGGTCTTCGACATAACCCTGATTATATGAATCTACACATGCAAATAAATGAGCTAAATTTGAGCAGGGTAGAAACTACCTAATTACCATCCAATGAGGTTGTTGAAGAGGTTAATCCCCTCTGCGGACAGAGGCGATCCCTACTAGCCCAGATCAGGTCTAGCAGCAATCAAACATGCTACAATGCAGGTTCCTAATTGCAAATAAACCGACTTGCGATGAAGGCTTACCTGGAATCCAACGCTGTCATTTGTAGAAGAAGTGGTGCTCCCGTTCCTTTTCCCAGGCAGATCACAATCCTCACGATCTTCGTGATCGGACACCTGCACATGCAAGAAACAACACAAACGCAAGCATAAAATCCAGTATATACAACTATATGTCAGTCGAAGAGGACATAACTCATGAACATAATCAAGAACAAGAGTGGAACCATAACCAATAGTCGCTTATCATTAATGAGTCAAAAGAAGAATAAAACCATAGCTTCGACGTAGCACTCTCCTTTGGTGAGTCGTCAGCAAAACATGTCTCGATAAAGCCTATCAAGGATGGGACAAGCCTCTCTCTCCAGATACTTGACAATAGTCTCCTTGCTTGAAATTGGCCTTAAGGGAATTATGGAGGCTCTTACAGCATAAGGCTCTTGGAATTATGGGGACTTGAAGACTAGCTTGCAATGGAGGTGCGCAAGCTTTTATAGATGGAGGAAGGGGAGTTGGGATCCCTATAATCGTGGATTGGCCCTATCATCAAGGAATATTCCATGAGAGGTGGAAAACCACTTCCTCTCTATGGAAACCCGTAGCCAAACCTCTCAACTCAAGATAGATATCAGTTATTGGATCAGTGAGGACGAAACTTCCGCCATTTATTTTTTTAAAAACATTCCTTAAATTGGCTGGTGTGAGTGCGACTCTGGGACAGAGTGCCAACTGGCGCGGCCTCTTTGAAGTATTTTCCCCATTGGCGCGGGTACTGAACTGCCTACTCGCGCCAATGCAAAAAGGGCCATTTTTAGGGTTTTTCACAAGGAGATGTCTTCAGGGAAATGAAATCTCTTGTTCAGAGGGATGTCATGGTGTTTTCCAAGCCGTAATTTACTACTCATAGGTCCTGAAATAATCCCTCAATGTGTGGGACGGGGATTGCAGGGACGGTGACAAATTACTGTGTAACAGATGCCCCCTAAAGCATGAGGCCCGAGAGAGAGAGAGGGGTGAAATGCTTTACGAGAACGTGTCCAACTGAAAACTCCGCTGTCAGAAAACCTGCGCGAAGAAATACATCTGATATCTCAGATACATGATATATATATGCGGTATGGGCGCATCCATCCATAACAGAGTATACAATAATCCAGATCCAAGGTATGGACGTAGCCATCCCGTGAGGATCGATAAATAGACTTAGGTATGGTCGCAGCCATCCAGTAAGTGAGTCACGTAACCAATCATAATAATCCACAAAATCGCAGCCTAGATTACAACAGACAAAATCCAGGGTCTTGCGCTCCATTTTGACCCGAGCAAAGTACAAGTTCAAGCATGCGAATAAATGAGCTGAAGTCGAACATGCAAGAACATCGTCTGATTTCCAGCCAATGATGAAAGCTGTTAACAAACACGAGAGGTACCACCAATAATGACAATGGCCCTCAAGGTACTATAGGTACAATCTACGGCATGTGAATCAATGAGCTGGCATCGAACACCCGTAGAATCACTCGATCGAACGCCGATAATGAAAACCTCGCGTCGAATGCGAAAAACCTGCCATTGAGGCATGCAGGCTCCAAGGCACCAGAAGGGAGTCTCTAGATCAGCTTCCCGGATAATGAGCTGGAGTCGACAGGAAGTGACCTTGATCGAAGGTGGGCCATAGTGTTTCCCACATCATCGACATGAGACAGAGAAACATAATGTTTTTTTGAATCACGATCGATGAGAATCAGAGGGAAGTTGATATTTGTAGAGGTCAACTTCTCTTGAACATATGAACGGCACGACAGTGGACTTGACAGTATTTGACATCAAAAGATCAGAGGTCATAGTGACGAGGCAAAGAGCAGATGAGAGGTCAAAAGGGATTACCCAAACCCACAGAGGCAAGTGACAAATGAGATGAGATGTCCCCAACCCGACACGAATGCAGACAAGTGCCATGTTCAAGAGCGACATACTGCCGACACGACAATGATGCTGGTTCCATTTTTCCCCGCCATTTCTGGTGAGTACCCCAATTATTTTTTATGACAATCTTGAAGGGGATATCATATGCTTGTGATATAAGTCCATCCTAGTACATTTAACGAGCCCTAGGAAGGAGCGACTTGAATAACGTCATTTCGACTGAATCCGATGTCATCAGGGTTTAACGAGTCTGACAAAGGAAGAACTTGACGTCTTTTCATGTTTAGAGAGTTTGAAAAGACAGCTCAAAAGTAAACTCCAACGGTCCCTTTTCGTAAATAGTTCCTCAGATCCAAAAAGGTAGAAAACTATGTCTGAGAAAACCTCCTAGTCGCAATAGGCTAGGGTATTCCTTTTTCATAAATAATCTATCCCAGCCCAAAAAAGGGGTAAACGTATACTGGGTAGATGTCGTTTCGCAGCCACTTTAATGAAATCAAAATGACAAGGGACTCGGAAATATTTTCAGTTTTTAAGAGTCAAAAAAGAGCTAAAAGTTGACTCCTCCTGGAGGAACGAGTGGTATAAAGGGTAGCAACTGGTTCCGGTAATGGTGGAATTTCTCAGAACAAGTAAAGGTTAAGAGACTGGCTAACAAGACCACTCATCGCAGCGGTTCCTCAGGAATGGGTGAAACAAACAAGTGAAGGCATATGATCCGCCAAGCAGATAGTGACGATGGAATGAGAAAACCAAGGCTCATCTGGCAAAAACAGGCTGATAAAAATGGCAATCAAAAGAGGTAAAATGGGAAAGGTTTCATTTTTACACAAGCTTGAAATCAGAAAACTCTGCTTAAGGTTGGTTTCATTTTTACAAAAGCTTGAAACAAAGATAAACTATGCTTGAAACCGGTTTCATTTTTACACAAGCTTGAAACGGAAACAAACTATGCTTGAAAAAAGTAAGCATGCCCCCAGCATGGTGACTTAATTCGAGGTATATGCCCCCCAAGCTTCAGTCCATATGAAAGGCAGATGGAGTGAAGGTTCAAGTTACGAGATCACGAGAAAGACTCGACTGGGATTTTACGAGAACTTATCAAAGACTCGAATTGAACGAGAACGTGTTTCATTGTTTTAACAAGGTTGACACATTAAAAGAACTATCCTCGGACACCCTTGTTTCATGGTTTAAGAAGCTTCACACAAGTAGACGAACCATGCTCTGACAACCTTGTTTCATTTTTTAGGGAGCTTGACACAAGACAAGGAACTCTACTCCGAAGACCTTGTTTCATTTTCTAAGGAGCTTGACACAAGACAAGGAACTCTGCTCCGAAGACCTTATTTCATTTTTTAAGGAGCTTGACACAAGAAAACGAACTATGCTCCGACCAGCTTGTTTCATTTTTTAAGGAGCTTGACACAGGAAAAGAACCGTGCTCCGATAACCTTGTTTCATAATGAACAAGAAGTCATCGTTTCCAAGAATTCCACTCTCGATGGAAGGAAAACATCCTGGAAGTCGGGACCCAATGCCCCCAGCACCTGATGCATGACGGCATCATCACTGAGTACAGGCACAGGGTAGGTAGCAACATAGTTGACCTGCGGTGGGGCAGATACAATGGGTGGATAAAAAACAGGAAGGGATGACGGCAGGCCAGCTGCCACATTAGGACCAAAGAACGAAAGTTGATCAATGGTCACGATCTGTCCTTCATGTGGAAAACAGACCACTCGAAAAAGGGAGGAGACAAGCGCTCCCATGGCATAGGTGTAATCGCGCCCCAAAAGCAGATTGAAATCTAAGGGGCCTGGAACAACCATCACATCCATATGGACGGTTTTACCTCCCAAAGTAACAGGTAACCTTGGAAGGATCCCTAACGGTTGACTCGTTATTCTGTTAAATGCCAACAGAATCTGCATAACAGGCACAAGCGGCGGCGAACCAAAATCTTTCCAAGTAGTCGAGGATAGAACACTAACATACGCACCTTCGTCTATAATGGTGCTGGGTACAACCAGACCAAAAGCCTGTACTGTGATCTCGAAAGGCACATAAGACGGAAGGCGGTATCCTGCAAATCGACTCCAATCGAAGGAAGCGACCAAACTACTCGGAGGGGCTACCATCGAACCGAGATGGTCTTCCCCTGGTGTTACTAAAGAAGGAGCATCCTCCACGACCTCCATCTCGAAGGTGGGAGGGGTATCCTCCGGGACCTCCATTATGGGAGGTGGAGGAGTAGCTTCTTGAGGTATAGGGACAGGAGAATCTTTCTCCAAGTCCAAAGAATCTGGAGAAACCAGAAGGACATGGGGGGTGTGAGATCCACTCTCAACAGAAAAGACCTGGTGCGCCGTAGACGGGGCTAGTTCAACCGATCCCACAACCAATGGTTTCTCGGGAATGGATTCCTAAATTTGAATTTCCGGGGGAGCGGGATTGACCAAGGATGACTCTTGACCAATCGTAGGATCAACTGGTGGAGGACTCAAAGAAATCTGTTTATAACCAGCCGGGAGTCATGGTGTAGAAACGGTTGAGTTGTCCAAGACTCTCTTGGCTTCATCCATATACGGACAGAGGTGAATGGCATGGTGCCCTTCACACAAATTACAGGGATTGGTGAGCTTACCCTGCTTCTTAAGATTTTTACTAGCACTAGCTGAAGACGTGCCCCCAACCTGACTCCCAGAAGCCAAAGGCAACGGCGGATGACCGTTGGACCATACTTTGAGTACCTTGGGAATTCCAGGGCAATCTCGAAGAGGATGATCTCCTGTGCACAACATGCAAGGGAACTTGACTTTCCGCGGAGGGTTGGAAGGTTTATCAAGAGGAGGTGCATTAGAAGCAGTAGCTGCAGCTTTAGCCTCTCTCTTATCGGACTTCTTCTTCTTTGTCTTCTTCTTCTTCTTCTTATCCACCTGGTTACTCGAATCCAGTCTTTCACCAGGCGAAGTAGAAGAGGAGGACGCAGAAACAGGCGAAGAAGGGGAGAGGTCCACCTTAGAATCAACGTGATGTTTTTCAGGAGGAGGAACTGATTGAACAGTAGTCGGGACATTCGGGACCACAGAGGTTGAGAACAACCAAACAGGAAACCCAACAGTTAACCCAGGAAGGGACAACGTTGCCATGTAAGGAGCACCAACATTCCCAAGAGGAAAATGACCAGGATTCCCGTCAGAGGGGATTCCTTGGTTGGTGAACTCTGGAAAATTTTCCATCAACAACTCAAAATCACACATGGGCTAAGAACCAAGGCACACAATCAAACGACCAACAAGAAAATTCTAACAGGGCGTGTGATCGCAGGTGATTTATTTTACCACATTGAAACTTAGAAACATCACCGTTTCATGTTTTAAGAGTCGAGAAACGGATCAAAGGTGACTCTATCTCTTTCAGTTTGAAACAAGCGTGAAAGGACAAGCGCTTGATGATCTTTTCAAATTTAAGGAATCAGATAAGATCAAAATGACTGCTCAGGAATGCTAGGCAAAGGGTGTACCAAATAACCGTGAACTACAATATACACCTTGGTTTCAAAATGAAAGAGAAATCAACCAAGGTCTTAACGTACGTGCAGGAAATCTCCCTGAATGTTGTGTCCGGTGTATCATGGGTATAAGGCGGCAGACTCATCTTCCTACGAATAAAGGATAGGAACCTAGTGGGGTCTCCCTTTATATACACGACAGTACGGGGAGCACAAGTCCGTACTAGTGTTGTCTGAAGCCAAGAGGCGAACGACAGCTACTAGGTTTAAAGACGCTGGAACACGTCTCTAGCCTAGACCTCTAAATGTGTTTCGTTCAATTTCAATGCTGCCTTAGTGTAAATTGAGTAAATTTTAATGTTGATCTCCAATTATGTCTCAATTTCAAGGCCCTACCGCATGTAATGTCTCAAAATCTCCTAAATGCACAATACGTGAGAAAAGAAAACTTTTCAATTTGATGAATGCTATCTAGTTAAGGGAAGAGCTTCAAACAATGATGCAACAAACAACAACACCATAAACGAAATTTTTCCAAACTAGATTACTTTCACTATTCGAAAGTAATTTCAAACATTCAACGATGCGAATAATGCAATGTAATCTATGCAAAATCCTCTTTTCCGAAAACTATGCAATTGTAATCTAAGCACAATTTCCTTTTCCTTTTCAAATGATAAGAATGCACTCAAAGCATTTTTCAATGAAATGAGAATCTACTTAATGCATGCTTTCAATGAAAGAGAATGCACTCATAGCGATTTTTAGCTTTCAATCATTAAACAATGTGATCTAAGTTCAATGATAAATCTCAAAAATACTTTTCAATGCAATGTGATCTAATGCATTTTAACAAAAAGAACACTTTGAGACGAAAACTAAATAAACGCAAATCTCATTAATGAAGGATGAATGCAAAAGAGATGTAAACAAACACTAAGAATGCAATCGTTGTTTCAAACACTTTGTAACGAAATCCCTCAAAAGGCGACAAGACATATGAGGTCAAACACAAAGAGGACTTCCAAAGCATGAGGTCAAAACAAGGCATTCATTCCCTTTTACATCAAGCAATCATAGCAAGAAGACATCCCAAACAATGAGCAATGTAATCTATGCTCATACAAGGAAAAGACCGGAAGGGAAAGACACACTAGTGAAGGATTTAGGGAAAAAAAATATCAATTTTCACACACCTTGAAATTGGCTCAACTTGTACATTGACAACTAGCGCCAACTGGCACAACTTGCACACTGAAAACTAGAGCCAATGGCCAATTGGCGCGGGTTGCTAACTGACAACAAGCGCCAACGCCTGAAAATGAAAAAATAAAGAATTTCTCCCAACCAATACCAGACTCACCACTTCAAGCAGAATCCAAAACAAACCCAGAAGCAAAGTACTGACCAAAAGAAGCTTTCGAACAAGGGTAAACCCTAGCACCTACAGAAAATGGCACGAATATCTGGCTGTAATCCGCGCCAGACAGGGAATGGCGCGAATGATGAACTGGCAAACTGCGCCAACTGGCGCGACTGTCAGGGCTAAACTCGCGCCAATCAAGCCAACTATGAAAAGGTGAAAATTCGGAAAAGCAGAGGTCAGATCTGATCCTATGGGGTTGAACTAAAAACCAAACACAAAAGAGCCAACCAAAAAATCCAATCAAGCAAGCAAAATCGAGAAACAACCGAAAAGACAAGACAATATTCCAAGTGTTCAGTTCATAAACTAAACCGGAGATTGACTGAAGCAGCTTTGATCTACTTCGCTAATGCAGAGCAAAAGCATTTCGAAGGCTATCTGGCCAAGTTCAGGCTCCATCTATAGCTTATAAAATGAACGACAACAAGCTAACGATCCCTAGCGGAGTCGCCAAATTGTTGAAGAGGTTAATCACCTCTGCGGACAGAGGCG
Source organism: Pinus albicaulis (assembly GCA_034641835.2). Lineage (NCBI taxonomy): Eukaryota > Viridiplantae > Streptophyta > Pinopsida > Pinales > Pinaceae > Pinus > Pinus albicaulis. Next base: position 1,024,639,078 of record CM076582.1, read on the forward strand.
ATCCCTACTAGCCCATATCGGGTCTAGCAGCAATCAAACATGCTACAGTGCAGGTTCCTAATTGCAAATAAACTGACTTGCGATGAAGGCTTACTTGGAATCCAACGTTGTCGTTTGTAGAAGAGGTGGTGCTCCCGTTCCTTTGCCCTGGCAGATCAGAATCCTCATGATCTCCGTGATTGGACACCTGCACATGCAAGAAACAACAAAAACGCAAGCATAAAATCCAGTATATACAACTATATGTCAGTCGAAGAGGACATAACTCATGAACATAATCAAGAACAAGAGTGGAACCATAACCATTAGTCTCTTATCATTAATGAGTCAAAAGAAGAATACAACCATAGCTTCGACGCAGCACTCTTCTTTGGCGGGTCGTCAGCAAAACATGTCTCGATAAAGCCTGTCAAGGATGGGACAAGCCTCTCTCTCCGGATACTTGACAATAGTCTCCTTGCTTGAAATTGGCCTTAAGGGAATTATGGAGGCTCTTACAGCATAAGGCTCTTGGAATTATGGGGACTTGAAGACTAGCTTGCAATGGAGGTGTGCAAGCTTTTATAGATGGAGGAAGGGGAGTTGGGATCCCTATAATCGTGGGATTGGCCCTATCATCAAGGAAGATTCCATGAGAGGTGGCAAACCACTTCCTCTCTATGGAAACTCGTGGCCAAACCTCCCAACTCAAGATAGATATCAGTTCCTGGATCAGTTAGGACGAAACTTCCACCAATTTTTTTTTTTTAAAAATTCCTTAAATTGGCTGGCGTGAGTGCGACTCTGGGAGAGAGTGCCAACTGGCGCGGCCTCTTTGAAGTATTTTCCCCATTGGCGCGGGTACTGAACTGCCTACTCACGCCAATGCAAAAAGGGCCATTTTTAGGGTTTTTCACAAGGAGATGTCTTCAGGGAAATGAAAGCTCTTGTTCAGAGGGATGTCATGAAAGTGTTTTCAAGCCATGTTACTGCTCACAGGTCACAAAATGAGCCCTCAAATGTGCGGGACAGGGATTACAGGGACGGTGACAAATTACTGTGTAACAGAGGTAAACCAGTAACAGATGTGACAAAATCCACCAATGAGGAAAATGGATCCCAAGGTTCCTAGTACATTCCAATAAGTGTGAATAAATGAGTTGATGTCAAACACTAGTGAACTCGACCAATCATGATCCAATGATGTAAACCCAATGTCGATTTTTAGGAAGCCTGCCACTAAGGTATGAAAGCTCCAAGTTTCTACCATTTCCTAGATCAAGTTCTTCGATACTGAGCTGAAGTAGATAAGAGAAAATCCATCGAAGAATGGCCTTGATGTATCCCCCATCAATCAACACATAACAAACCAATATGATGTGATGTGTGGATGAAATCATGAAGGGATGAAGTGCAACTGACATGGGGATGTCCAACACAAAAATTTCAGTAGGCTTACTACATATGACTGAAACAAGTTGAGACTTCCATTGAACACATAGAGGCATGAGACAAGAGTGACTTGGCAGCATGACTAATGAGCACCACGTGATATCATGAAATGACGCAGGAGGCATCGAGGCATGCTCCATATGATTGGAAGAGTAACCATCCAGAGGATTAAAGTGATGCATATGGATGTTACGACTCATAGGCAAGCTAAAAACCAACTGTAAGATAATGAAGTAGAAAGGTGTTGTGTTCAAGGGCGACGCAACTAGATTTGCCATTTTTATGACTAATGGAACTAAATTTTCCCTCCCTTCTCTTTTTATAAGTTCCTTTTTCATAAATTTGTCCCTGAAGCCCAAGAGAGAGATAAAAGTATACACGAGGGAACCTCCTAGCCACAGTAGACTAGGGTATTCCTTTTTCGTAACTAGTCTATCCCAATCTAGAAAATGGTTAAACTTATACTAGATATACAACCCTTTAAGGACTTTAATGAGCGTGAAGGAGACAAATTCACTTGATGATCTTTTCTAATTTAAGGAGCCTGAAAAGAGCTTAAAGGAAACTCCTTCTATAGGAACAAGTGGTCAAAGGATAACAACTAGTTCCGGTAATAATGGAACTTCGCATGGAATAAAGATGACAAGAGGCTAGCTAATAAGGCCACTCATCATAGTTGTTCCTCCAATAAAGGGTAAAACACCAAGTGAAATCGGATGAAAGGCCAAGCAGATGATGACGATGGAAGAGAAAAACCAAGGCTGAAACTGCAAAAGTAGGCTAATAAAAAGTGGCAATCACTAGGGATAAAGTGTGGAATCCTCCTGGGGTATGGCTAGAAACATGACAAAGAAGAGGACATGAGGCTCATATTTTAATTCATATCGGGTCAGAAGGAGGGATTCAAAAAAGAGAATAAAAATGACTACATTGACACCAATTCGACAAGAAGGTGCTAATTAGGGTATCTATGAGAAGGTAATTTCTACTGCCAAGTGACGACATAAAGGAAATGGTAAAAGTCGCAACTTGATGGGGTGGGACCTGAGGCATAAAAATAGTGTTGACGATCAAAATGCAATATCAACGAAAATGACCTACCCCTATATGTCAGTAAAGGAAATGTAACTAAGATCGATTGGATTTCCTAATAGAAACACAACCCTGTCCTGTAAAAACCATCTAGACAGACTAGATCCATGGTTAAATCACATAATGAAATAAATAAGCATGGATAAGGTAAAAAAAATTCCATATATTTTTGTTTTTTTCAATTTTATATATATTTTTTCAATTGTTTTCATAAATAAGGCATGAAAAATACTCAAATCACACACCAAACCAAAAAAGATATAAATCATCACACTCTTATGTATAATATGTACAAGTTTGACACAGTCCAATAGGTCACACTACGCACATTAGGGTACAAGCCAAAGGTTTCTATAAGCAAACACATGGAGGGCAAGGGAACGATATGGCTCACTAAAGTAAATCCATGCCAAATGAAGTCAAATTTCCCAACTCGAAAAGGTTGACCATGCCAGGGATAATCTAACATAGTCAAACTCTTAAAATTATTCTAAGGACATAAGGGAGTATCAAGACATAATGGAGGCACAAGACGCTCATCAACAGGTTGTGATGGAAATTCTTTGGCAAGTTTAGTAGTAGAAGCCCAAGACTTGATTGGGTCCATGGGTGTAAATTCCAAGGAAGGTCAAGGAGATTCCCCCAAGGTCAATTCAAGATTTAATTTTTCGAGATCTACGTGTTTAAAATCGGGGATAATAGAGGCAGAAAGAGGCATAACCTCCCTATGATCATCAATGGAGGGATCGATGATTATCAGGTTGACTGGTCAAAGGGGTTTGTCTATGAGAGAGTTAAGTGGAACAAGCGGAGTGGTGGCCCATGTGGGTGGAGGGTTTTGATCATATTCCATATTATGATGGAATTTATGAACAATGTTGGGAGTTACTGATGGGACTACCAGAGAGGAAATATCTTCCGAAACAAGTGGTGGAGGGTGCTCACGAGGTTGACCATCTTCTATAATAACAAGCGACACCACCCATGAATCAGGAGGTCTATGGGGTCCATAGGTGCCAGAAGATATCTTATGAATAAGGGTCTTAGAAAAAGAGATAGAGGGGTGCTAGGAAGGGGTAGCTGAAAGAAAACTCCCATAAGAGTTGAAATTTTTAAGAGTCCCACTCCAACACTCTCAAATTGACCACGATGATCTCGCACGAGTGGTCCAAAATTCCTCATGGTGGAAATTTGGGCTGACAACACACATTAGTTAAGTTTATAGATAGTGAAAAAAATGTCTTCATTAGGAAAGAGAAATTGAAATAAAATAGATGAGACGATTGTGATCATCCCATAAAACAAAATACGGCCTAGGCCTAGGTTGTAATCTAATCTGGCATCGATCACTTTGACATCAAAATATATATTTTTTTCTCCTAATTCAATAGAAAATTTTGGAAGAACCCCTTTTGGTAAAAATTTATGACCATCAAAGGCTCAGAGAATCATATTGGATGTGGCGAGTGGCGGAAAGCCAAGAGCTTTCCAACATGTTATTGACATAACACACATGGAAGAGCCCTCATCCACTAGAGTAAGATGGATATTATTCTAAAATAACTGTACAATAATTTGGAGATAAATATGATGGGAAAGACAAGGAGAATATTTCTCGACATTTAAAACGATGATATTAGAGTCAGATAAATCAACTCCACTGATGGAAAATAACAAGGCTTTGCACTGCTGAGGAAAACTTTGCAAGACCTCCAATGTAGACATGGCACAAGGAGCTTGGAAAATATATTCAATAATACTATAATGCTGAGCATCCCTGGAAGAAGGGTTTTGTGTCATGTTATGGAGAACACCCTTGGGGGGTCGATAGACAAGTTCCAGAGGCTTATCCAAAGTGATAAGTCTAGTGGAACTAGGTGGAGATGGTGAGTCTTAAGAATTAGAACTCGACTTAGGAACATAATAGGATTTTGTTGGCATAGTCATGTTTACATCTTCCTTGAACATGAGGATGGATGAATTGTGAGGGGGATGTGAAGAGTTCCCCTCAATTTTCCCTTGTGGAGGTCGAGAATGTTGAACAATCATCTATTGTTGAGGTTACACAGGGAATGGATGAGTCAAAAAAATAGGTTGTTGTGTAGATTATGGTGAAAGAGTCTATGGACTTCATCCATCTGAGGACACTCATGAGTAAGGTGATCACCTTGAAAAATTTTAAAGGGAAGCTTGACTTTCTGGTGATGCTCACTAGTGGCCACTCCTTGACTCTAAGGATTGGTTTGAGACTCTTGACAAGATTGATTTCGTTGCTTATTTCTCTTATTATTATTTTTTTCTTACCACCAGATTGAGGATTTTTCTTTGGTTTATTGTACTTCACCATGAGAAAATAGGTGTACTTCTTAGGAGATGTGCTTTAGCAAAGCTAGACACATTTGTTGGGGCTTTAGATGTAGCAATCAATTTCCAAAGGTGGGCAGCAAGATGGATCATGGAATAAAAAACAAACCCAATCACAACATCAACATGTGCGCTAGGAACAGGTTTAGGAGGGTCAATAGAAGGCCCAGGGGCATTCAAAAATACTTCGTACAATGTACCCCTCAGTGAATAGATAAAATCCAACCCTTGGGAAGCTAAAATGGCTTTCTCCTTAGTAACAGCTCAAAAAATTGACACATCCTTAGAAATTTGAGGTCAAAGAGATCGAATGAACCGTTTACATAAAATTTCATTGGGTAGCTTGGTTCTCACTAAATTTTTGTGAAGACGCCACTCATGAATGTGATCAAATATATACATGGCATCATCTTGTTTAAAGTCGGAAAAAGGTTTAGAGTCGAGATCATACCAAGTAGGAAACTGGAAGTGTGTCAAGAAATTTTAAGTTAGGGAGGCGAAGTCAATGTAGGATGAAATATCTAAATTGGTATACCACTTTTCGCCATCCCCAGTTAATGTACGTTGGAAAAAGTGAAGTTTAACAAAATAATACACCAAAGAATTAGATGAGAACCATAAATGGCAGGTGGTAATATGAGTGGATGGATTCTCTCCAGGCTTCCCTTCAAACTTACGAATATATGATAGTAACTTAGTGAGCATGGGTGGCCACTATGGATCATGACGGATGGGATGATTAGTCAATTTGGCCAAATTTTGTAAATCAAGAGAAGGTAAAAAAGGATTATGGATTTGACTAAATGGGTCATAGGTAGGAGGATCCCATGACCAACCTTGCAGTCCCCCCATATACGAATTAGATGGATGCACTTGTTGGTATAGAAAAAGGTTTTCCCCGACAACAGGTTGTTGCTGGCTAGAATAACTAGTAGATGCATATTACCCCCAGTGTAGAGACCTTTGGTGAGTAATGGACCACAAAAATCATGACTTCTTATGGGGTTGTACCCAGGGTTATAATAATGACCACTTTGCACAGTGGGACCGGCATAACGAGTATAACCTGGATGGGAGATGTTATTGGCAACAGAGTTACCCCCAGGTAAAATAGCCACTTCAGTAAAACTATTGGTAGGTGGCACCCCTCCAAAGAGAAAACTATAACAATATTGTGACATGTTACAAGCTAAATTCCCCTCAGGATAACTAGGGATAATTGACACCCCCCCCCCCCCCCCCCCCCACAAATTTCTAGAAGTGATTGTACCTGAGTGAGGAACAAGTAAGATTTTTTGGGAAAATCTTGACAAAAAACTTCCTGGAACTATAAGATAACTAGGTTGAGGCACCATAGTCGGCATAGAATATTCTGTAAGCACAGAAATATTCAGGAAATTAGTAGGAGTTACAAACGGAATTAGTGGAATGCCCCAGGAAGAAGCAATAAGTGTGGATAGAGGAATAGGAATGGCCACACTGGGAGGTGGAAATGTTGACATGGAAGCCAAAACTCTTGATGCAGAAGGTAATGAGGTCTCAGACTCCACCATAGGGTAAAGAGTGGATAAAATCATGTGGGCATAGGTTGGTGTGGAACCATTTTAGTTCAACCGCAACAAGGTAGGACCTAATGGATCGGTCAAAGGTGGATTGACAGGAGAGTCAGAGTCTCCTGCCAAAGTCTCAATAGAGACCAGATCACTATCAATGGGACCACACATAGATTCCAATACCATGTGATGGTCTATGTCTTGAGCGCCGAAAAGCACTCTCCATTTAGGAGAAATGAGTCCACTTCATTCCAAAATTAAACCTTGAAGATGACGTGATTGTCGACAAACAAATTGAGCCAAGTTGATAGTAATTAAAGTACAATTATGTTTGTATAAACTCCCTAAGGACAAAAATATGGACTCCGACCAAACATCATGCACTAGAAACATCCTAAAAGATAGCACACACAAATTAAAATACAAATAATATGGGGGTGGAACAATTACACTGGTGACTTACTTCCCAGTCGTTTTAGCCACAAACTCAACACAAGTTCCCTCACAAGATGTGGAACACCCCTCGAGAGGACTAAAAGAGAATGACTAATATATGTCCCATGTATAGAGAAGGCGACCCCGAACCTGCACCTCTGTATGAGCCCTTGAAAGAAAGGCCACTATGGTTACCACCGACAATAACACGACATGGGGGGACAGTAGTAGGACAAATCTACACACAAGGGTAGGAAACATAACTCCAAAAAGGAGCCAAGACCGAAACCCCCTTCAAAGTTTCCTCCTAAGCGGTCCCCAAGTGATAATGACATTGTTTTTATGTGTGAAAATTCATCTATATCATCCCACCTGAAACTAAGTGAAATGGTTCATGTCACCCCGTTGAGCCCATGTGTGAACTCGTGCTTGGCCCTCTTGTGAGAAGGGCTTCCCAGACCGCACTGTTACAAATGGGTTTTACTCCCCACTGCAAGCTACTAAGTTGATTTTGTAGTCTTGGAGTAGTTAACTCACACTCCTATCTCCAAGGCCCTAGCCTAGGCTAGTGTTGGTGTACTACCAGTGAAAGTAAAAGATGAAGGTAGTTAATTTTATTATCACGTTGATTTTAATGGTTGTTGTTTACACAAATAGGATGCGGTGTGAAAATGAGATGGTGTGTAAAACTCTTGGTTAGTCACCCTAAGGTAGCTATATGAAATTTTCCTTTTCACTTCAATAAATGCTAGCTATGAGAGGGTAAGAGTTTTCATAACACACCAATTCCTATTATGATGCACTTTTCACTAGATCTTTGTGAATGAAAAATATCCCAAGAATTTATGAATTAATGACCAGGGGAAATTTTCAGGGCTAATATTCGCAGGTGAGCTAATTTTCCATCTTTTTCCAAAAACAAATTTGCCAATTAACATTTTTCTAAAAATAATTCACCCATATTTTATAGTATAAAAGTATTTTACCTTGAAAATCACCAAAATTTTATATATACTAATATTAAGTAATTATAAATCTAAATATAAAAAAAAAAAAAAAAAAAAAAAAAAACATTAGACATTTTACAATTTGCACATTAGGGACTAGTTTTATTTTCCAAAGTTTCTAAACTTTAAAATAAACTTCCATCATTAAATTTTTCATTGTTAATGAACCAAAAAAAAAAATGAAAAGAGACCAAACCAAGTTTCCCACGAAAGAACGCAAAGTACTCCGAAAGAGAAACAACTAGGAAAACAAAGCCCAATAAAAAAAAAACTCAGAGCAATCAAACTAAAATCCAAAGTGAGTAAAATAAGGTAATTTCAATAATGTTAGGGTTGTAGTACAATGGCTCAACCAGGGAAAATGTTCTACAAAGGACTAAACCGAACCATAGAGGCAAGAAGGCCTAAACAAGATCGAATGAATGATGAAAAAACACGACAAAACACACTCAAAATAATTTTTTCATATGAAAACTGCACAACTGGTCACAACACCACTATTTGTGACACAAATGATCAAAATATCAAAGAGATTTATTTGTTGGGAAAAGTACTGAGAGGGGGGGGGGGTGAATGAGTATTTAGAACTGACTGAAAAATTTTTACTTTTTCTTTGAGCAGATTTCCATACGCGGTTTTTATGAACTGAACTAGCGTATGCACGCGGAAATATAGAAGGAAACTAGCGTATACTGATTTATCTTCCAGATTTAGAGAATCAGTCTTTTAAAAAGATTTATCAGTTATGAATAAGGCTAGATAAGCAGAAGTTATGAGCAGTAAAAAATAGTATAAAGCATCACACACATGAACACCAATATTTAAGGTGGACACCCAATTCGGGAGAAAACCATCGCTGCTATCGTCTCTGTCTTCAATATTTATTATATAAAAAAAAATTTACAACATTGTACTGATGCAGACTTATACCAGTACGCAGGCTTCTACCTGCAAAAGGCTGCAACCTTCTCTCTTTTTCCAGCTGCAACTAGAAGGGAGCTCCAACCCCCAGATCTCATTTACCAGCCTCTCCTGGAAGGGAGCTTCGACCCCCTAATTTCAACACCAGCTTATACTGGCTGAAAGCTTCTACTTTCATACTGAAGGCTTCAACCCTCAGATCCACTGTAGACCACGTTTCATCAATTTTCATACTAATTCAAAACAGCTTCAACACAACCCCTTTAACATCAACATACTTTACCCAAAACTTCAATCAGAACAGCAATACCACTGTAACCAGAATATCAGAAATAACCCAGAATTCAGAGTAGATAATCAGATACACATTCAACCTTGAACAACCATTAATTCAGATACCATACACTGCTTTTATCTATGTAACCCACGTATATACATGTCTTTCTTCACACCAACCTGTGTATGCTTCAGTGCATGCTATTTTTTATATTTTGAAATAATACGCGACTTTTCTTCACAGTTTCCGCGTATACACGCGCTTTTCCTTTCACCAAATAGCATATGATTTCTTTCAGAATCTGTTTAGACTCATATTCAGATCTGAAACTTTCAATTCAGACAATCTATCAGCAATGCAGAACTGTTTATATGGACACTCATCCTTCATCATGTTTTCTCAATCAGTGATTAGATTTGTTCATTCTCAAATCAGCAGCATACTCCATATTCAATCAACCCAAAACTTCAAGTAGACTTCATTGACCGATAGTAGAGAGAAAACAGAAATCACAGAATTAATATCTGTAAATAAGCTTCAGAAACCCTAACTTCCATACATGCTTTTTATCAAGCGAACTCGTGTATATACGCGCTTTTATCGAGACAAACTACAATATAGATCTGTAAAAGATAAAATTTGCAGAACAGACCAGATCTATAAACTTACCCAGATTTCTTCAATTTATTCATCATACTTGCGCCAGGTCTTCATCATTTCTTCTGTAGATAATCCTAGAGATTCATCATTTCTAGGTCTAGAGATCTTGAACCTTCATCATATCCATAGGTGCGTCATAGATTCAGATATATCAGAAACAGAGTTCAACCATGCAGATATCTCTTAAGGAGATTTATTCATTAACAACCCTTACACATGCACACCCTTGCACTATGATCTTCTTCTCCTTATATAGATTTGGCCTTTGTCAATACCATGAGTCAAAACCACTCAACCGTTGATGGTATTTCTGGACGGGATCAAATAGATAATCCAACGCTCAATACAGTGGGCCAATACCATGGTAATGTCCCCTAGTTTTATAAATTTAGAGCGCAAATAGGCATACGCTACTTGGTACGTACTTTTTCGCGTACATACGCTACTTTGCCTTTACAAACCCGCGTATGCTTTGTTCTATATTTGAAAAAGTCAATCTTCTTGTACAGAACTGCTGATGGTTTTCTGAGTTCTTCATACAGTCATTATTTGCATCCTTTGTCAGAGAGTTGCCATCAAGGACAATCAATTCAATATAATAGGATACAAGAAACATATTGCCAAAAATATCCCCCTTTGGACTTGATGGCAACCATGACCAGAAATACATTCAGAAACAACATTCTCCCCCTTTGACATCAAGGGAAAAGGGTAGATCAAGATCCTTTTTACCGACAATACCATGCTCCCCCTGAGATCATGCTGCATCTTCAAACATAATATTCAATGAATTACATGACTCTATAACTCAACCTAGTATGAACTTTCCTATCACCAAGGACTCATACTTACATCAATGATCCAACCAAGTGGATTTACAAGATTGACTCAATTACCCAACCAAGTGGGTTTACAAAATGGAATAAGTCTTTGCATGACTGAATATTACAATTTTTACATCATGGGTCTCAACATGACCTTTTTCATCAAATTATAAAAATGACTTATACAATCAAGATCAAATATTCTCAAGCATGAGATCGGACTACAACAAATAATTAGAATGCCAACAATGCATTCTTTCCACATGACCAATGCTCCCCCTTAACTTGTGCATCTTGAACACTTTCAACAGAAAATCATCAAGGCATATTCATTAGTAGCTTTAGAGAATGAAATAGAAATATGAGAGATGGAACATCACCAGAGATACCCAATAGCACTGCAGCTGTGCTGAAGAATGATGACCCAGAAAAAATTTGTCAGTAAATACCCATACGCAGTTTTCTGTGTATAAACTCGCGTATATACGCGACTATCCTTCAGGGAATGCGCGTATCCAATTTAATCTTCTGTATTTAAGTAGATCTGATCTTCTGCATGGCAGAGACTACTCCTAGCTTCTATCTGAGATATTCAAATGCTTCCCTGGGTAAAGGTTTGGTAAATATATCAGCAACTTGTTCTTTGGAGGGAACATACTCCAACTTCACCTTTTTTTCAAGCACTTGTTCACATAAGAAGTGATACTTGATGGGAATGTGCTTGGTCTTGGAATGCATAACATGATTCTTTAAGATACTGATGGCACTTATATTATCACACATAATGGAGATAGAAGGTGAACATTTGATTTGAATGTCTTGTAAGGTTTGCATCATCCAAAGAAGTTGAGTGCAACATGATGCAGCAGCCACATATTCTGCTTTCGCTGTAGATAAGGCAATAGAGCTTTGCTTCTTGCTGAACCAAGATACTAACCGAGGCCCCATATAGAATGCACCACCACTAGTGCTTTTCCAATCATCAACATTTCTAGCCCAATCTGCATCAGTGTAAACATGAAGAGTGAGATCAGCATTCTTTGGATACCATAGTCCAAAGTCTTGAGTTCCTTGTAGATATTTGAATATTCTTTTGACAGCCTGAAGGTGAGACTCTTTTGGATTAGCTGGGAATCGTCCAACAATCCCAACTGCATGCATAATTTCTGGTCTAGTCTCAGTGAGATAAAGTAGACTTCCTATCATAGATCTATATTCTGGTTGATTCACCATGGGAGAATCATCATGAGAACTGAGATTACATCCGGTTATCATTGGTGTACTTACAGGTTTGCACTCTTCCATGCCATACTTCTTCAGACTTTTCTTAAGATATTTTGCTTGTCATAAGAATATTCCATCTGTTTCTTGTTGCACTTGCAAGCCAAGAAAGAATGTTAGTTCCCCAAGTAAAGACATTTCAAATTCTTGCTGCATAACAAAAGCAAATTTCTAACTCATAGACTCTTTATTACTTCCAAAAATGATATCATCAACATATACAACCACAATCAATAGTTTATCATTTTCAGTTTTTTTTTATAAGTTTCTATCAGCAGACCCCTTTGAAAATCCTTGTTGATGAAGATATTTGTTAAGATGATAATACCATGCCGTTGGAGCTTGTTTGAGACCATATAGAGCCTTTTTAAGTCTACAAATTTTTTTTCATCATTTCCCAAAATGAATCCTTTTGGTTGTTCTATATAAACTTCTTATTCTAGATCACCATTGAGAAAAGAAGATTTAACATCCATTTGATAAACTTTGATTTGTTGGAAGCTTGAAAAAGCGAGAAACATTCTTATGGATTCAAGTCTAGATACAGGAGCAAAAGTTTCTTCAAAGTCTATACCTTCTTGTTGAGTATACCCCTTGCAAACAAGTCTAGTTTTATTTCTTATAACATCCCCATTCTCATTTAACTTGTTTTTGAATATCCATTTAGTTCCAATGACATTTTTGTCATGAGGTCTTGGTACTAATTCCCAAGTGTGATTCTTTTCAATTTGATCAAGCTCTTCATTCATGGCTTGAATACAACATTCATCTTTGCTAGCTTGATTGACATTGTGTGGTTTAATGGTGGATAGAAATGCCAGATAGCTAGAAGATCCCACAAGAGTCCTTCTTGTTTGTACACCTGATCCCTTTTCTCCCAAAATTTGAGATTCTGGATGATTCTTTTGAACATATCTGGATGGAGCTTTTTCAGATAAATCATCTTCAAGTTCTTCATTGGGTTCACTTTATATATCATTTCTATTTGATGTAAAAGGATATATGTCATCATCATCTTCATCTGTTGTGTGTTTTTCTTCTTTTGGAGCTGCAAGAGACTCATCAATAACAACATCAATACATTCAACAATCTTCCGAAGTCTTTTATTGTAACATTTATATGCTCTACTCCTAGAGGAGTAACCAAGAAGTATTCCTTCATCTGCTATGGGTTCAAACTTGCCAAGTTTTTCATCATTATTTTTGATAAATCATTTGCTTCCAAAAACTCTAAAATGCTTCACAGTGGGAGGATTACCATACCAGAGTTCATATGGAGTTTTATCACTATTTACACGAACATGTGCCTTGTTAAGAATATTTACCATTGTATGTGCCGCTTCTCCCCAAAATGTGTCAGGTGTTCTAGAATCATCAAGCATAGCTCTAGCCATTTGTTGAACTGTTATATTCATTCTTTTTGCTACGCCATTTTGTTGTGGAGTGCCAGCCATAGAAAACTGTCTTTTTATGCCATGTTGTTCACAAAATTCAAGAAATTCATCTGATGTATATTCTCCTCCTCGATCAGATCTAAGACACTTGATTTTTAGATCTAATTCATTTTCAACCAATGCTTTGAAGATCTGAAATTTCTCAAATGCTTCATCTTTGTGTTTAAGCAACCCAATCCAACACATTCTAGAGAAATCATCAATAAATAAGATATAATATTCTTCACCACGTGGTGACTTTTTCCTCATAGGTCCACATATATCTGTATGAATAAGTTCAAGAGGCCCATTTGATGATCCTTCCTTGGCATTAAATTGCACTCTGGTCTGCTTACCGAATTGGCAAGATTTACATATGATATTTTCAGGAAGAGTAATATTGGGAAGACCACGAACAGCTTTAAGTCTGCTTGACTTGTTGATTTGAGAGAAGCTCAGATGCCCCAACCTTCTATGCCATAACCAATTTTCTGAAGATTTGCTCAAGTAACATTGTTCTTTGCAGTTCTTTAATACATACAAGTTACTTGGAGTTCTGTTTCCTTTTATAATTGTTTTACCTGTATCAAGATCACGTACCACACATTCTTTTGAACTAAAGACAACTTCAGTTCCTTGATCACACATTTGACTTACACTTAACACGTTATGCTTTAATCCATCCACATACATGACATTATTAGCTTTCACCTTTTCTTTTAGAAAAAATGACCCTTTTCCCTTAATGACAGCAGGAGTATCATTTCCAAATGTAACATTCTTTTGTTTTTCTAGAGCACTATATGCAAGAAGTTTGTTTTTGTCACCTGTCATGTGTTTTGAGCATCCACTATCAATGTACCATTGATTTTCTTCGCCTTCTGTAAATAAAGCTATGCCACAATTTTCAACCTGTAATTCCTTCTTTTTCCACACTTTGGAGCTTCAAGGAAAATTCTCTTTTAGCTGAACTTTGCTCCTACATTAAGATTCTTCATGGCCAAAGTTATTGCAATAAGCACATTCAATCTTCTTCTTTGTTCCAATCTCAATCGTTTTCTTTCTTTCTTCTCTTGTCATGATGGTTTTATATGCAACACACTGAACAACTTTATGACCAAAATTGTGACATGAGAAACATTGTCCATTGAAGAAAAAAATTTTGCGACCATGAAATCTTCTACTTGAATTTACCTGTTGATTGGTGTTTCTTTGAAAGGTATTCCTGTTGGTGTTCTTTGAATTGAGATGGTCATGCTTTACCTGTAAAGATTCTTTATTCCCTTGCTGAGTGGCAGAATGTTGTATACTAGCTGTAGCTGCTTTTAGATAATTTGGTGCTGAAGCCTAAGAAGATTCTCCGATATATCCAAGACCTGTCTTTACAAGAGGAGAATGCTATACCTTGATAATCTCATCTAAGGTTTCAGATCCTTTAGCAAATCTAAGATTCAAAGTCTTTACTTTCTCAATTTCTTTTCTTAGAATAACTATTTCACATTCTAATTTCTCATTGTGTTTCTCCTTTTCTTCAAGCTGATTTTTTAGAGTTTCTATGGATATTTTACTTTCTTCTAAGCATATTTTGAGTTTATTGATTTCATCAAGAAAATCATTGTCCTCTAAAGCATCCATAAAAGTATCTTTTTCTTCTCTAGATTCCTTTTAAAATGCCATGAGAAGTCTAAGATCTTGTTCACATTCTTCCTCACTATCAGATAACCCATCACTGTCTTCATGAGTATAGTAACTTTTTCTAATGCTAAATTGATTCTTATTCCTTATTGCTACTTCCTTCCCTTTTTCATGTGTTTCTTTATGAGGACACTTAGCAGCATAATGACCAACCCTTCCACAAGCAAAACATTTGAAAGGAAGCTTACCTCTGAACCGTCCTGTGCCAAGTTGGAATTTCTTTACAAAATTTACCTCATCTTCTTCTGAGATATACCCTGATCCTTCTGTCTCTTGTACTTCTTTCCCTTTTGTAGAATCTCTAAAGACGGCTTCTTTGACTTCAGATGGTCCTCCTCTTCTCATTTCACATGTAGTTAGTATGCCATGACGTTGCACTATAGTAAGATTTTGAAGATCCTGCTTTTCTTCAAGAGCAAAAACTTTTGACTCAAATTTTGCCGTTAGTGATCTTAAAAATTTCTCAACCAAAGTAGAGTCGGTTATTGTTTCTCCCAGATTTCTCATATGATTTACAATATCATCAAGACGTAAAAATAAACTGGCAATGCTCTCCTCATTATGCATTTTTAGATTTTCATATTGAATTCTGAGAGTTTGGAGTTTAGCACTTTTTACCTTTGCATCACCTTCATAAATTAGAATGATTTTGTCCCATATTTCCTTTGTTGTATCCAGCTACATGACTTTGACAAATTATGCTTCAGTTAGACTTCCCAATAGAGCATTGACCGCCTTTGCATTTGTTTCATAATTCTTTCTTTCCGTTGGATCTGTTGGTACTGCGGCTGGATATTGATATCCTCCTTCAATAATAGCCCATACATATACTCCCAGAGATTGAAGATAGGATCTCATCCTTATTTTCCAGAAGATTAAATTATTTCCGTTGAAGAGCGGAGGCCTGATAGATGATGTTCCATCTTGATTGCTCATCTTGATTGATCTTCCTTCTAGCAGCTAAGATTTTTCAGAAGGACCTACTCTGATACCAATTGTTGGGAAAAATACTGAGAGGGGGGGTGAATCAGTATTTAGAGCTGACTGAAAACTTTTTACTTTATCTTTGAGTAGATTTCCATACGCGGTTTTTATGAACTGAACTAGCGTATGCACGTGAAAATATAGAAGGAAACTAGCGTATACTGATTTATCTTCTAGATTTAGAGAATCAGTATTTTAAACAGATTTATCAGTTATGAATAAGGCTAGATAATCAGAATTTATGAGTAGTAAACAACAGTATAAAGCATCACACACATGAAAACCAATATTTAAGGTGGAAACCCAATTCGGGAGAAAACCACCGCTGTTGTCGTCTTTGTCTTCAATATTTATTATATAGAAAACTTTTTACAACATTGTACTGATGCAGACTTATACCAGTACGCAGGCTTCTACCTGCAGAAGGCTGCAACCTTCTCTCGTTTTCCAGCTACAACTGGAAGGGAGCTCCAACCCCCAAATCTCGTTTACCAACCTCTCCTGGAAGGGAGCTTCGACCCCTTGATTTCAACACCAGCTTCTACTGGCTGAAAGCTTCTACTTTCATACTGAAGGCTTCAACCCTCAGATCCACTGCAGACCACATTTCATCAATTTTCGTACTAAGTCAAAACAAATTCAACACAACCCCTTGAACATCAACATACTTTACCCAAAACTTCAATTAGAACAGCAATACCACTGTAACCAGAATATCAGAAATAACCTAGACTTCAGAGTAGATAATCAGATACACATTCAACCTTGAAAAACCATTAATTTAGATACCATATGCTTTTCTAATCTATGTAACCCACGTATGTACGCGTCTTTCTTCACACCAACCTGCGTATGCTTCAGTGCATGCTAGTTTTTATATTTTGAAATAATATGTGACTTTTCTTCACAGTTTCCGTGTATACATGCACTTTTCTTTTCACCAACTAGCGTATGCTTTCTTTCAGGATCTATTTAGACTCATATTCAGATCTGAAACTTTCAATTCAGACAATCTATCAGCAATGCAGAACTGTTTAGATAGACACTCATCCTTCATCATGTTTTCTCAATCAGTGATTAGATTTGTTCATTATCAAATCAGCAGCATACTCCATATTCAATCAACCCAGAACTTTAAGTAGACTTCATTGACCGAAAACAGAGAGAAAATAGAAATCATAGAAGTAATATCTGTAAATAAGCTTCAGAAACCCTAACTTCCATACGCGCTTTTTATCAAGCGAACCCGCGTATATACGCACTTTTACCAAGACAAACTAGCGTATAGATCTGTAAAAGATAAAAATTTCAGAACAGACCAGATCTATAAACTTACCCAGATTTCTTCAAGTTCTTCATCAGACTTGCACCAGGTCTTCATCATTTCTTTTGCTGATAATCCTAAAGATTCATCATTTCTAGATCTAGAGATCTTGAACCTTCATCATATCCATAGGTGCATCATAGATTTAGATCTATTAGAAATAGAGTTCAACCATGCAGATATCTCTTAAAGAGATTTATTCATTAACAACCCTTACACATGCACACCCTTGCACTATGATCTTCTTCTCCTTATATAGATTTAGCCTTTGTCAATACCATGAGTCAAAACCACTCAACCGTTGATGGTATTTCTGGACGAGATCAAATAGATAATCCAGCACTCAATACAGTGGGCCAATACCATGGTAATGTCCCCTAGTTTTATAAATTTAGAGCGCAAATAGGCATACACTACTTGGTACGTACTTTTCCGCGTACATACGCTAATTTTCCTTTACAAACCCGCGTATGCTTTGTTCTATATTTGAAAAAGTAAATCTGCTTGTACAGAACTGCTGATGGTTTTCTGAATTCTTCATACAGTCATTATATGCATCCTTTGTCAGAGAGTTTCCATCAAGGGAAATCAATTCAATATAATAGGATACAAGAAACATATTTCCAACACGCTCAAGCAGGAATGAAAAATAGAAAAGGCCATAAAATCTAAAGGAAAAATGTAAATCAGGTCTAAATAGACGTTGGAGACATCCAACCAAATCTGATAATGAAATCAAGAGGCAAAACTTAAACCCAAATCCAAGGCACCGAATCAAAATTCAAGAAGCAAATCGAACAATAATGAGCAATGGAATACCTTGAACAAGCTTATCAAAATTGATCAGAAAAAAGACATACAACAACTGATCAACTACAACAAATGATAAACCAAACATGATTCTAATAGATCAGTAAGAAAGATAAATCTTAATGCCTAATGAAACATAAAAACTCTTGATCCAAAGATGAATCTAACCAATCCAAAGAAAAACGAGTAAAAAAAACAGATCTGGACTAGATCCAACAAGTAAAAAAGAGACCCAGAATCGATAAAGGAAGAAACAAATTTTCAGGAAGAGTGAAAGGTTTTTTCAAGCACTAAGAGCCCTAGGCACATGCATGAAACTTCCTGGGAGGGGCTAGCTGCAGGCACAAACTTTCCAGCCAGTAGCTAAGGATCCATGGATGCAGGAATAGACTTGTAAGGTAGTGGCTAGGGACAAAATCTCAGCTAGCGAAATTTGATCAGCCATAAAATCCTCAGACGAAGTCCATTTTGAGTGAATTTTTTTTTTGGATGAAATTTCGAGAGGAATCCAGATATATAATCAAATCAATCAAATTATGTACATAAAATTATAGAATTTGATTTTAAATGCATGATCTATTATTCACTCGTATAAAAAAACAAAAAACAAAACTCCAGATCTAAGATCAACTCAAATATAAAGAAAATAAAATAAATGGAGTTAAAAATTAATCCAAAAAACTATAGAGAACTCAACTGGAGACAAAGAAAGAGAGAAATTGATCAAAATCATAGGAAAAGTAGACATAAAGAAAGTATTCTCTCATTGAAAGCACCATCTCTGTTACATCAGAATTTGCACGTAGTTGTTGCTCCATGATCTAATGTCTGATTAAATCACGCGACACAAAGAAAATATACCAATGAAATAATAAATGGATCCAAATCTTGAATGATAAATTATGCAGCATGCAACCAATTTTATGTTATAAAAAGAGAGATTTCACCTAGCCTCCTCGCAGGCTGGGGAAGGGTTTTGAGCTCGATGTCGATCTTGCACTACACTCGAGTGATCTATCACATTTTCACTCGATAAATTACCCCTACACACAATCACAACCAGACATAGATGATAGATGATATTCCTTGAAAGATCATTAGATCAAAAGCAATAAAAACTGGTTATAAGATCTGCTGCATACACAATCATGTCAGGGAAGCAACCTAAATTTTCATTAATAATATAAAAGAATACAATGGTTATACCTTCGCTTCCACACTTCCTCTCCATGATCTGGCAGAGTTTCCCCACTATATCCAAGAAATGAGCATGAAGAACAACACACATATGGCCAAGACCTTGCAAGCTCTCTCTAGCAGCAAAATTGCAACATAGGATCAAGATCTCAACTCTCTTAAAATTTGGCTCTCCAAAACTATCCTGGCCCTCTAAATGGTCCAGTATAAATAGGAAGAAGAGAGGTAATGGGAGGATGTATGTGGACGCTTAGGATGAATAGAAGTTATATAACCTTCTAACTGGTGATTCTTGGCCAATTTGAATAGATGAGACATCGAACTGATCTCCTAGGTACCAAGGCACCTTAGAACTTGCCCTTGGTCATTGTCAATATGAAATAGTTTGGAAGGTGTACCAAAAAAATCTTGTTTAAATCATGAGTGACTAGTGACCCTAACAATAAGTGTGGTTGCTCATACTTAAAATTTGTAACAAATATATGAGAAAACCTGCAAGAACAATGGATGTATGCAAATATAAAAGCATAAACAATAGATATAAAAAAATGATGTAAAACACAATCTTGGAAAATATTTGAAAGAAAATAATTATATTAATACATCTGTCGAATGAGATTTACAAAAGTTCGTAAGTCCCCTTCAATGGGTGGGTCCTTAGATGTCCTCGCCGCTTCAGAATTTAGATCTTCCGCTCTCTTGAATGTGTGTAAACTCAGACAATATAGAACACAAAGATGAGAGCTCGAATGGTGTGTGACGATAATGGTGACGATAATAATGATCATGGTGAGAAATCAATGAAGAACCCTCGTATTTATAGTAAAGTATTGGGTTGATATCGAAAATGGAGAATAAAATGTTATTGACCAAAATCTAGATCTAACCGCTTGGAATACTTTATTATATATTTGGAGAGGGAAAATATATTTAAAATGGTTAAATATCTTTATTTAGAAATAATTAATACATCAAATGATTTATTAATTATTTTGCAAATAATAAGAAATGTGTGAAAATGAAATAACTATTAAATAATTATTTAATAATTATTTGAAATATGGAAATAAGGAATAATAAACTAATATTGATTTACTTAATTATTCGTAGGTGATTTAGTCAAATGTGATAAGGAATATTTATTAAATAATGATTTAATAACTATTCCTAGAAAAAATTAAATAATAATGGTTTATTTAATTATTCCCATGGGTTTTAATGGAAAATGATTTAATAAAATTGGTTTATTAAATTAATTCTTATAGTGAAAATGATTGTACTATGGTAAAATTTAACTCACGTGCTGTATTTCAATCCACCTAGTTAGGAATGGCTAGGTGATCATTTTTTTGTGATAATAGATTGCCCCCAACATATGAGCATTAGGAGAAAATCATATGACCGAAATATGTTGTAAGTTACACTTCCACAATACACCAAAGTGGATTCGGAGAGAGAGAGAGAGAGAGAGAGAGAAGACTGATGCAATGCGAGGAAGGAAAAAAATGGAGGGAGTGAGGCCTACTAATATGATATAAGTCTCATTTTATGGGTGAGTACATGATCTTAAATGAGGCGGGTGAGGCATACTCATACCCTCTGAGATAACTGAGTACAAATAATAATGGCGAGCCCAGCAATGTGGGACTGAGCCACAAAGTGCATAATACAATATCCATTGGCAATGGGCCAGGACATAAGAAAATGAATCTAATATACATAATGCACCAGGAAAAAAATAGGTCAAGAATGAATACAATAACACCTCATTACATGAGACATAGTTCCCCTCCAGCTAACATGGGGAGGGGGAACCACAACCAATGAAGCCTTGTTGAACAAGAAAGGGCTCTGAAGATTTGAATGTAACATCTGACTGAAACATGCATGATGTGGGTGTTTCCAGCAGCTGGAACCGAAAATCTACATAACTACATCTAAGGCTGAAGCATGATCTGAGGTCATCCGAGTATGTGGGGCACTACCTAAAGGGCCACCGCCTTATGAGGTCTAAAACATCTCTCACACACCTAGTAATCACTGATATAATCTATTGGATCACCGGGCCATCAAGTGTATGATTCCCAATCGTGCAATAATGAGCTAGGGTCGAGCACGTGGGAAGCAACAAGTCAAAGGGAAATGATGATCCCTTTTCTTGATCAAAGGCACTGAACAATGATAAAAGTTATAACCAAGTTACATCGCTCTCTAGAGCATTCTTCTAGAATGAATATGCTGAACTCAACAAAAGAGAGCCCGCCAGAGCCGAGGCAATAAGGGATCCTCAAATAAGGCACTAGGAATCAAAACAGAGTGACTAATGGACCAATACCAGGGATAATAATGGAGGAAAATGAACTGAGAGGTGGACTAACAAGAACATAAAACCAATTTTGATCTAGAAACAATGGACTCTATTCTAGAGGGGATGGTCAAGTAATCAAATGGAGTATCATCAATGACAAATAATATAGGTATAGGTCAATAATAGAAACACATGATTAATGTGATGCAAATATGGATGGAATATTGCAATAGGACATAATGGTACATGAAACAGACTCAAGGATTACTCATCTCGGATGCACTGAATGAGGGTGACTCGAGGATGCTACCACACAGGGTAGGCCCAGGGGCGCCATAAAAGCATGAGTAAATAAGGGTTACCCATGAAAAAAATTGACACACAATATGACAAGTGCCAAGGAAAAGTTGTACTGAAGTACAGGGGGCTCATACAAAGAGATTTGGTTTGAATTGGTGGCAAGGTGAAACTTCATCGAAAAAATGGCTTCTAGGTGAAGTGTCAAATTACTAAAAAAAAAGGAAAACCCATTATATCACATGGTGATATCTTTCTAACTGTGCTTACAATTTTTCAAATTGATCTATGGTTTTCTCGTAATGGGAGACAGAAAAACTAGGGTTTTCCTATAAAATGGAAATTTCCCTCCAAATCCAAATCATTTCCCAAGTGAGCTATGGCAAATTTGGAGAGTAAGAGAAGGCCCTAAAACTTATGGAGATCATAGCAGAAAAATTGACCATCAGAATTAGGATCTTTGAGTTGGTGGTAGCTGGCCTAACCTTACTCATCAATTTTCGTGGTTTCAATTTTCAAATTAGGTCCTCAATTGGTTGTGGGAGACCCCTAACCTTCCTCATGGTCACAACACACTTCCTAGGTCCTTTTATGCATTTTAGAAGACTAAAAATGGGCTAAAAATTGCATTCAATGTTGTTTTGAGGGGAATAAAAAAGATTTGGGAAAGGAGGAAAAGAAGTGTGTTGGGTCTATGCCAAGTTGAAGCTGAGGACATTAGATGCATGCCTTTAACTCTAAACTAACAAAAAATTATGGTTTCTGGTGGGTGTGGAAGATCTGAAGGTGTCATGGCACAAACGAGACTTAGAGACTCTTCGTGCAGAGATTCAGGAGGATCTAGTAGTCAGAGGGGTTTTGGATAGTTATGGGGTTCTTAAGTTCTTTGAGAACCCATTGACAAGAGATGGTGAGCCCTTGCTGTCAAGGATAGTGAGCTATTGGGACCTAGACTAGGAGACATTTGTGGTACAGGGCCATAGTATCAAGCTGATGATCTAGAACATATATTTTTTGATAGGGTTTCCCCTCTTGGGGATGGTAAGGGACATACATCCGGTTTTATCTTGTGGGAGGAAAATATGTGAGTTTTTTAACTGTCATTGTACTTCGTATGTTCATACATAGGGCATGAAGATTCATATTAATTACATAGATAGGTTGGCAACACGAGCTACATCCACAACAGTGGTATGGATATTGGGTAGTCATGTCATGCATTACATCACTGGAGAGTGTGTTGAGAGGGACCTACTATGGGTGGGCCCAGATGATGTTGTCATTGTCGAAATGATATTTGACCTTATGTATATGATGAACCAATGATAATCGTACATTTGGGATATATATACACTCATTATAGTTTGAGAATATCCCTACCATTTTTCCACATGTACAAATCCAAGATGTGGGCCCACAGAAGCCCAGGATGCACTGCTAGGGGAAGCTACTGCAATAAGGTGGAGGAGGGGGAATTGAACGAGTGTTCTAACCTAATATTTTTTCACGTTGGGACAAGATGCCACTATACATATATGACTATCCATATAGTGGCATGAACTATCATGGTGATCCTAACTTTCCCCTACTACCAAGACAAGCATAAGATCCAAATGGTAAGTGAAAGCTACTATATTTTTTGCTACACTTAAATTTTAGAAAGTATGTATATGTGGTATTGATTTCCAAACTTGTGTGATGAAGATATAGCACTGGTGAAACTGGCAGGATATGCAGGGTGAGCTGGAGTGCCTAGGGCTACAAATCACGGTGGATCAATCTCATGACAAAGACCAAAAAATGATGCTTTTCTAGAGAAATTTTGATGTAGATTCAACATGCTACTGACTGGGGTGGATGAGCATGGGTTACATGAGTTAGAATATAGGTATACGGATGAGTGCACTGGTCTTCCCTCGGTGTAGCGAGGCATCACATGGCAGATAATGATGGTCGAACATGCAGTTCGAGATCTACGAGTCGGTGGTATGGAGCCATTAGCTCAAGAGCCTGCAGATTATAGTGACTAGGGATAGGGACATATGGTTCCCATTTTTTTGTTATGTCACATGCTATGGGAATTTCGGATGTATTTTGAGTAGTGTACTCCAAACACATATGTTTTGATATGACGATACATAATATGGTTATGCATATTTTGTGATGATTCTGGTTCAAATTTTTTTAATTTTTATGGTTTCTTTCTTGTATGTGATAAATTCAAATCCAGAATTTTATTTGCAATGGAATCAACATAGTAATTTTGGGCTCTAGTAACATGACTAAATGTAATGACTTCAAATTCATGTGCCAAAAGCTTCCCTCATGGGTATTTTCTAAATAGGGCAAGATTATGCACATGATAAACGCCATTTAATTGCATGACACGTAGTAGGGAATCTAGATGAACATGAAGATGAAGGATGTGATGATAAAGGGCATGAGATAAAAAAACTATCACAACATCATATTTGGCCTGTTTATTGGTGGCATATCCAATGCCTATGTCGTTGGAATGGACTAACAAATCTAGAGAGGTGAAAATGGCCCAAGATGCCAGGTCAAGATTCATGGAGAAGCGACTCGCACCATCGGCATAACCAATATGAGGTGTGGATGAAGGATCCATATGAATTATATAATAATACAACATATGAGATTATTGGAGGTGATGCAAGATACCTATATTTAAAACATAAACAGATACATGCAAATCGATGGGAAATGCTACGGGTAAAATTTCTTCATGTCGAGTGCATTACGAGGGTTAGGAAGGAGTTGGCCTTTGAAATCCTATGAAAGGTATGGCCCCTGTCCCAAACACTTATGGATGATATAACATCCTAGCCATTATGATTAAAACTTACCATGCCCCAGGACATCATGAGCTTGGTCATACACAAGAACAAGGTCACATTCGTGAAGGGGACAAGGGTGGAGTTTCCGGTCATATTTATTTTTGGTGTGATTTTTGGCCACTTACATGGCTTGAAACGCAACACGATGATCTTCATTGGCATGCTCAAGCATGACAAGTGGTTTTTCTAAAGGCTGGGTGTCCGGGAGGAGTTAGATGAGAAGGTGAAGGGAGGGGATTTCAAACTTGATCGATAAGACTGTCTCCTCACCAAAAAAAGGTGGAAAGGAGTAAAAGAAGTGGCAGTTTTAGTAGAGGTTCTATAGGCCCACAAAGTAAGGAAGAGCATAAGGTGCTAGTTGGTATTGTGCTTATTCACAATATTTTGAAGCATAGTTTTAGGGATTTTATTGACCGCCTCAACTTGGACATTTCCTTGGGGATAACAAGACAATTAATATTGGTGCTGAAAGCCCAACGGAGAGGACAACTCATGCCATATCTCATATTTGAAATTTCAGCCGTGGTCAAAAACCAATTTTTTCAGAACCCCGAATCGAGAAATAACATGGTTGAAAAAGAATAAGGTCATAGTAGGTGCATTGTTATTGAATGCTGGCATAGAATCAATGCATTTGGTGAAATAGTCAACAACCATGAAAATATACTTATGGTTATTAGAAGATGGAGCTCAACACTCCATGAAGTCAATGGCCCATTTATAGAAAGGACCTGTTGTGATGACAGGATGGAGGGGAGGAGGTTGAGCTCGTGCCTTAGGGGAATATAATTGACAATTGGGACAATGTTTTACTTCCTCAATGTAGTCGCTGAAGAGAGAAGGCCAAAAGTAATGGCACGCATGATCTTATGGGAAGTGGCCATTCCAGATAGATGACCACCACAAGGGCCACTATGACAGTAATTGAGCACTTTCTTGGGTTCAAAATGTGTAAGACAATGATGAATGATAATATCTACACTGAGACGATAGATATCATCACCGATGAGGAGGTAGTGAGGGGCTCGATGTCAAATATGTCATCAATCATCATGAATAATATGGGGGTTGAATATCTGGGTTTGTAGATAAGTGAGAATTTCGCCATACCGATAATCATCCAAGGCAATTTCAAACAAGAGTTCATCTGAAATATCATCATTGACTGGTAGATCTAGAGCACCAATAGGAAATTTGGAAATGAATTCGGCAAGGGCCAAACCGTTCCTACTCTTGGGTGTCACAAATTCGAGATTGAATTCGTTAGAAATGAAGATCCAATCGGCATACTTGCCATTGATGATCTGTTCACTCAATTCGAAGTACATGGGGTTGTAATTGGTCATGACACTAGTGGTACGTGTAAGGATATAATGACAAATATTTTGAACCTACAACACGACAGCCAGTGCCATGTTTTCTTCATGCATATAGGACACAGGGGGACCATTGAGGTTTTTAATAACATAATATATGACATGCTCATTTATGTTTAAAACTTCTTGTATGAGGATCCCTGCAACCGAATAGGTGGAGGCTGAGATGTACATAATGAATTCCCTTTCAAAGTTGGGTGGACTGCTCAAGGGAGTGGAAGTGAGGGGATGTTTAAGGGCATCAAAATACTATTAATATTGGTCATTCCAAATGAATGGAATTGTGAATTGAAGGAGTCTAAGCAACCCATACGGAGTGGTGGCATAGTCAGGGACAAGCCGACGAAGAAAGTTGGCTTTTCCTTAAAGGATTTGTAGCTCGTGTAGGGTACGAGGAGGTGGAAGTTCGAGAATGGCTTGAACTTGCATAGGATCAATATTTATACTATCCTTGGACATGATGAAGTCCAGAAGATGACCAGAAGGAATGAAAAATACAATTCAAGTGGGTTAAGGTGAATATTATACTTGCGACTGTTAGCATAGTTCTTTGTTAAGTCATGATTCCATTTCATATTTTTATGTTTAGGATCAAACTTCAAAAATTTCAAAATTAAAAAAAAAATTGGTCGTTACCAAAATTTCTGGAAGCACTAGTTTTAGTATTTTAGGATAGTCTGTTATATTCTTATTTCTGTATTTTTTATTTTTATTCTGATGCTGCCAGAATTTCTAGAAGCATACTCTATTTTTAAAAAAAGAAAGAAAAAGTGTTTCCACTTTGGTTAAGCCACATGTTGTAGTGTAAATACACCTCAAATCTCTTTTTAAATATTTTCATATCTCATGATAGGTGTCATATTGTAGTCATTCTAGTTCAAGTGAAGGCGTGATATACGTTGGACCCATGTGTCACCCGCAATAATGAACTTAATTGTTACCCCATCAGCCTGTCAACCCCAAGTCAATTAGACGTATGTTAAAGTACCTTTTTTCAAAATGAAGTAGATCGTGGTTATTACGCTCAATTCCATACCTGTTTGGATGGCTGCGCAACGTTGCCGCCAGAAATTTCGACCAATTAACATCAAAGACAGCAAAGGTGACTGTTAGTCATATATTCACTTGTCTCAAGACATTTGGAGCCCTCCATACGAAAATACGTAGCCATCTCAAGGAGATGATGGATTATCACATGGTGCACATGAAGGTGAGGGATATTTTACATTATGAAGGTCGATTTGCATGGGGTGATGAACCATAGTTTGACTCTAAAACCACCGAAAAAGTAGGGGCACTGTCATTCGATGTTTTAGTTGTTGGAGATCGAATTGTTGAGAGTCATAGTTTGAGGAGGAGCATGTATTTCAAACAAGATTCCAAAGGTGAATACAAGAA
Organism: Pinus albicaulis; assembly: GCA_034641835.2. Lineage (NCBI taxonomy): Eukaryota > Viridiplantae > Streptophyta > Pinopsida > Pinales > Pinaceae > Pinus > Pinus albicaulis. The sequence goes on from CM076582.1 coordinate 1,024,666,603, forward strand.
ACACTTGCAAGGTCAAACTCCTCCAACTCTTCCACATATCAGTTGCATGATACAAAGTCATTTATTTTCTGAAGATGACTAAAACAGTTGGAAAAATAAATCAAATTGAGCCACAAGGTGCAGACCTAGTGGATGCCAATTCGAGAGTAAGAATCTTGTTTATCCAGTCAGAGTGGTATTCTCTATGCACCAGGTTAGGGAGCTCTCACTCAGGAGTAGCTCAAGATTTTTCTAACACTTTTAATGGAAAATAAGCCACAATTTATGGCCTTACCTTGTAGGTTTCTAAAGACTCCATTGCTGAAGCCTTTAACCTTGCACGGGAAGGATAAAGGTGGGTTAAAGGGCATGTTATTACATGAGGAGATCTCGATAGCTTCCTGAAAGATGCACATAAAGATCCAAATTGGGCAAAGGGAATTCCAAGTAGCTATCTTAAGAATGACTCGACAGAAGCTATCAAGCTTATCAAGATTTACCTCACTTGTGAAAGGAGGTATACAGTTGTGTTCCTTTATCATATGAGTTTTCTTTTTCATGTTGTAGGGATGAAGACATTAAATCTGCCATATTTATTGTTCAAAATCCTGACAAATATGTCTGCAAGGGTTCAAACTCACACTATTGTTTCAGAATATAGCTTGTATCATCAAGCTGTAATCAAAGTTCTAGTTGAAGAAGAGTTGGGGAAGAGAAATCAAACTTGGAATCAATTTTTACTTTATGGGGCAATCCAACCTGCACCTACACCTCCAGTTTCATAACCACACCCTTAGCCTGCGAAAATAAGAACAAAGAGAAAGGCCAAAAAAGAAAAAATATATAAGAAGGTCAAGGGTAAGAAAGAAAAAGTTTCACACTTAAAGCTGAAAGAAAGTTGGAAAAGGGAGATAGCTCATCAACAAGTAAAGTCAAATGTATGAAAATAGTGTCTCGTGTTCCTCCTTTTCCTAATTTCTACACTAGAGCCTGAAGACGAAGGTCTACAACTGCGGATAAATCAAAATCGTGGGTGCTACTAGAAATTTTGGAATAACATATTCAATAGAAGTTGCAGAAAGAGTATCAGCCTACAAAATCAGATGAAGAAATCCACAAGGATGCTGGATATGACATTAGCAGTAAGAAGAAGAAATAAGAAGCGAAAAATGTTGTTTGTACTAGAAATAGGCATACCATAGAAAACAACAAGTTTAGGCTTAAGTCCAAGGCTCTACATAATCCAATTCTAATGAGAGAGGTTATTTATATTGAAGGTAAATTTGAATGGTCTAAGATAGAGAAATCCATGAAGAAAAACAAGAACACAACCCCTTCAGAACAACACTCAGAGACATCAAAGAGAAGAAAAACACAAAATGGTTCTAAGGGGGAGAAAGCCATTGTCAAGGAAGTAGCCACAAGAGCAACCAGATTTAGATTAGTTTTCGATGCAAAACAGACTTAGATAATATTATTGAATTTGCAACACATATACAAGGAAGGTAAAAAGGTTTTTTTATACAAGTACCTTTTTACTTATCAGTTACAATTTTGAACATCAGCTTAGGTGTCAAGGAATATAATAATGCATAGTATTTTCAAAATTTTCTATTTTTTTTTTTTAATAAATAGGGCGCTACCGAAAATTCTGGTACCATTCCAGATTTTGCACAGTTATAGGGTTTTACGAGTAGCACCTGTTTTAGCTTAATTTTGACACCTATCAGCAAATTTTTCTGAGCCAATTAAGGATGGATAAGAACTTTTTATCACTCAGAAAAATGTGAAACATTATTTGACATGGTCATAGAGTTCATTTTTCAAATGTTTCCTTAAGCCTTTCAATTTGATATAGGAAAATTTCAAATTTTTACATGTTTAACCTATCTTAAGGTTCAAACCCACCTTAATTTAGGTCATGTCATGTCCCATCAGTCATCATTAGTTGTAAAATTTCATTTCCCAAGCGTTTAATTTGAAAAATGACACTTAGGCTATTTTTACCTCTTTTCGTAGCATTTTACACTGTGAAATAGTAGTTTTCGCTACAAAACTGCCTAATGAAACTGTAAGGGAATGAACTGTTTTCCTATCTATCTTGTCAAAACTGAGGTGAAGTGTCAGTTCATCATTGGAGGAGTTAGGGTGGATGTCATTCGATTCTGTTAGGGTTAATTTAAAAGTACAAAGTTCATGTCTGAGGTCATCATAACCATTTTTAGCATGCATGTGTCATGATTAAAGCATGAGTTGTCATGAAAACCATAAAACATTACCCAATTGAGTATTTTTTTCATTGTCCACTTCATCTCGACATGTTATTGAATTTTGGAGAGCTGCTTCTTCGAGCCAAGCAGGTTGCTTGAATTTTCAAAGGTTGCAGGTGTCATCAATCAAGTTAGGCTGAGAAGATATAAAATCACCATGGCTGCAAAGAAGAAGACCAACAAAGGTGGTCACTGCCACAGGTATGAACCTATGGACATTAATTTGTTAAATGAGGACCCAAATTCCTTGGAGGTATTCATAAGAACATGTTGTTTGCAATTCTGCCAAAGGCTGCAGGGTTGTCATCTATAGGTTTCCAGGGAGTTTGATAATAGTTTCACTGGAATAACTTCAAAGGTGGGAATGCTAAACCTCACAGTAACACCAGAAATCATTTTAGCAGCAATGGTAATCCCTAGAGGAGGGGAACAGTGGTTTAAAGCCATCAAGTTCACCATGCAAGACTGCAAAGAATTTATCAAGCCAGATCATAGTGAAAGTGATTCACAAATTCTATCCCAACGAGCTACATGAAGGACAACTACTCAAAGTTGTTGATGATCATTTAGAAGTACTTCACATGTGAAGGAAGGTTTCACATGGTCTACTCCTACCACCTTAGGCTTCTGTTGCATTTTTTGGGTAAGAGGTCTCTTGACTTTCCCTTTTACTTATACAGAAGTCTAACTAAAATGTCAGATAAGGTCCAAATTAAAAAATAAGGAAATGAAACTTCTGTTTTTCACCATGGTTTGATTAATTTGTTGGTGTTAGATGAGTTGAAGAGATTAGGTAGAGATTGGACATCCTTTTTTTTCATGAGTGGTTCTGAAGATGTTGTCACTCCTAAAAGAGTTCCCAAACCTAGAGATATTTCATCACCAATGCTGGCAGAGCAAGTTGATCTAGTGAGCATGGAGACAGAGCCTTTGCAGAATATTGAAACACCCAAATATAGACCTGCAAAAAAGAATCCAACAGTTAGCAAACATGGTATCAAGAGAGTTACTAGGAGCCAAATAGTGGTTAAGGGTAACTTAGAGGACATCTTGCATGCAATTTATATTGAAGAACCTTCCATTGTCCAAGTTGAAGATGTTGAAGATGTGGGAAGAAAGCTAAAGAAATGCCAAACAGCTAAAAATTTAGAGTTTGCAGGTGATGATGTTGGTTTCATGTTTCAAGCTAAAAAACCAATGACAAGACATGTAAGAAAGGTCTTCGAAATTAGCAAAGAAACTCAGAAGGTCAGTAAAACTTCTCAGCCACCACTGAGCATCATAGACCTCTCCTCACCTGCAAAATAAGAATTAGTCATCAAACAAAAGAAGGGAAAAGAAAAATTCACTTAAAAAACAGAAGTTGAAACCCTTAAGGAAAAGTTAAAAGAGGCAGGTGAAGAGATAGAAGTCTTAAGGAAAGAGGAAAAGAAGCATAGAGCTCAAAGAGTGCAATTTGAACAAATGAGGAGGATTTGGGAAGATCAAGTCACAAGTGTCTCAAAGACCTTGGACAATATAGAAAAACTGATAAATTGGACTCAACCACTAAGAAGAGAGGTCAAGCACATCAAAAAGGTAAACCTGCACTTGCAATCTAAGAATAGGACACTAAAGGACTATAATATTCCTAAACTGGCATGCAGCTAATTGGAATATTAATTTTTGCTTTTGTCCTTTAGATAGATGAATAAGTGAGTAGAGAGACCCATAAATCTCTTTAGTAGGAATAAAATCCCTCTTAATGTGAAAAGGGATCATCTTAATAGTTGGAAAAAGCACCCTCATGTGTGAACAGGGGCTAATTCAGGTGGACAAGGTCAACTTTGACCAAATCAACAGTGTTGTCATAGAAGGAGTGGCATTCATTGAAAGACAACACAATTTTGGTTGGAGAGTCTTTGCATGGTAGTAGTGACTTTAATGTGTGGGACCCAAGGTGAGATGGCTCACATGTGTATATAAGGAGGGAAAGGAAGACATAAATGGTTATATTATTTATTATTTATTTTGTATTCTGTATGACTTCTTGCTCTCTCCAGTTGTTTAGCTGAGATTGTTGTGTTGTTTAGCACAGGGTGTTCCTGAGAGAGGATCCTACCTCTTTCCTAGAGGAGCCTCTAGAAAGAGTAATTCACTACAATTCCACATTCTGACGTTTTTTCCAAGCTTTAGTCTTCAGCTACAATGCAGTTTCTATTTAGAGTTGTGTTGTTTTCCAAGGTGTTGCAGTGGAGTATTGAGAGGGTCACTTTCAGTGTTGTATTTTTAGTGGAGGGGAATCCTTTCCATTCGGAGGCCAACAAGGAAGGCCCTAGAGCTTCCTTTCATATTTTGGAACCTAGCCAATATTTTTCCACCCCTACATTGCAGTTCCATCATTAAACTGCGTTATTTCTTTGGGAATCTGTAGAGGAGGCTTCAGTGCTTCATTTGGAGGGATAGATATTCAGTGTTGGGATCAGCCTTTCACTTGGAGGATCTATTGGATGAGATCTATATATTTCTACATCAAATTCAACCACCTCCATCCATTTATTAATTTCCAGTTGCAATTCAGCCCTAGGGCTGCATTCTAGCATTTTTGTGTTTTGGGTATTTACGGAAACCCTTTATGGGTTGTCTAGGAAAGGCGTTTGGGAGTCTATATCTTCACTCCTGGTCTTATTTGAGCTATATAATAGCAGATCCATATTTTTATATCTTTTTTTAGTATTTTATGCCCTAAAACTTCACTGTCATCGCTCATGGCATTTGTATAGTAGTGTATTTCTCATGTATTGACATAATTTCTTAGAGGAGGCTTATTTTGTATTGCTTAAGTGACTTGATCCTCAAGATATTGTGCATGTTATTTGCTGATATGTTTAATAATATGGTTGTACATTTGTCTCATGTAATGGTGTATTCATGTATTCACTACTATTTCCATTATTGTGTTCATATATTGCTACTTTCCCCACTTGGGAATATTACAAGGACCAAGTCAAAGATCTTCAAGAGAAATTAGAACTGATTCATGAAGAGATGGAAAAGAAAGGTTTAAAGATGAAAGTGGTTTAAGAGCCAATAGCTCAACTGATCATAAATGAGGAGGAAACACCACAAGAACAATAATTTGAGATTGAATATACCTTATAAGGTTCATTACATGTAGAAAATTAAGATTTTGCAGCTGGAGGTCATTTTTTGGAGACAGTTTTGAAATGGGAAATTTCTGGGTTTTTACACAGTATTGTAGCGTTCCCCAGGCTTAAAGCCAGGAAAACACAACGAAAAATCCTGTTGCAGCCTTTTTTCTTTGAAAGTCACTTTTTGTAGTTTTCAAGGAGGTAAAATTATGGTGGTGATGTTTCATGATATGATTGACATCATGGAATAGAAAAGGAGAAGAGTAAATGGTTGCAAAAGCTACTTTTCCAACGCTACCAAAAATCGCTACAAAATTGTCCTATTTTCGTAGCAAGCAATTATTGAAGGTTTTTGAGCATATTAAAGGCAGTTTTGGACAGCTGGAATCCTCTAGTATGTCAAGGGAGCTTATCATCAAATAATTATGACTTGAAGGAAGTTCTATGAAGACAGGTCATCATCCAAAGCAGATTTGAAGATAAGGGTCATGCATTCCTAAAAAGTAGGGTTATGCTCCACAAGTCTAAGAGGGTTTTAAATATGTAAAGTGGTAATGAACTCTGGCATATGTCTTTCAAGCATGTAATACTTATTTTGTAACCATCATGTAATTGTTTCAAAGATAAGGTAGATCTATGTAATAAATAGTAGTTAGAGTTCTATTAGGATATGTTTTCTTTAAGGTGTAGCTATCAGTTTCCTGTTAGAATTTATGTATTTCAGTTATGAAAGGTGTCATAGGATAATTCGATGATCTATCCATCAAGCAGATCATCCTTGTTGTAAATAATGTCTATTTAAAGACAAAGCATCGAAGTAGAAAGGGGTTGGGGGTTTTTTGCACCAAATTGCTGCTTTTATGTATTTGACTTATATCAATAATATAGAGTGACTTTATTCTTGACAGACTTGAGATTCTCATGAGCTTTTGGATGTCTTATTGATATATACCTTTATGTTTTACTACTTGCAGTAGATTTCATCTCTATTACTCAGAATTCATAATTTTATGCTTTGAATTCCCTTAGTGATGAAATGATTGTGTTATCCTATGTTTTATGTGTGAGTTTCCTTTGTTAAAGACCTCTATCTACCTCAACTTCCATGTTAAGAAACATTGTCACTAAAAATACTGATTTTTGACTCCATAAGCCCAATGGTAGCAAGCCTGCATTCTTTTCAACCTGCAATCATAAAAAACAAGTTACAATTCCCATAGAGTTAGCCATCTAGTACTATCATTATTCAATATCATAAAAACCCCTTGAGAGATCCCCATCAAACTGAAGAGGCTAAGCTTCAGTTAGAAGTGGTTTGAAATAGTTACATTGAGTTGTTTGATAAGCATCCAGTCAAGTACAATTTTGTGATAACAGAACCCATAACCAAATGGATAGTACAAGTGATGGTGAAAGGTGGTTATGAATTTTTTGGAGGTCTTATTAAAGGGATCTACATGGTTATTAAAGACCCAAGACACAAGGAGAGAGATTAGCAGAAAACGGGGCAGCATGACAACACACTCAACATTTCAACCCAAATTTCTTCTTTTATTTCTTCTTCATCTTTCCTTTCTATTAGATTTCAATGGGATAAGGCTGTAATGTCTTTTGACACCTATGTAATGTTAGAATTAATGTTTCCTTCTTTTTAGAATAGGTGGATTCAATGCCTCTATTGCTATATATACCACTTGCAAATACTATTTCCAAGTTGGGTGTTGGTCTACCTAAAGATTGAATATAATAAAAATCCTCTTTGCTTCATGCTAAAGGATTTTGTGACTCAAGGAACATATAATGTGTGATGTGTCTCTTTTCTTTGTTAATTTCTTCTAAATATGAATTGCAGCAACTAGTAAGGTGTGGGTGAGAATATGTTAAGGGATTTAATAGTAAATTATCTGCTTTCATTTTTCTACAAATTATATGTGTGTTGTAGAACATGTCAGTGAAGATTTCATAAAGGATTTGTGGAATACTTTATACAGGAAATTTATTTTCTGAATGTTGTTTACTTTGCATAAATAGAGTTTGTGTAAAGATCCATCATCATAGCTAAGTGAATAATTTAGGATAGGAATATTTCCAACAATAGGTTCCAACTATATATCTTCTCCATTTGTACACTCTGCTCCCTATACTACCAATTTAACCACACAATTACCAAGTCATGGAAGAAATAAGACATAGCCTGTTAAAATGTGGCCCCAAAATTCTTTAAACTAAAAGGTATAACCCTACAGGAAAAAGTTCCCCATAGACTAATGAACGTGGTTTTAATTTGATCAGCACAATGGATAGTTATCTGGTTATATCCATAGAATCCATCCATAAAGGAAATAACCTCATGCCCCACACACTCATCAATGATCTGGTCAATATGGTGTGGGGAATTTTTCTTTTGGAAAAACTTTGTTCAGGCCGCAAAAGTCAGTGTAGACATGAATGGTGCCTTATTTAGACCCATTTGGTGAATTCAATGGGATAGATAAAGCCAACCTTATTGAGCTTATCGATTTTGGATTTGATGGCCTCACTTATCGAAGGATTGATGGGTCTAAAATTTTGATGGACAGGAATGGCATCGGGCCCAGTGTTGATATGGTGTTGAACAATGGCGGGATCAAGTCCAAAAATTTTAGGATAATAATAGGAAAAAAAAATCACAAAACTCTTTGAATAGCTTGATGTAAGCATAAATTTCTTCCGGGGTATAATGTGCCCCCAAGGTGTTATTTTCTTTGATCACTAGTTTATTTGAAATGCTAATCTTAATGGTAGGAGAGATATTGGTCATGTTTCCTTCTTCAAAATAATCTGGTACAGGGACGGGATTTCTACACCAATTGACTTCACCATGGATGAAGTATTTTTACTCCACAACATATTGGTCATGGGTCTACTATAGAAGGAAATATGCATGATGGTGCATATCATCCCAAGGACAATTAGGCGTGGTCATGCCTTCCATGATGTCTTCATCGGAATGGAAGATGGGATGACTGTAGGAATCAAGACCAATTGATGTGGAGGGTCTAGCTAAAGCATCGACATGACAGACAAGGCTCATAGGCATATCGATAGTAGGAGGGGACGAATGAGTATATGGAAAATCTACCAATGTTGAGACTTGGGTATCCGACGAAGGAGGTTTGACCGAATCAGTATGGAGAACTCCAAAAGAGTCTCAAGATTAGGATCCCATGGATGATGATAGGTAGAGAATGGCAGTAATGTTATCCATCATCTTGACATCAAGATGAGGAAGAAAAATGTGTGGTTCCTGTTCTGGATCAATAATGGTGCCAGAAACTACAAGTAAAGAAATGGTGGGTTCATTACAAGTGGCCTCTATTTCACAAAGTGTCTGACATGTATCATGAAAGTCTTTGAGAGAAGGACAATGATAGGAATGGTGACCAACGTTGTCACATAAAAGAAAAAGTTGATTTGTGCATAAAGATTTATTTTTTCTTGGCTGACTCAAGTAAGGTAACATGGACCTCCAAGATAATAGAGTCAAGAAACATATCGTCAACCACCTATTTGAGATGAGGTATTTCAGGACAATTATTGGTGGCATGCCCAACAACATCACACCAAGCACATGGAGGTGTCAGATTTGGAGGCTTATGAGGAGTTGGAGTTGTTTGGCTTGCTTTGTCTTTATTTCCCTTTTGTTGGGATTTTCTCCCCTCACTATATGCTTTCAAAATAGGTGTAAGTGCCTACTAAGGTTTCTATGGAACTGAAGCAAAATAAGGGGAAGGTACAACTGGTTGCACCGGGGTAAAATTTGTGTAAGGTTTAAGGTGATCAAGTGGAGTGTTTGCGGGGGATCAATGTACTAGATTGGGATCCCTAGAGTAATTTTGGGAAAAATAAATGTAGCCATGATAGGGACAAAGAAAATTCTTGGTGGGGGAAATAAGAAAGGTATCTAACCCAAAGGATAATAGCCTGGCAGAACTACTCCTAGATGCTTAAGGCATGGAGGAATTGTTCCTGGTTGAAATATATTAGGAGAGACACCAACAGAAGGTGGTGTTCCTTGAGGAATTATACCTGTATGCTAGGTTGAGTTGGGTTCAACAAGTTTCAAAGCTGCTGGCTATTGGATGGGTGTACCAAACTACTTATGAGCCACCTATGATGATTGTGGCATGCAACCATAGGATGATATGGGCTCAGAAGGGGTAGGTGGTAGACTATAGTAGGAACCAAGAAAAGTGTAATCTATAAAGACTCCTGGTGAGACATCAGTAAGAGATGAGATAGTCATATCATCAGCCACAGATGAAATGTTGATTTGAGAATAATTTTTCACCTTAGGATCATAGTAAGTCAGTTGATCAACTGTAATGATCTGTCATTTGTGGGGAAATGACATCTTACAAAATACTGCAGATGCGACAACTGACATGGAATAGGTGTAACTACAAAATAGAAGGACGTTGTAATCTAGTGGGGTGTCGATGACTCAATATCAATGGAGACAATATTGAAGGCAATTGTGATAGGAAATTTGTGAAGCAAGCCAAGGGGATGAGATGGATGACTGTCCCATGCATGTAGAGGGATGGTGGATGGGGAAATGTCTAGTGATTTAAGTTTTTTCCAAACACTAGTAGCCATCACGCAGGTGGAGGCACCTTCGTTAATGATACACCACTTTACAACGATGTTGCTTATTGAGACTAGTATTTGGAAATAAATGAATGAAGGAAGTGGAGAATGTTCTGATTGGTCCATGTAAGAGACGATCATGCACTCATTTGAAGGATCCACAACGCCAAAGGCATTGAGTAGATCTTTTCATTGGGATGGGTGGGTCTGGAGAACTTCCATCATTGACATGGTAGCAGGAGATTGTGCCAAATCATCTACTATGTTGTATGTATGGGAGGGTTTTGTTAAAGCAACATTACAGCATAATGGTTCATTGGGGATCTTGGTAATAACCTTTGCCTTAGGCTGAGGGATATTTAAGGTACCATTTGATGATGGAATGGACTTCGTGGAAACTTTTGGTTGGGATGCAGTCACAGAATTAGCAGGTGCCTTGTCATACTGGAATGAATGAGTCTTAAGATTGACATGTTTAGCATTGACAACCTTAGAATTCATCATGAGAAACTGAAAATCAATGAGACCATATTGTGAATATTGAGGAATTGCCTAACCTTGTGTGGGTTGGGAAGCAATGTACCCTTGGTTAGGAAATGGGTTGGTAAGCACTGATGGCTAAGTTGAAGCAAGGGCATAAGGAAGTTGAGCCATGGGTTTTTTCCCTCTAGAAGTACCTACTTGGGCTTCCCATACTTGATGCATCTGTAGTAAAAGGGGAAAGTCATTAATCTAATGGCTGTATAAGCTGCAACATGTGCAAGGCTTATTCGTATGAAGTCCCTTTTTTTGTTTGGGTTGACCGCCCTGTTTTTGGGTCGTGAGATTAAGCTGATTTCCCTAAGGTTGATTAGGTTTAGGACCTTGGTTACTCTCATTACCTTGGGATGGCTGATTCTTATTGCCTTTCCCTTTATTCTTCTTCTTGGTATTGGGGGGATTAGCTGTGCTCTCTTGAGCATACACTTTCCCTTGAGGAGGAGGTGGTTGTTGTGGCAGAGGTTGAGGAGGCATCGGAGGATAAGGTGCTTATGCCAGAGGGGCTATAGTGCAAGTAATTACATATGTAACATATTGAGGAGGTGCAACATTTGAATAAATAGGTTGAGAAATAGCTGACCTTGACATCTACTGATGCGATTGGGGAAATGTGTATGGCGTACTAGTCCCCCCTGGGTTGACCATAACTCATGTAAGTGATAGCATATGGTTGTTGATAAGGGTGTGAAAGAGATCCAATGATACTTTTGGTGGCATGATATGCCCTCAGTGCATTGGCACCATCGGGACTAGGGAGGTCCAGTAGAACGATATAAATATAACCATCTTGGGCATAGATCAATTCATACTTTAAGGAGATTTGGAGCGCATCTTCCTCTATCTAAGGGAAGTGTGGTGCAACATATTTACCTATGGGGAAAAAAATCTAAGAAACCAATCCATATAGACAAGGTCTTCAAAATAAGGAGCCCTACATGTGCTCCTCCTTATATGCCATACTTGGACATGGTCAAAAAGGCGAGTGGCGGAATTTTTATGAAATGAAGTGAAGGGTTCAGTCCCATTGTCGTAACAGAGAGGTAACTGAAAATATGATAAGAAATATTTGGCGAGAGTTTCAAACATGGAATGACAGGCACGAGGTTGGTCGATATACAAATTATACATAGCTCTAGTAAGTCTGCATTGGAATAAACAAAGATGAACGGAGTCATCGGTAATGGATATAGAGGAACACCACATGTGAAATGAGTGAACATGATTAGAGGAACACCACATTGGTTTCTCACACCTACATTAGTTCCTGACATGGTGGCGATATGAGGTATAGAAGACATGGAATCAAAGGAATCAGTAGACTCAGAGTAAAAAGAACTCGATGTAGGAATAGGAGGATTAACTCGCACCCAATTACAAGGAGTAATATTTCCTAACGAGAACTAAGGATGAAGGCCTCGAATTCTCCGTGAGAAATGCCTTGGTGGCACAATGATGCAAATACAAATATAACACTAAAGTACTAAAGGATGATAGCAAAACATTAGAGTAACAAGCAACAAGTAAACACCTAGTGTAGTGATGACAAGTGTAAAACAAAATATATAATGATGCTACTCTAATACAAGCAAAAACGCCCTATGAAAATAAAAATGAAATCCAGCCTAAAGGTGATCTAATTCCTAGAAAAACCCTAAATATATTGTTTTAGATGGAATTTTAAGGCGAAAGGTAGAGAACCAAGTTATTCCCACAGTCAGTCCTATAAGGTGTTTTCCTAAAATTGGTCACGACGGTTACCTTCATCCCACGGGGGTGGTCGAGTCTTGAGCTTCTTGGTAAATCAAACAACACACATAATTCGCTACAATGTGTTAGGTAGCCCCGATGAGAACCACTCACACGATGTCCTAGCCTAACCCTCTCTGAATTTGGTTTCTGGCACGCTTTGACTTTGACCATGGGATGGTGAAAGATTTTAAACTCCCTAAAATCTCAAATTTTATGTATCAATGTAAATGATCGATGGGTGTTATTGGAAGCCTATCCTACTGATCCTACACCTAACTACACAGATAGTTTGGCCCTAATGCCCAAGTGGGCTTAATATATGTGTGTTAGATTATATGTGTGGTGTTTAAAGTGTTGACTTGGCAGTGTTAACCACATTTACGTTCACTTAGGGTGTTTATCTGTGTGAAGAAATTTGTTTATTGGATGAGTAAATTGAGCATGTTTTGTGATTCCATATGCTACTGAAATAAAATGCTCAAATATTGTAAATAATGTTGAAATATGACAGAAAAATAATTCAAAAATAAATCACGAACCCCACCCAAAGAATGCTCTAAAACAGTTAGGAAAAAATAGGCAAACAATCTACTCAAAACAGATGAAGAGGGCCTACAAGATCTAATGTCTATGGGACTGGGATCTAAGGCTCTATCCTACTGAAGATGGTGTAGAATAACAACAAAAAAAGAGGTGAGATCTGCTACAAAGGATATGTAAGAATCTCAACAAACCAAGGATGCTCATGGGGATCCTAGGGGGCAAGGAAAAAAAAAAAACTCAAAATGGATTTATGAAGGCTAAAAAACCTATCTTAGGGGTTGTAATAAAATTTATCATACTTCGGAAATAATGAATGAAAGAATTGAAAATCCTAGATTCCTTACTCGGTTGATCTCTTCTTAGAAAGGTGAAAGTGCACTAGATACCCTAGGGGGATTATTTCTACCTCAGAGAGACAAAATAAGCATATCCATGGCTAATGAGGGCTAAAACATAGGTAAAAAAAACCCATAATAGTACTCTTGGCAAACCCTGAAAAAATCAGAAAATATTCCAAGAAACTTTTGAAAATGCATTTTTTGACATGTTTTTTAAGGAAAACATTGTTTTTGGGCCAAATAGGGAATTATCTCCTCAAAACACACTTCTAAGACTGAAAAGTGTTTTTTGGTCTTCACGGCTCTTAGATGACAAGTTTTGGAAGTTGTTTTTGTCTCGTGCTCGGCTGGTACCTCTGACCTGCGGAAAACACCATAAAACTACTAGTAACCAGAAATTTGATAGAATAATGGAGAAAAATATGTAAATAGAAAAAATAAGCTAAAAATAGTTGCAAAAAGCCCAGAAATTTCTGAAGAAAATTTCACCCAGTAAATCAAAGTTGTTACACCAGTGACGTCACCATTTGTTACTATAAAATCTTTTGTAAGGTGTACCAAAAAGATCTCATTTAAGTCACAAGTGACTAGTGACCCTAACAACAAGTGTGGCTTCTCATACTTCCGATCTGTAACAAATATGTGAGAAAAAAATTCAAGAAAAATGGATGTATGCAATTCTAAAAACATAAACAGCATATATAAAAATCTGATGTAAAACCTAATCTTAGAAAATATTTTAAAGAAAATAATTATATTAATACACATGGCGAATGAGATTTACAAAAGTTTGTAAGTCCCCCTAAATAGTATGGGTCCTTTGATGTCCTCTTCGCTTCAAAATTTAGATCTTCCTCTCTCTCGAATGTGTGTAAACCCAAAAAATTTAGAACTCAAATATGGGAGCTCGAATGGTTTGTGACGATAATGGTGACGATGATAATGATCATGGTGAGAAATGAACGAAAATCCCTCTTATTTATAGAAAAGTATTGGATTGATATAAAAAATGGAGAATAAAAAAATTATTGGCCAAAATGTAGATCTAACTGCGCGGAATAATTTATTATATTTTTTGAGAGGGAAAAGATATTTAAAATGGTTAAATGTATTTATTTAAAAATAATTAACAAAGATAATGATTTATTAATTATTTCATGAATAATAAGAAAGGTGTGAAAATGAAATAGTTATTAAATAATTATTTCAAATATGGAAATAAGGAATAATAAACAAATAATGATTTATTTAATTATCCATAGGTGTTTTAGTCAAATGTGACAAGGAATATTTATCATATAATGATTTAATAACTATTCCTAGAGAAAATTAAATAAATAATGGTTTATTTAATTATTCTTATGGGTTTTAATAAAAAATAACTTGATAAAAGTGGTTTATTAAACTATTTCTTATAGTGAAAGTGATTTTACTATGGTAAAATTAAACTCACATGGTGTATTTTGATCCACCTAGTTAGGAATGGCTAGGTGATCATTTTTTTGTGATAATAGTCACAGGCATATAAAGGACTAAAAAGGCCCCTGACCATAGGAATAAGGAGGACTGGTAATAGCTATAGGGTTATGGCCGTAGGAACAAGCCTACCTCCCTGCAGTTAAGGGTCAAAGAAGCCAAAAATGGTCCTCATGCCAAGAAAAAGTCATACAGTCGTGACGGATAAGGGCCACTATTCCAGGGGGAGAAAAATAGGCCGATAAAAATTTTGAATAGATTATAAATCGATATTATATTTTTCTTTTTTCTCATTAATTGTTTTACTAGTTGAAGGATTTTTAGAAGAAGATATTGTTTTCTTTCTTTCTTGTCCTAATGCTTGTTTCACAACCATCTTTAATAATTTTTTTCAATGTTTAAAGCATCATCAATGTTTAGGGATAATGTGGCTTTTTATAATCTAATAACAACATATGTGATATCAAAAGGAAGAGCATTAGTATAGACCTCAATCAACACATCATCACCTAGCCTATAAGCTGCAAGGATTCTATTAATGATAGAAATAAATATTTGATTAAAACCTTTAATTGATTCTCGTGAATTCATTTTGATATTTGATAATTCAACAACTAGGATTGCTTTGGTTTTATCCTCCCCATACTTTTAATAAATAAATTTTCAAAGGATTCCAATATCATAATAGTCCCATGAGCTATGGTGAAATACCAGGCAATTTTTTTCTTCAAAAGTAAAAGGAAATAATTTTCAAACCTAGTCTTCATGTTGAACTACGGCTAACTTAAGAGATAACATGAATTGTTTAACATGTTCTTTGGAAATAATAGGACCGCTAGGATTATACTTTGGAATCCATATTTTAGAATGTTTAGGTAGATCACATTGATCTCCTACAAAAAAAATAGGTCTAGCATATATCTAGGCTTTACCTTCCATAAGTGACTTTGGAGACGATGAACTTGTACTTGATGAATGAGGTGAAGGAAGGCTTTGAAAAGGACGACCTAAAGGAGGGATAATTGGAGGTGGATGGATTTTTATTTAAAGAACTAAGGAAGTGGATGAAATTGGAACCTGCATAATGGTAGTTGAGGGGATTACTATTTGAGATGGAATAGGATCAGTTTCCTAATCAACTTCTTCCAAAGGGAACATGGTATTTGTAAATGTTATAAACTCAGATGAAGATCTAGGATTGGTTTTTATTCATGATCTAGTACTAGCTTCAGAAGTGGATGATATTATATCTTCAGCCTCATGCCTGGGTCATCTCCTTCTAGATATATCAAATAATATAGGGGATAAACATAATACTTTACTTTGAGATCGAGTATGTACTCTAGAAAATTGATTTTGGGGGTGCACATGAACAGATGATACCTCACCTAATTCTTCTAGTGAGATTGTATTTGTTGATGAAACAGGGAAGGTTTCAGTTGGTTGAAAAAATATAGATAACGTCTTTATATCATATGATGTTATAGAATGAATAGGCTCAATAGGTTTATCAACCATACAAGATATATGGCCCTCCTTCTAGCACCAAAATTGTTGGCAGGCAGAAGAATTCCTCTTGCATCTGATGAGTATTATCCTCATCAGAGACATAATTAGACTCTTTCTCGTTTAAATGGTTGTATACTCTCTCAAGAAAAGGCTCAATTTCTCGTATTATCTTAAACTAAAATTAAACTAACAAAAACTATAATTAGTCTAAAGGAAATATATGGTATATTCTAATAATTTACAAAAAAAAATAAACATAATCTGTTGGCATGATATACACAGTTTAAAAAACATATTTTAAAGGATTTAAATGAACATAATACCACGTGAAATATCATGTGATTTAAACTCCGAACTAGAATTTGAATCTAGAAACCGAATAGATAATTTTGTGAGAAGTTTTATGTAAAAACTTCAAAAAGATATTTTCAGGTTTTCATCCTATTAAAAAAAAAAAGGTTATTTTTTGAATTATATATGCATGCATTATCTAAAGGAAATTAATGATAACTTATATCTCACAAATGAGGGAAATAAAATCCTATTTTCGAATATTCTATTTTAATGATCAACTAGAAATGAACAAACTAACAGTTTGTCAACTCATGATGATAAAAAGATTTAAAATGTAACATATCATATGATATATATAACATAGTAATTAAACATTCATTCAAAATTAAATAGCATAAGTTATAGATAAATACCAGAAGCGTCCATTAAGCAATTAAAATCATGTCTTGACATAAATCTTATAGCTCATCACACATTAAGTTTGAAAATGGTCTTCAAAAAAATCTATATTCAAAATTGATTAAGAAATACAAGTTTGTAGTCTTCACCATTTCAATTGACCCTTTGCAGCAATGAAAAAGGGTCTCTAAATACTAAGAAAAATAAAATAAGCCTTGGAACAAGAAAATCAACAGATTTTATGAAATTAAATGCTTAATTCTAAAAATAAAGATCATATCCTTTATCAATTGATATTTTCCTGAGAAGTAGGTATCCTTTCCTCATATTTAGAATATTCGTAGTTGAGACTGAGTAATACATGGGGTACATTAAATTCAATATTATTTTCCCATTGTGAATATACATGGGAAACAACGGAAAAGTGAATGGAAGGAAACTGATGAATGTTGTTTTGGAAATTGGAAATCAACCCTTGGACCTTTTTCTTTTTCTTCTCATACTTGATTGAAAATTTAGAAATTAGCTTAATTTGTTCAAAAGGTAGTTGCAGAGATTTTTGGAAAGTTTGTTGTTTCCAGAATTTACTCCTTTTTATTTCTACCCAATCCTTCGTGAACATATATTTTGTTGGTCGCTTTAATTCTTGTGGAAGAGTCTCCTTTAGAGGCTTTGAACCTGGTGGATCAAATTCCTCTATAATTTTTGTTCCTTTCTCCTAGATTTTCAAACACTGTCCTTGTGTTGATTGTATCAATTTTTTTTATTTCTTTAGCTTCATATTCCCTATGGCTTAAGGATGCAAGCAACAATTTGTTATCTATTTTTGAAACTTTTGGAATTTCATTAGATTGAAATTCCTTTTCCCAATCCAGAATAGACAGAAATTTGTTCTTAATATATTTTTCCTCCTCTGTTACTGCATCAATCATTTCATTTCAGTTCGTAATTTCATGAAAATTTCTTGATATTTTATCCATCTTATTATAAAAATTTGATTATTTTTTCCTTAAAATTAGATAAATCTCTAATGATATGAAAACTCCCAAACTCTTTGTGGCCTCTTGATTTTGATTAAGTTGATTCTGAAGAGATTTATTTTTCTCTTTTAATGTTTTGGTCAAAATCTCAAAATTGTTATTAGTTTCTTCCTTCCATATACAAGTTTTTTCTTCATGCATTTTCTTTAATTACTGAATGTGATGTTCATGTTTTCACTTTACCTCTTTCAATTATTTCTGAAACTGATTTTGTAGATTTTTCCTTTCTACAGTCAAACCTTGAATGAGAGTTGTGGAATGCTTCTACCAATTTTCTTCATTAAAAAAAATCACTTTTCTCCAATTTCTTCTCTAAAACTTTAATATTTTGTAGATTATTATCGTATGAAGTTGCAATTTCATTAAAATGATATTTATGGTAATCAAGAAAAGCTCATAAATCCTATGAATATTCTTGGGATTTTTCTTTCACATCTCCCCAAGCTTGCCAACTAAATTTAGACACAGTGTCTAAAGAATCATATTTTTTTTGTTCTTCTTACAACTGATTTCATTTGAGAATTGAAATAATAACCCGTCATAGAAGAAATTGTATTTAGAATTGCCTCTGACTCATAAATGGGTTTGAACAGAAATGATTCCCAAAGGAATCTTGGTAAAAATGGGTGTTACAGAGGACTTAGGAGATGTAGTTGAAATTGTATCTATCTTTCCATGAGATTCCATTGTCTCCTCGTTATTTTTTGTGGCAATTTCACTAGATATTTTCTTCTCTTTCTCCTCATCAATTTCAATTTCTTTGCATGTTGTAGTTTCTGGTTTCTCAGTGCTCTGTTTCTTTAGGGGAGATAATTTCAATAGTTTATTGTTCAATTGTTCTTTCCTTTTCTATTTTTTTTTTGTCACTTCACTTTGTGGATTTTATTTTAAAATTTCCTCTATTGTGACCTTTGCTTCCTTACCTGTGACAACAATATCTTGTATTTTTTTCAATTTCAACGCTTTCTTCCTTTTGAGAAATGACAGAAGGATCATAAGTGACTTGGTTTAAATTAAACTGAAAAAACTGAGATGCCTTTAACTGTTCAAAAGAAATGTTGAGACATAGAGATTTTTCTTTTAGGAAATTTTACAACAGATTTTCCCTAAACCTTTGCAAATGGTCTCTTATTTCAATATTTAAGCATTTTCCCTTTTCAACATCCTGCTGAAAATCATCAATATATATGAAAAATTCATCAAATGGAGGTTCCTTATGAGTAAATATTTTCATATAGTTGATTTTAATATAATGATTGATAATAATTCCATTAGGATAATAGTCATAGTGAGGTAAAGAAAATAGTCAAACTTCTTTAATCTCTTCGGCTTCCTTGAATCCATGCCCTCTATGCCTGAAATTTATGTCATCGGACTTGATTGGAAAACCAGGCGAAATTTTCTTCTGCAATTTATTTAAATTTTTAGCTTGTCCATTTAAAATAGCTTGATTTCCAACTTCTCTTAGATAAATACTTTCAGGGATATAATAGGGTAAAAGGTGTGGACAAACCTCACTTCCAAAAACTATTATATAGGAAAATAATTCCTCCACAAACTAATGACCAATAAAATCTAGGACTTCTTTCAAATTTTGACTAATCCTTGGAGGTACATTTCCAAATAGGATTTCATGGAAAGAAATTAAGACATAATGGGAAATATCATAAAAACATAAATTTAAAATTTGACTCCCATAGGATAGGAGCATAAATTTGGATGGGTAGTTCCATTTCATAAGTGGGAATGGAACTGAGGCAATGAAAACATATATCAAATAGGCAGACATGTAGAAAAATAATTTGTATCCGGGTGTTTCGGGGAAAAACACTCTAGAGGCTTGTTGGGTCAAAACCTCCACAGATCAGGGCATGCTATTCAGAAGGACTCGCACACAACCACACTTAAATGCCAAAAACTAGATAACAAAGATAGTAGAACTCACCCGTAGTCCTATGTTCGATGTAGATCCCACGGGGTCCAAACCCCCAGCAACCTTTCTTCCTCTTCAACCTGGAAAACAAGAAAGAACGTGCACGGAAACCTAGTTGTACAGCATATATTTCTCCTAAACGTTAGTGTAATCCATGTGAAACATTATATAAACCATAATAAATAATTAAATGATAATCTTTTCACATATACAAATAGATATTAACACATAAGTTCAGTCCAACAAGATGGTTCTTCATTATTACGAACAGCATGTACATAAATAAAAAGTGGAGAGATCACCTGAATCCTTCCATGATCTTCAAACAGAACGTCATCCGGATCCGTCCTGCCCTTGCCTCGCTAAGATACTTTCAAGACTTGTGCACTCGAGATGGCATATAAATGGATGAACATCTCCAGGAAACAAGGGTTTCCTGTGAAAATCTGGGAAAGTGCAGGAGGCACAGGAATTCAGACTTGAATTGGGATTCCAAAAGAGTATAATATCTATAAAATTTCTCTCTCCCTTAGGCCATACACATGAGGGGATTTTATACTCCCTCAAAGTAGTTTCAATCAGTTGGAAACAGTTGGCCACGTACTGGGGTGGTTGAACCACTGGAGTAACCATCAAACCAACCTGAAAATAGGGAATTTTTATATATTTTTTAATGATTTTAATGGCATACGTGGAAAAGTACATGTGGACTCGCGTATATACATGGAAAAGTCTGGGCATACCCGCGTAAGGGAATTTTAACACTGTTTTTTATGAATTTTGTTCAAGTCTGTGGGAATGGGTGCCCAAGGCCATAAAGAAAATCATGAATCACATATAGCATATAGCATAACATAGCATATATAGCATAACATAGCATAACGTCGTGTATGCCCAAAGTGCAGGATATAGCATAACATGCCAGTTGGATCTAGCTTTATTGATGGTCCTTTGAAGAATTGTCTTCAAGGATTTATTCATGGCTTCCACTTGCCCATTGGCTTGAGGATAATATGGAGATGAATTCTCCTGCCGGAAACCTAACTTTAGAGCCAACTCAGCCATCATGCTATTCTGAAAATGACTGCCATGATCAGTGACAATCTCTCTAGGAATACCAAAACGAGCGATAACCTGGTTGAAAAGGAAAAGAGCTGCAGTCTCACCATCATTCCTAAAAGTAGGCATAGCCTCGACCCAGTTCGTAAAGTAGTCTACTGCTACAATAATGTACTTGTGACCTTTAGCTGAAGGTGGGTTACAAGTAGTATAATCAATACCCCACTTTGTAAAAGGACCAATAGTAATGACTGGAAAAAGCGGAGCTGGATGAGCACGCATTTTTCGAGTATAAACTTGACATGGATGACACTTTTTGACCGACTCCATACAATCCTTGAAAAGTTAAGGCCAAAAGTACCCAGCACGCAAGATATTTTGGGCTTTAGCAAGCCTAGATAAATGACCACCACAAGCTCCATTGTGGCAATCATTCAGCATAGCCTCAGCTTCTTCGAGAGTTAAGTAGCATCTTAGTATTGAATCAACCCCTCGACGGTATAAAGCATCACCAATAATCAACTAATTCTTAGCCAAGTGACGTAACTTACGACGCTCATCTTTCGAAAAAGTAGAGGAAACTTCGCAGTCTAGAGATACACAATTATATCCCCATACCAAGGATCCTGTGGAGAGATAAGAAACAAATGTTCATTCGGGAAGGATTCATCATAGACTATCTCATCCCCACAGGGCAACTCATAGATCAATTCCGCGAAAACCAATGATTTCTTGGACTTGGCAGACACAAACTCAAGATCAAATTCCTGTAAAATCACAATCCATCTATTATATTTGCCCCCAATCACTCGCCTACTGAGGAAAAACTCAAATGGATTGGCTGCTGCCAAAACATAATTTTTTCGTAGAAGAATGTAATGCCGGAGTCGCTGCACATCATGGACAGCTGCTAAAGCTAACTTTTCTATTGGAGTATACCAGAGTTCAGGTCCTACCAAGCCTCAACTAAGATAGTATATAACATGCTCTGTAAGAGCATCATCCTCCTAAACCAGAACCATACCAATAGTAGATTCTGCTGCTGCAAGATACAAAAGGAAATCCCTGCTATAATCAGGTGAACTCAATAAAGGAGCAGAGGTCAATGCTTTTTTCAAAGCATCGAATGAGCATTGAGAGAAGTCATCCCAAAGAAATGGAACTCCTTTCTTCAACAATCTCATAAATCGCTTGGTAACTTCAGCATAATTTACGATAAATCTCCGAAGAAAATTAGCCTTTCCATGTAGACTTTGAAGTTGACGAATAGGGGACGGGGGAGGCAACAGAAGTATTGCCTCAACCTTGAAGGGATCTACCCTAATCCCTTCCCTAGACACAATAAATCCCAATAACCGACCGGATGTAACCGCGAAAACGCACTTGTTTAGATTCAACCTAATCTTATATAAATGACATCGTTCAAATATTTGACGGAGGTGAGCAGGATGATCCATCCTCTTTCGAGAATGAGCAGCTAAATCATTCAAATATGCCTCGATAATCTTTTTGATGTCATGGAAGGCATATGACATGGCCCGCTGAAATGTAGCCCCAACATTTTTAAGATCAAAAGGCATCTTCTTGTAAGCAAACCTACCCCAGGGAAAAATAAAGGCAATCTTAGGTTGATCTTCAGGACGGATAGAAATCTGATTATATCCAGAGAAACCGTCCATGAAGGAAAAAATTTCGTTACCGGCACACTCATCGATGATATGATCTATAAATGGTGTGGGGTAATTATCTTTCGGACATGCTTTATTAAGGTCTCTGAAATCGATGCAAACTCGAATTGTTCCTTGCTTTTTATCTACAGGAACAGGATTTGAAACCCATTCAGTCAAAGTAACCGGATAAATAAATCCTGCCTTAAGCAGCTTCTCCACCTCAGCTTTGATAGCTGCAGCCTTCCTAGGATTAACTGGCCGAAGTTTTTGCCTCACAGGCTTAGCGTTTTCGTAAGTCTTGATCTCATGCTGGACAATAGATGGATCTATACCAGGCATTTTCTCATAAGAGAGCGGTATAAATATGAATCTCTTCAGGGGAACATTCCGCTCCGATGAAGACATTCTCAATAACATTGGGATCCCTGGAGATGTTCACCAGGATAGTTGGATAAATCACAGCCATGTTCCCTTCAGCATATACATGTGTTGGTGCTAAAGGGTTCAGGACTGGGCGAATAGGACCAGGAGACGGAGGACTTGGAAAACTCATTTCAACTTCGCTTAAATCAGGTAAAAAGTAAGACCGAGGATGAAAATCATCCCACTGTCTATCTATACCAGTTATAGCTTCCAGGATGGCCTCTTCAGATGGAAGAGTGGTATCAAGGCAATCCTGGGCAGAAGAAGAACTAAGTGTCCAAGCCGGGGCCACATCTCCATCCAACTCTTCCGGTGAAAGAGGAGCTGGAATGGACTCTGCAGAGTCAACAATAGATTGATAAGCAATCTCAGCTGCAGACATTGGAAATTCCATTCCACCCACTTGACCTTCCGCTAATGTGGCAGTAGGGGAAGGTAAGGTCCAAGGGTCCGAAAAATAATGAGTTATGAAGAACTCTCTTCGAAGAGGAGCCTTGGAGGATGAAATTGCATTTATATGCACCGTAGGAGGAGGAATATCAAAAGTACCCATCAAGGAAGAATACATTCCAACCCCTAAATTCTCAGTAGGCGACTTGGTATTATCCAACTTTGGAATAGTTGAGTCAGTAGATGCATTCGGGTCTACAGGAGGACAGTCCAGTTGGTCCACTGTAACAATCCTCCCTTCGTGAGGGAAACAAATAAGCCGAAATAATGAAGATGCAATGGCATCCATCTCATAAATCCAGTTTCTCCCCAACAGAAGGTTGTAGTCCAATCTTGCATCCACTATCTCACCTCTATATTTACAGTTTTGCCCCCAACACAGATAAGCAAAGCTGGGACAATACCATGCGGTCTGTGAGAATGACCGTCAAACGCAGTCAGAATAGTAGCAGATGGAGCAGCTGCGGGAGATCCAATCCCCTTCCAGCATGCGAGAGACATCACACATGTGGAAGCACCCTCATCAACGACCGTCCGAAAAATATTGCATTTCCGGTACGATGATTTAATATGAAAATCCATATGATGGGGGAGTCTCTTCTTAAAATTATTCATATCAAAGGTAATCATAAGAGAGTTCTTTGGATCTACAGCCCCAAGAGCAGTGAGCAAAGCACTGCGTTGAGCCGGAAAAGACTGGAGCACCTCTAAAGCCGACATAGCACAAGGACTCTGTACCAGATCTTCCACAATAGAGTAGTTCTGGGCAGCCCTAGCATTTGGATTAATCATAGTATGCTTGGTAGATGCTTTGGGCATCTGAGGTATAGGCTTAACAGTAGGCCTCGTAATATGAAGCGGCTCAGTAGCATCGGGAGCACCCTTAGCTTTCGAATACTCTTCTTCGCCATAATCACGGGATCTCATAGCGACATCCACGTGAGTACTCATCATGTATATGTTTGACGGAATTTCCCCTTCCTGGGTGCCCGCAGAGGAAGCCCCAGTATTTTGATTCGTGCCAACAACTAACTGTTGCCCTTGGGGAAAAGGGTTTGTCAAGACAGCCTGGGAACTGGAAGAACCCTGCTGAGCTAACAAGCGTTGCGCATCCTGAATTTTAGGGCAAAGGTGAGTAAGATGGTCTCCAGCACACAACTTGCATGGAAACTTCACTTTCTTTTTATCCTTTGGACCCTCACCAACATGCTCGTTGGTTTTATTCGCATTACCCTTCCCATTCTTGCCCTTTTTATTATTATTCTGTCTCTTCTTCTTCCCTTCGGATTGTTGATTTCCTTTGGGGTCAGAAGTTTGGACGGCATTAACCGACAGAGATTGGGAAGGTGATGACTCAGCAAGCACAGCCTGACTAGAAGGAGCAGATTGCAAAGACAACTGCTGCAATTGAGTAAGCAGGCTAGCTGCACCACTATTGATCGACCCAATAAGTCCATCACCATGAGGACCAGGCTTAGTTTTTGATAAATGTAATTTAGAGCGAGGAGCATTGGGCAAATATTTATGAAGGACCCCAGACTGAGAATATATCAATTCAAGCTGTTGGGCCCTAAAAATAGCCTGTTCCTCAGAAAATACCCCAGACAGGGATACATCCTTAGAAATGTCTGACTGCAGAGATTTCAGAAACCATTCCAAAAGGAATTCTCCTGGAATATGAGCTTTAATAAGCCTCTTCCTTCTCCGCCATTCCTGAATATGGTTAGAAATGTGGGTTGCGTCGTCCTGTTTAAAATTAGCTAGGAGTTCAGTCCCGACGTCATAACAGATAGGCAACTGGAAATGATTTAGAAATGTAAAAACTAGCTCTCCAAATGTAGCAAAAATTCCCCTAGTTAACTCAATATACCACTTGGCAGCGTTTCTAGTTAGGGTGCGTTGAAATAATCTCAACCTAATCGAATCGTCGATCAGGGAGTTAGACGAACACCATAAATGGAAGGTGGTGATGTGTTCAGAAAAATCTTCTCCATTCTTACCTTCAAACTTTGGAATTTCTGAAGGAAGTTTGGTGGGAACTGGAGGCCACCCCGGACTGTACCGGATCGGATCATTCGTCAATTTCGACAAATATGGAAAGTTTAACGTTGCCAGAAAAGGTAAATGAGGCGGAGCCTGAGGATTCCATCCTTGATGGGATGAATTCCCAACATTCTGAAAATAATACCCTAGATTTGATGAGGCACTAGGTTGCCAAAAAGAACTCATAGAAAAAGGATAAGAACCTCCTCCCAACGCAGAGTTACCAAAGACCTGACTAGTTCCCCCTCCTAAAGTATTCAATGAAGAGGAAAGCCCCTGATAGGGGTTCCAGGCATTAGAAAGAGGGGAAAAGGTCTGATAAGCACTCGACGAAGGGAAAGAAGCATTCCCTTGGTGACCACCGTACAATTGATTCCCTGCCCCTGCTGTAGTGAATACAGGGTTCCATCCTGTAAAAGTAGTCAAATTCTGACCTCCAGACCAAGGGTTGAAACTCTGACTCTGAGAAGTAAACGAAAAGGACCCTAAAGAAGGATTCAAACTAGGAATATGCCCAGTTCCGAAAGGGAACCCTTGAAAAGAAGCTGATCCACTAGCCATGGAAGAGATGGGTGTAGATGCAGCTGCAGCAGCAGAAAAGGAAAAAGAAGGAATCCCACTAGTTGGCATTCCGAAACAAAAGGGACCAGATTGAGAAGCATGTGCTTGGGTGAAACCAGAGCCAAACACAACAGTACTAGAAGCAATCGAAGATATAGCAATAGTGCCTCCTCCTTCAACAGAACCAGGAGTCTGAATGCCTGTAGCACTCACAGCAGAAGCCGCGTTCCCAGTCGTGGCCATCGAAAGGTATGAATAATACGGAGGGTCTTCCAGTCTCTCTGACTCAGGTCTGATGTATTCAACAATGAATGGATAATCAGGAGGAAGAGGAGATGGAAGTGACTCAGAGGGTTGAGAAACTTCCTCTACTTGTACTTCTTCTTCCTGTGGAAATAAGACTCTCGAGGTGAGTGGAGTGCTGCTCTCGGAACCAACACCAGAACCAGCTACGAAACCTTCAATCCCTTGTGGAGGATCTCTCTCCACTGTGTCAGACGGCACAAGGTGATATTCACCTGCTAAATTACTCCTATGCCTTCTCGAAGAAGGCTCTGGACTCTCGGGAGATAACCCCTGGATTCTCCTCGATCGACGAGGTGCTTGATCAGCCACTTTAACAAATTTTTAATTAGACTCAAAAAAGTATAAATCTAGGCAAGCTAGGAGAAAAGAGAACTCACTACAAAAAATCCCTGAGATACAATCAAGCAAACAGCCCTCAGGTATTTCCGCTCCGGGTGATTAGGACCGGACACCAAAATACAAGAAAGCGAAATATAGGACCTCCCAAAAGTAGTCTGGGATAATTACAGCCCAGGCCTACTAGTGAAGGTAACAGAAACAGTTATGCCAACCTCCTAACAACATCCTTTGCCGGCACAAGTACCCAAGCTTCGCAAGGGCACCCCCCAGAAGTACTGCTGGAAGTGATACGACGTCTACCTCAGGTACCACGGGTATTCCCCCCGCAGTCACCTATGTGGAACCTAGGAGTGGCAACTATGGGCACCAATCCGTGTCAGAAGCTGGGCGGAACAGTCTTGAGGTCAGATTCAGGAAATCAGAGAGGGGGTATCTCTCTTCTCGGCCTTCACTTCCCCTCGCACTTGACTCTCTGGAGGAGAGCTTTCCTGGTCCACCTAACGGAGTTGGATTTCGCTCAATTCATCAACTTCTATTTTTTTGTTTGAGTGGCCTTGGAGTGTTAACTCTCCACTCACCTAATCCAAGGCCCTACAACCTAGCTAGTTGGTGTATGACACTTAACAAAAACTTGCTAGTTGTTTTTAAATTATAGCGCTTATTTTAATTGGCTGTTATATTAAGTCACAGGGATATGGAAATGAAACTCGTGGTGTATTGTGACGTAGAAAATAAATTAATAAAAACCAAACTACATGCAAATGCAGTAATTTCCTTTCGATGAAAAGAAAATTCTACAAAGGTTCTACGAGACTAAATTTTTTTTCTTTTCAGATAACAAACTTCACACTCACAAAAAATATGAAAAAGACTAAATGCTTAAGTGCACATGATGCAAATAACTAAGAGCATGCAAATTCTAAGATGCAAGATCTACTAAAGAAGAGAGAAATTTCCCAAAGATCCTTCAGTTTTATCACTTTTTGATTGTCCACAAAACTAGTTCCCAAAAGCAGAAACTCTCAATATAAAGACACCAAAAAATGCTTGAAACAAGAGGAAGAAACCAATGACAATTCCTTTCCAAAATCAAGTCAAAAACCAAAGGCAAGAAATCTCAACAAAGCTTCAAAATATGTAACAAAACGAAAAAAAATGCAAAACAAAAGAAAATGACAAAACAAAATGTTTTTTGAGCTTTTGAATTTTATAAAAAGGAAGAGCTCTGAGAGACCAAGAAAACTATCAAATTCCAAGCCAAACAACTCTGAATTTCAAGCAAAAACTTCAAAAATTCTCCAAATATTATAGTGCCACTTTAGTAGCAAGATTTGTATGAGCAAAAGAAGACAAGAAACTGAGTAACTCAGCCTAGAAGAATAGTACAACCTTGCAGCAAACAAAAACTTCAAAGTGTTGGGAAAAATACTGAGAGGGGGGGGGGGTGAATCGGTATTTGAACAGCGAAACTTTACTTTTCCATTCACTAAAACCCATACGCTACTTTGCTGAAGCTTACTAGCGTATACACGTGGATATCCTTCATAAAACTTGCGTATACACAGAGATCTTGTTATGCCATTAATTCTTCACTTATATCATTCCAACATTCATTCATTAGATGTTCAATAAACTGTAAACATGTGCAGTAAGAACAGAATAAATCATCACACATAAGCAACACACATGGAAACCAGGATTTTAGGTGGAAACCCAAGTCGGGAGAAAACCACCTCTGCCGTTGTCTCAGCCTTCAATATTTTTTTATAGAGAAAACATCTTACAACATATGTCTTGAAGTGGAGACTCTACCGACGCGGGCACCCTGAAAGCTGCGTTTCGACCTCACTACGGAAGAAACTCCAACTTGACTTGTTTACCAGCCTCTCCTGGAAGGGAGCTACGACCCCCTGATCTCATTTACCAGCCTCACCTGGAAGGGAGCTACAACCCCCTGACTGAAGGCTACAACCCTCAGCACCTCTATGGACCACGTTTCATCATTTTTCACACTGGATCCAACAACTTCAATAGAACACAAATTGCAGGCCACGTTTCATCATATTTTCAGACTGGACCCTTTCCATACTTTTAAGCACAAACATACATCACCAACAGATACTTATCAACACAGATCAGATAGCAGAAACACAGTAGAACAGATCAGATATTTCATACCCCTTGCTTCAGCGAACCCTAGTTTGCATACGCGCTTTCCTTTCACTGATGTCGCGTATATACGCGCTTTCACCCACATCAACCAGCGTATACCTCTGTATGTATTTCATTGCGCATACGCGCTTTCTCTTCAGAGAAGCCGCGTATATACGCGCTTCCTCTACGGAAAAGTAGCATATAGATCTTCAACCATTACAGAGCTGCATTCTTCTTCAGGTCAAACATTCAGTTCAGATTCAACCCTCTACTTCAGACAGATGTTCGCCTCATCACAGATCTAAACATTTCATAAACAGATCTAGCAAGTACAGATACATTTCAGATCTAGATATCCCGCTTCATCATTTCTTCATCGGTGCATCATAGAATCATATCTATCATCAAGTCTTTACCCTTTCCATACAAATATACTTCACAGAGAAGTATTCATTCAAGCTCAGACATCTTGCACCCACTTCCACCACTTGCATAATGAATTTCATCTCTTTATATAGGATTATCCTTTTTCAATACCATGAGCCAAAACAACATTACTTCCGATGGTATTCTTGGACGGGGTCAATTAGGCAGATCATTACCCAATACCATCGGTCAATACCATGGTGGTTACCCCTGGTTTTGCACTTTTTGAGTGCTTTTGCCCATACGCGACTTGGAACGTTCTTTCCCGCGTGCATACGCGACTTCCCTTAGACATATCCGCGTATGCCTAGAGACATACTCTTTTCACCATAGATTTTGCACAAGCTGAATTCCTTTCTTCATTGTTTTCTGTACTCACTGTAGATACAACAGATTTTCTTCATCAAGAACATATTCTCTCAAGCACAACTTCATCAAGTAAGTTGTCATCATCTTCATCAAGTGGGTTGCCTTTCAAGGACAACACTCAGCATCATATTGTCAACAAACATCAAATTTACATCATTTACCAAGTCCATCAAGTCAAGAATAACTTCATCAGGTGGTTTGCCATCAAGGACAACACATGTCAATAGTCGCATGTCTTCATCTTCATTCGGTGGGTTGCCATCAAGGACAACACTCTGCATCATATTTCCAACAATCTCCCCCTTTGGACTTGATGGCAACCACGATGGTGTTTGGTTACCACAACAGATAGGTACCATGTCACTCTCCCAAATATGTCACTCTCCCAAATATTTGACATCATTATCTTCTCTTCATTAAAACACCATGTCACTCTCCCCCTTTGACATCAAGGGCAAAGGGCGGATCAAAAACCAACCCTCTCCTCCTTTTCTCCTCATGTGGAAGAAACATTCTGCAGATCTGAAATGTGCTGAAGTGGCCAAAACTCCCCCTGAGTTCATGCTGAATCTTCAAACATATTTGTCAAAGAAGTACATGACTCTATGAACTTCCTATCACCAAAGACTCATAATTACATCAATTATCCATCCAAGTGGATTTACATATGAGACTCAACTACCCAACCAAGTGGGTTTACAAATTTGACTCAGCTACCCAACCAAGTGGGTTTACAAATTTGACAAGTCCTTACATGACTGAATATTACAATTTACATCATGGGTCTCCACATGACCTTTTCATCAAAAATACAAATATGACTTTTCATAACCAATACCAAGAAGACCTCAAGAGAGATCATATATCAGAACCACCATAATGCCAACAATGCATTATACTCAGCAAAGCTAATGCTCCCCCTGAATTTGTGCATCCAAGCATCCTTTCAATATGACTAAGGCTCCCCCTTAGTTTGTGCATCCTGAACACTTTCACCAACAAATCATCAAAACATCTTCATCAAATCACTAGAAATAGAATTATGAGAACTGGAACACCACCTGAGATACCAGACAGTATCAAAGATACCAAATAGCACTGCAGCTGTGCTGAGGAGAGCTGACTCCAAACTGAAAAATGTCAGCAATCAGACATACATGGTTTTCTGTGCATGAACTTGCGTATATACGCGACTGTGTTTCAGGAAACCCACGTATCCAATTCCATCTTCTAAATTTTAACCAGATCTGATCCTCAAAACAACATCTTCAAATATGTGTCAAGCAATCATCCATGTGGTCCAATATCATCAAGATCTTCAAGATTTAACATGAAGTAACATATGTAGGCAAAATATATCAACCATAGTAACAAAACTCTGCATGATTTATTTCTGAATCAAACAACTTCCAACTCATCCATGTGTGAACACAAAAGATACTTTTCAGTAAACCGGGATCAAAATCTCATCATAATAAACCATGTACCAAGTCATCATTAAGCATGAGTATCACAATAACCAAGAATAAGCAGTCATATTGCCAACAATGCAATCATTAGAATTCAACCTGCTACTCCCCCTGGACCAGTGCTCCTTCTTAACTTGTGCAACCTGAAAGCGTTCATCAGCAAGTCATCAGCAACAATCTCTGCATGGGCTGCCCTTATCTTCGAATTATAGGACTTTCATCTCAACAATGAATACTCTTCATCAACAAGCAAACAGGACTCATCCACAATCTTCAACACAAGAAACCATGTATCGTATCATCATTATTTAGAACTGAGAAACTGAGCTGATAATAATACAGTTATTAACAGTCAGACTGATGCTCCCCCTAAGCCTCTGCTCCAGATCTTCAGTTAGCATACAAATTATCTTATCATCAATGCATACGCGACTGTGTCTATTGAACCTCACGTGTATACGCGACTTTTGTTAATGTAACCCGCATATGGAAAGTGAATCATAGAAAATTTTCATCTTCCTTCATTTCCTCCTGAGTTTGAACCTCCTGTACGTTTCTGATTGGTCCTCCTTCCTTTTCCAAATTTGCTTGAACTTGCTCATTGTGTGCTGGAAGTTTTCCACTTTCTCAGATTTGTTCAACCTGCATTCCTTTTCTACATGTCCATACTTGTTACATGCATAACATCTCATGTGGTCAGAGAAATAAGAATCATAATGAGCTTTTCTATTCTTCCTTTTATTGCAGTTAGCAGCTTTATGTCCATACTTGTTACATGAAAAACAATATCCCTTGAAGAAACCAGAGTACCTTTCTATGTAGGAACTGTTTGTTTGAGGCTGAAATGATCTGCACCTGCAATTTGCTGCAACATGCCCATGATTATGACATTTGAAGCATTCAACTTTATTGACTAATTTCCTTTGAGATTTCATCATTGTTGGTTGAACTTTTGTCTCTTTCAACACTTCAGGTTTTGCATTGTCATCCTCTGAAGTTTTAGCACTTCCTTGTGAGCTAGATTCTCCTTTAACAGTTTCTTGGAAACCAAGACCAAGTTTGATAGCAGGAGACCTTTGATTACTCAGAATGTTGTCCAAAATGTTAGTACTATCTTGAAACCTCAAAAGTCTAACCTTTTCTTCTAATTTACCTTTGAGAATGTTTACCTCAACCTCCAGGGCTTGACATTGCTTTGTCATGCTTTATTCTTTCCTTCTTCCATCTTCTACTTGATCCTTCAGATTTAGAATCTCTTCTTTCAACCAATTTTCGTTTACTTCACATGTTTGTTGCAGCTCTTCATTCTTCTTCTTCGATGCTTTGAGATCTTCTTTCAGAGATATGTTTTCTACTTCAAGTCCTGCATTCTTCTTATTTGATTTATCCAGGTCTTCTTTGAGGGAAATGATTTCTGCTTCAAGTCCTTCATTCTTCTTATTTGATTCTTCAAGATCTGCTTGCAGAGAGATGATTCCAGCTTCATATCCTTTACTTCGACTGTATACATCATCGAACATCCTTTTCAGTCTAAATATCAAAGCTTTGTTAGCAGATTCCTTCTCATTAAATTTTCTTTATTGATCTTTGATAACTTCTTCTAGATCCACAACTTTTCTCTCACTATCTTCATCATTGTTTGCACCAATAAGAAAATTAGGACCCCAATCACTATCAGATTCATTTTTGTCAAATTCAACTATCTCCTTACTTTGAGTAGCCTTCTTCTTTGCCATGAGCACTTGTAGAGCTTGGTCAAAATCTTCTTCATCTTCACTTTCACTATCATAATATTTGCATATACAGTTAAGTAAAATACAAGAACAATGATTAATACCTGTTTCATCTTCTATACATGATTTCCGAGGCTTCTTCTTTCCTTGAGTGACCTTCTTCTTTTGCTTCTTTCCCATTGCGACGGATCTCCTTCAAGCGATCAAGCTTCTGCAGAAGGACCACGCTTTGATACCAATTGTTGGGAAAAATACTGAGAGGGGGGGGGGGGTGGGGGTGAATCAGTATTTACTGCATATTCAAAAAATTTTACTTTTTCATTCCTTAAAACCCATACGCTACTTTGATGAAGCCAAGCAGCGTATACACGCGGATATCCTTCATAAAACTCGCGTATACACAGAGATCTAATTATGCCATTAGTTCTTCACTTATATCATTCCATCATTCATTCATTAGATGTTCTATAGACAGTAAACATGTGCAGTAAGAACAGAATAAACCATCACACAAAGCATCACACATGAACACCGGGATTTTTAGGTGGAAACCCAAGTCGGGAGAAAACCACCGCTGCAGTTGCTCAGCCTTCAATATTTTATTATAGAGAAAACATCTTACAACATATGTGCGGGCGCAGACTTGACCAGCACGCAGGCACCCACCTGCGCTCGTTTACCAGCCTCTCCTGGAAGGGAGCTCCAACCCCCTGACTCGTTTACCAGCCTCTCCTGGAAGGGAGCTACGACCCCCCGATCTTGTTTACCAGCCTCACCTGGAAGGGAGCTACAACCCCCTGACTGAAGGTTGTAACCCTCAGCACCTCTATGGACCACATTTCATCATTTTTCACACTGGATCCAACAACTTCAATAGAACACAAATTGCAGGCCACGTTTCATCATATTTTCAGACTGGACCCTTTCCATACTTTTAAGCACAAACATACATCACCAACATATACTTATCAACACAGATCAGATAGCAGAAACACAGCAGAACAGATCAAATATTTCATACCCCTTGCTTCAACAAACCCTACTTTGCATACGCGCTTTCCTTTCACTGATGTCGCGTAT
Organism: Pinus albicaulis; assembly: GCA_034641835.2. NCBI lineage: Eukaryota > Viridiplantae > Streptophyta > Pinopsida > Pinales > Pinaceae > Pinus > Pinus albicaulis. The sequence continues at coordinate 1,024,700,515 of CM076582.1, forward strand.
ATACGCGCTTTCACCCACATCAACCAGCGTATACCTCTGTATGTATTTCATTGCGCATACGCACTTTCTCTTTAGAGAAGCCGCGTATATACGCGCTTCCTCTACGGCAAAGTAGCGTATAGATCTTCAACCATTACAGAGCTGCATTCTTCTTCAGATAAAACATTCAGTTCAGATTCAACCCTCTACTTCAGACAGATGTTTGCCTCATCACAGATATAAACATTTCATAAACAGATCTAGCAAGTACAGATACATTTCAGATCTAGATATCCCGCTTCATCATTTCTTCATTGGTGCATCATAGAATCAGATCTATCATCAAGTCTTTACCCTTTCCATACAGATATACTTCACAAAGAAGTATTCATTCAAGCTCAGACATATTGCACCCACTTCCACCACTTGCATAATGAATTTCATCTCTTTATTTAGGATTATCCTTTTTCAATACCATGAGCCCCTTTTTCAATACCATGAGCCAAAACAACATTACTTCCGATGGTATTCTTGGACGGGGTCAATTAGGCGGATCATTACCCAATACCATGGGTCAATACCATGGTGGTTACCCCTGGTTTTGCACTTTTTGAGCGCTTTTGCCCATACGCGACTTGGAACATTCTTTCCCGCGTGCATACGCGACTTCCCTTAGACATATCCGCGTATTCCTAGAGACATACTCTTTTCACCATAGATTTTGCACAAGTTGAATTCCTTTCTTCATTGTCTTCTGTACTCACTGTAGATACAACAGATTTTCTTCATCAAGAACATATTCTCTCAAGCACAACTTCATCAAGTAAGTTGTCATCATCTTCATCAAGTGGGTTACCTTTCAAGGACAACACTCAGCATCATATTGTCAACAAACATCATATCACATCAGATTTACATCATTTACCAAGTCCATCAGGTCAAGAATAACTTCATCAGGTGGATTGCCATCAAGGACAACACATGTCAACAGTCGCATGTCTTCATCTTCATTCAGTGGGTTGCCATCAAGGACAACACTCTGCATCATATTGCCAACACAAAGAACCAAGAAAGGCTCTTCAAAAGTTGCAACAAGACCTAGTCAACTGAACTCAAGAAAACCAACCACAAAATGTGCAAAAATCGAAGTGCAAAGCAAGACACAAGGCTAGGAAAGAGTATATGAGCAAAAGTTGTCTGTCCTGATGAAGCAGAACAGCCAAGAATCCCCAGGAAGAGATCTTGGTACTCGAACCAAAAATGCAAGCACAAGAAACAAGATTTGCCAGATAAGCTAGCTTTCAACCAAACAAGAGAGAGAAAAGAGCAATGACAACTTTCAACACAATCCAAAGACTCTAAAGACATTGCAGGAATGGGTCTCCACAGGCAGACAAGACTAAAAATTCAAGAAATCAAAAATTTCAAAATTCACCCAGGCATACGCTACTTGACAGTTTTGAAACAAGCATGCATACGCAACTGTGTCAAAGGAAACCCGCGTATACGCGACTTCCTTTAACAAAAACTGCGTGTATACGCGTCTGTGTACAGAAAAACTCGCGTATGAAAAGGTAAATAATAAAAAAATAAAAAAGATCAAGCCTGGATAAGGAACTAGGTCTTCAGTCTGACTGAGAAAAAGTTAACTGGACTGGAAATAAAAGTTAAAAATGTTGGAAACCTTTCAAACAGCTGAAACCACCCAACAGGGGAATCACAAGAATGCAATCCCCAGCGGAGTCGCCAATTCTGTTTCGGGGAAAAACACCCTAGAGGTTTGTTGGGTCAAAACCTCCATAGATCAGGGCATGCTATTCAGAAGGACTCACACACAACCACACTTAAATTCCAAAAAATAGATAACAATGATAGTAGAACTCACCCGTAGTCCTACGTTCGATGTAGATCCCGTGGGGTCCAAACCCCCAGCAACCTTTCTTCCTCTTCAACCTGGAAAACAAGAAATAATGTGCACGGAAACCTAGTTGTACAGCATATATTTCTCCTAAACATTAGTGTAATCCATGTGAAACATTATATAAACCATAATAAATACTTAAATGATAATCTTTTCACATATACAAATAGATATTAACACATAAGTTCAGGAACAATATGGTTCTTCATTATTATGAATAGCATGTACAGAAATAAAAAGTGGAGAGATCACCTGAATCCTTCCACGATCTTCGAACAGACTGTCGTCCGGATCCATCCTGCCCTTGCCTCGCTAAGATACTTTCAAGACTTGTTCACTCGAGATGGCATATAAATGGATGAACATCTCCACGAAACAAGGGTTTCCTGTGAAAATCTAGGAAAGTGCAGGAGGCACGGGAATTCAAACTTGAATTGGGATTCCAACAGAGTATAATATCTATAAAATTTCTCTCTCCCTTAGGCCATACACATGAGGGGCTTTTATACTCCCTCAAAGTAGTTTCAATCGGTTGGAAACAGTTGGCCACGTACTGGGGTGGTTGAACCACTGGAGTAACCATCAACCCAGCCCGAAAATAGGGAATTTTTATATATTTTTTAATGATTTTAATGGCATACGCGGAAAAGTACATGTGGACTCGCGTATATACGTGGAAAAGTCTGGGCATACCCGCGTATGGGAATTTTAACACTGTTTTTTATGAATTTTGTTCAAGTCTATGGGAATGGGTGCCCAAGGCCATAAAGACAATCATGAATCACATGAGGGTGAAAAATGATGCTATAACACCAGGGGGAGATTATAATGTCAATTTTAATTAATCTGTGATATTGTGTGATAAAATCTCAACCTAGTTTAGAAATTTCCTCTCATTTAAATTTTTATGGATTATTGGGATCCATTTGGTCTTACAATGTTCAAGATCTTGCTCCCCATATAATCTGGTTAGCATTTAAATATGAAACCTTATGGGTTTCTTAAAAATAGATATGGGATATTCTTTGTTTGCTCTAAGCTTTAAACCTTCATATTCTTCCCTTATCTAGTCTTCAATCACTTTGTAATAATTCTCTCCACATTTCTTGAAGGAAGTGCTTTGAAAATTCTTAAGTAAATCGATATTAAGGTGGATTTATGGGGTACTAAGCTTATATATGGAGGATAGGACTTCATTTTTCCATGAGGCTATGACAATTTCTTGATGATATGATATTGTTCGAGTTTTAGTATCATCATGAGAAACAAATCCATGAAACCATGTCATAATAAGGAAAAAAATTGGTCCTAGCTACTATCGCTTTTGCTCTTATGACTTGATATTGATTTTCTTTGTTTGAGAAGATCTTGTGTTGTTTATCTATCCTCTTTCCCCAAAGAAATCAAACATTTCCTCCCATCTCATCGTACCTACTTTTTGTGTCTTGTAAGTTGAGTATGAGATGTGGAATAAGTTGAATGTAACCTCCTCTCATTTCAAATTCTCCATTTCTTTAATTTTTTCCCTTATTTTCTCCATTTGTTGTTTAGTCGCGGGATTTTTTACCTTTCCCCCCATTTTATGACCTATGAACAAAAATAGAGCATATATCAACTTATCTTATTTAAAATTTGAAATTGAATTAAGAATTACGCATAAATAATTCTACTTACACATAATTCCTGTAACTGATATCATGTTGTCTGAATTAATTTTTTTCTCCGAACTAGGCTTAAGAGAACACCATACAGGAAAAATACTCTAATAATTTACGAATTTCAATTTAGAAATACGAGAAAGGTGTGACTTAATTTTTTTTCATTAATTTCTTGTAATGCAAGCCAACTGTTTCTTTTCTTGAATTGAGAAATTATTGGAAAAAATTATTACTGATTTAGCAAACAAACCAATTGAATGTGAAGCGAAATAATATGAAAATCTATTTCAGAAACTGAACAACACAAAAATCAATAAAAATCAATATTTTATTGGGATATTCATATAGTCGGGGGTCAAAAAATTGGTTTGTTTTTCATTTACTATTGATTTCTTTTATGCCAACCCCGACCACACAATAGTCGGATTTGGTTATAAGTCGAGTTGTTGGATGGTCGGGTGGTTGGGTGTTTTTTTGTTTACAAAAAAATTTGGTTGCCAACACAATATGCTAGCCATGTGTTTGAATAGTTGGGTGGTCGGACGGTTGGGTATTTTCATTTTTTATTTTAAAAAAAACATTATAGCCCTTGCCTTTGACCTAAAAAAAAAATATTTTTTGCGTTTTTTATGAAAAACAATTTTTTTAAGGCATTTTTTTTTCTTATTTATTTTCCTATGAAAAAAACAACATAGTGTTGTTATAATCCTAACAACAAGAGGGATAGCCCGTTGCATTCGTCACTCAAAACAATAAAAAGAAAAGAAAATGAGATCCATTAAATTCAAGAAAACCTCCTTCTAGAAATGAAAAAAGAAGGAATGATAGACAATCATCTCACATTGAAAGCTACAATTGTCACAATAAAGGTCATTATGCTCAATATTTCCCCAAGAAGAAAAATGGTCCATGCTACAACACTATAAGCAATTAAAACAGGTTTGATGATCGAAGAAGAAGAGATGACTGAAGGAATGATCGTAATGGAAGAGATGAAGAAGGAAGGAGAGATGGTCCAAGTGACCATAAAGAATATTGTATTCCTCAAAAGAATTCAAGGTACTCTAGGTATGAAAGTAATGTTGGAAATCAATTTAAATGTATTCTTATTTATACCCTTACTAGTTCCTCTCCTTCATTCGTGGGATAATTTTTCAGTTTATAGTGCAAACACTTATAATTTCTCTGAGTTTAAGGAAGTTATCTCTAATTTGGTAGAGAGGGAGTAAAATTTGAAAATTATTCTTGGAGACAGCTCCACTCAGCCCATTAAAGGAGTTGGGTCCGTCAAATTCCAATTGGATTCTAGGGAATTTGTTGTGCTCCATGATTTTATGTATGTGATATGATTGAAGAATAATTTACTATCAATATATGCTTTGGAAGACAAAGGCATGAGGGTTTCCTTCATCAGGGGAAATATTCTTACTTGGTATATTAGAGCACCCATGAGAGATGCACTCACATTTGGATCGATATTTGAAGGAATCTACAAGGTTGCTGGAAGACTTCTTCTAGAATTGGTCCATGATGCTAATCATCTAAGAAAACTATGTCATCGAATATTGGCCCATTTACATTATGGCACTATTTGGAAATTGAAGAAATTAGTATCTAGTATTCTTGATGTTCAATCCAACAATGATGGAGTATGTCCAGGTTGTGCTAGTGGAAAGAAAATAAGGGGACCATTCCCCTCCAGTGAGAACAAGGAAAAAGACATCTTCCATCTCATTCATTTCTTCTCGTACATTATATTGGTGGCCATATCTACTACATCACCTTCATTGATGACTTCTCAAGAAATACATGGATATGTTATTTTAAGCACAAGGATGAAGCCTTTGAAATGTTAAAGGAGTTCAAAGGTTTGGCTGAAAATCAAATAGGGAAGAAAATAAATATATTCATGCTTGACAATGGTGGAGAATACATTTCGAATAAGTTCATTGATTATTGCAGGAAGGAAAGTATCAAGAAAGAGATGATTGTTCCCTATATTCCCAAAAAAAATTGATTAGTTGAATGAAAGAACATGTTTATTGTAGAAGTCACTTGTGCCATGCTCCATGATCAAACGTCGCTAGAGTTTCTTTGGGGAGAAGCAACAAATTTTGTCGTATATGTTCAAAATAAGGTGCATCATCAAGCATTGGACAACAAGACCCCCAAAGAAGTGTTCACATATGTCAAGCCTGATCTTGGTCATCTCCATATATTTTTTTTTCCCATATATTTCCATGTGTCAAAAGACAAACGAAACAATTTGGAAGCCATGTTAAGAAAAGGTATGTTTGTTGGATAATGTGAAAATTCTAAATCTTTTAGAATCTATATTCCTAGACACAGGAAGGTTGATATTAGTAGGGATGTAATTTTCGATGAATATGTTTCCCTTGGGAAAGCAAGGGGCCTTCTTCCGCCTCATTATCCTGAGAATAATAATGATGATATCAATATTCTATGTGGTCCTTCCTACCTAAATCTGAGATAAATATTGTTGCTGATCCCATGGAGCCCATGGACCCCTTAGATCCTCCTCCATTTGATCCTCCTTCCAGGATGTAATATTCTTAATTGGAATTTAACATCTAATACCAAGCAATGGACTAGGAATAATAAATAAACTGGAATTCATACACAAGAATTAAAACAACAAAATAGGGAAAATTTTAAGGATGGAAAATTATCTTGAAGTTTAAAAAGTTGGCGAATCTCACTAGTCCTTAATATGCAAATTATCAAATGTTTACTGATGTATTTTTCAAATTAACCAAATTTATAATGATATTATATATACTCTTTATATAATGTTGGCGAATTTTAACATAAAATAAATTTTTATTGTAAAATTTGGGCGAATCATTTTTATAAAAAAAAAATGGAAATTGGCGAATCTTTTTTTTGGAAAAATCATGGAAAATTAGCCCACCTACGAATTTTAGCCCCTCAAATTGTCCATGCAAAAAAATGTCCAGCAACACATTCTGACCCATTTTATTAATTTTATGATAAAAGAGTAAATAAAATGAGCTGAAACTTTTGAACTTGGGCTTTCTCTGCAAGCTGAGCATAACCCATAAAAATGGCCTGAACCCAAGTGGTAGAAATGGTCCCAGAGTGATATGTGCACTATCAATATAAAATCTTCTACTGGTTGTTGGATGGAATGATGATCTTACGGATGAATAGTAATCAACATTCTCTAAACATTTAGCTCCAAAATTCTCTCCCAAAACCTAGAAAAACCCCAAAATGATTTGGGTTGAATCCAAATGATGAAGAATCCCTCAAAAAAAATTCAAATGGCTCTCTGACTAGCTATACACCCTACAAGGTTTCTTCCATGTATATCAATCAGAAAATTCTGAAAAATTAACCCTGACCTCTACACACCAATCCCAATAATTTCTAAAAAGGGTTTAGCCCAATTTTGATTAAACCAGATGACCCCAAAAAGTGTGAATGGCTCTGCTAGGTAGACATTGGACACTATTGAAAATGATCTACTCAAATTTACTCTAAACAATTGCTGAATAGACACCCAAACTCCACACAAATTCTCCTCTAAAAATAGGGTTTTTCTCTAGCACCAATATTTGCAGAATATTTCACTCCTCTCTCTTGCATAAGCTTTAGCCAATGAGATATGAACACAAAAAAGAAGAGATAAACTCAGCCCAAATATATCCTTGAAATCTTCCCTGCAAAAATTCCACCGAACTCCAGCTCCAATGAGGGAAAATCTCTCTACAAAAAGTTGAATCCTCTAACCCATTGTTTTTTATACAAATAATTCTCCACTAAATCCTTTTTCCCCTAGGAAATGCACATATCTAGCCAAAATCCTACAATAAATCTCAAGGGAAGCCTTGAATTGGACTCCAAAATTACCTCACTAGAGAGACACTCGAAGTTCTCTGAAATGAGGGCGGAATTCTGCTTGGAATTCCTTGTGCTAAACAACACACTGGTGCTTGTGCTAAACATATATAAGAGAAAATGAAATATGAAGTGTAATAGCCAAAATATGATTACCAAATAGCCATGATGATGAAGTCCTGCATGCCATTAGAGAGTCACAAAATCCCAATGGAAGATCTGAATGATCTCCCCCTTTGGTAGCCAACTCATCCCTAAAGGTCACTGAGTTTTCTAGTAATATAATTCTCGGGTTACATGTTAGTCTTAGAAGGGTGACACCATGTTTTTGTTGTGCCACTATGGCTCTAAAATTATTCCCATTGTTGGTACATTGTATCCTATTCCCCTGAAACCTGGTGGTGAAATATCGATGAAGTATAAGCTCATCCCTCCCAGGTATCTCTATGATGTTGATATTTACCTATCCATTTCTAATCCAAATCCTCATTCGCAACTGGAAACCCCTACCTAAAGAAAAAATTGAGGTCTTAATGATCCCCAATGTGTCAACCCTAAAGTGAGCTAAATCACCCTCGGCTATAGTCTCACTCCTCACAAAATGGAGTGGTTTATCAGCAAAATGAATCCTTGGATCCCATAACTAGATCTACTGTGGCGTATTCCTAACAAATACTGTAATCCACATTCTCTACACATCTTATCCTTGCATATAATCAATATATAGACTCCAAACAACATGAAGAAATATAGTGCATGTAGAATTGTCTCCTGCCTTCCATGCCACGCCATGGGATCTGTTATCATGTCTACTGAAAATGCATCCCAATATTTCTTGGACACTAATCATCCACCCATAAGAAATTTCAACCACATGTTGTATATGTTCCCATGACACCTCGGCGTACCTTGCCAAAAATGTGTCATGCATCCCCTTAAGTGTGAACTCAAGGGTGGAACATACACTACCTCTGCAGCAAAAAATGCACTCCCCAAACCTGTACTTGTCATTTCATGCCCTGACCCAATGCCACTATTTAGGATTATCTCCCTTGGTGCACTAAGTCCCATCCAAATATCTTAGGTGAGCTCCCTCCCCCCTGTTGCTCATTCCAAGAGTGTCAAGGGACAACAACCAAATCATCTATTCCTACAAGCAATGTAGAAGAGGAACATGCATGTGAGTTTCCATGGATACCATCAGTTTTCATTCATTTTTGTCCTCATCAATCCTCAGAGAAATAAACCCAAAGGTATGCTTACTATCCTCTTCCATTAGTCCCTTGGGAGGGAACACTTAAGAGCATATTGTGTTGCACCATATTCCATTGCATACCACCAAGTATCCCTATACTCCTTGACTTTCCACTATACACTATGGCCTATCCCTGAGCACCACTAAATACCCAATGATGTTGTTATACCATCTTGTACCATCTCATATCCTTTATTTCTCACTGTACCTGACACTCCCCATGTGTACCAAAAGAAATGTGAGTCACTTCTACTACTCCACAACACAATCCAACACACTACGACACACTACTATGCATCTTTGTGCCCACCTGCAAACCACTTCTCAATGCTATACACTCCTACATGCCGTTGGATGTCATGGCCTAAAGATAATATTCTACAGACCAACCGACACCCTACTAGAATCACCACCTCCATGATCGTATCACCATACCCTCTGTTGCATGGATTCTCCCTCCAAATCCTCCCTGAGGGACCCAAGAGGTGAATCTCCATATCTACCAGTAGAGATGCCACCAATTATATGCTACTTTATGTCCCCTTTCTACCACATAAATGTGGATAATCCAAAACCCAATGCAAGGAATCATTTCGTGGCATGTCAATGCCACCTCCCCTCCCAATATCCTGCCAAATTGTGTGGATCATCGTGTGACCCCATGGCACAACCATCATACCTAGATGACCCATGGAGTCCCCTCACAAACTAACTGGCCACTGGTGTTGACTAAAACTCCCCTATTGAGTGTGTGCACTCGACCATTAGATAAACTATGCCACCAATGCCATAGTCAATCTGTGTCTCTGGTAAATGGTAAGTAGTCCCACCTAGATCCCAATTCCAATTGAGGCACCCAGTATCCATGATGCCTGAACTAATCTGTTGACCCTCAATATGGCCTCTCATAAACTCAATATTTCTAACCAACTCCATAGGGTACAAACTCAAAATATCTCGCCATCCAATCACAACGGAAGGATTGAAAGAAAAAACTCTTGTATATGGAGTTATCCTCCGAACATGAAAAATTTACCCTCTATGCAGCTCATGTTGTCTCATCTCACTGATATGGTCATTACATAAAATATGTCTAGGTTATGTGGCCTCTCTCTCACCAACATGTAGAGGAAACCTACTAGTGTTGCAAGCCCCATCCATGTATGTTTGAAGAGGGTTTATCTGATGCTCTAATGTTCACTCTAGTTGTACCATTCTAGAATCCAAGATTTCCCCAACTATGAGTCATTTTTTCCACTAACTCAGTAAAAAAATTTCTCATGCACTCCAGCTCCTCGTTCTGCTACAGAATGGCCTCTCGCACTATCGTGGCCTTCCTTTTAAATGTTATATGGTCAACCTGGAACTGACGAAATTTTGTTGGGTAGCCATCATCTAATACCATTTTATCTCATGGCACTTCATTAATAGTGGATACCTCAGTGTCTCCTAGCACCTCATCAATGTTGGAGATGTCTCCTACAAGTCACCAATAATTTGTGTGTTTCTATCACCTAAAAACTTGGGCATGACCCGAGAAATATCATCAATAGATACCTCAAAAATGGATGGAACCTCCTCAATGGTGGACACCTTTTTGTCTCTTGGCACCTAGTCAATGGATGGCCCTATGGTTTTATTCTCTATTCTCTCCCCTAAGGTGTCTGTCAAAGCTATCAAAGGAATCTCCAACAAGACTCCTGCGTCACGTTAGGTATATCTACGTGATCCTCAAAACCTTGTGTGCCCTCATCCTCATGCTCAAACTCATCCTCAGGCTCCTGCTATCTAAATCCATGTCTCCACCAACAAAATTTCCTCCTAGTCTCACCCTCTAACTATCCCAGTCCTGCCTGCTCCTTTTAATGAGATCGAGTGCCCTAATTCTATCAAATTTCCCCAGATGGTGTAGATGGTTGCACCCCCATGTCCTACGCACCTCTAGTGTCTCTCCTATAAGGATGAGGGTGGATATGGTATGTCGCCTTCCTCAACTAGGCCAACCTCTCATCGTTGCATAAGATCCCACCCTATAATTCTTGCATATTGAATCTTCCTTGAGCCATGGGTTTGTATATGGTTTCACCCATCACTGGGCATACATGCCCAAATATTCCATGATCTTGTTGGCTACCCCACAACTGGGAAATATCAAGCTTCATTACCACTGTAATAATAAGCAATGGACTAGGAATAATAAATAAAATTGAACTCATTCACAACAATTAAAAAACCAAAATGTCCAACAACATAATTTAAGTCATTTTAATAATTTTATGATAAAAGAGTACAGAAAATTAAATAAATTTTTGGAACATGGGCTTGCTATGCAAGTTAAGTAGAACCCAAAAAAATATCCTAGACCCAAGTGGTAGAAATGGTCCGAGAGTGAATTTTTCGCTATCTAGAAATAATTTGCTACTGGTTGTTGGCTAGAATGTTCATCGTAGGGTTGAATACTGCTCACAATGCTCTGAAAAGTTAGATCTGAAATTTTCTCCCAAAACCTAGAAAAACCCAAAATTGGTTTGGGTTGAATCCAAATGATGAATAAGCCCTCCCAAATTGTGCAAATGGATTTATGGCTAGTTTTACACCCTACTAGGTTCCTGCCCTATATATCACTCGAGAAAATCTGCAAAATTAACCTCGGTTTTTACACACCAATCTCAAAAAAGCCCAAAATTTTTTTTGCCCAATTTTGGCTGACCTGGATAACCTCAAAAAGTATGAATGGATTTGTTAGGTAGACTCTGGAAAATACTAAAAATACTATGCTCAAATCTACTCCAAAAAAACTGATGAATAGTCACCCAAACTCCACACAAATTCTCCTCTAAAAATAGGCTTTTTCTATAGCTCCAATCTCTCTAGAATCTATTGCTCCTCTCTCATGCGTAATCTTCAACCAATGAGCTCTTTACACAGGAAAAATAGATAAACTTGGCCCAAATATTTCCTCAAAATCTACCTTACAAAAATGCCACCAAACTCCATCTCTGATGAGGGCAAATATGCCTGCAAAAACTTGAATCCTCTAACCCACTATTGCTGCTATAATCAATGCTACATGAAATCCTTATGTGCGTAGAAAATGTGCATATCCAACCAAAATCCTGCAATAAAGCTCAAGGGAAGCCTTGAATTGGACTCCCAAATTACATCACTAGGGAGACACTCGAAGTTTTCTCAAATGAGGGTGGAATTCTGCTTGGAATTCCTGGTGTTAAACAACACTCTAGCCCTTGTGCTAGACAACTACAAGAGAAGTTGAAATATGAAGTGTAATAGCCAAAAGGTGATTAGAAAATGAGTCCACCCTCATTTTATATTTTCTCCTCATGCTTCTAGACTCCTTTTTTTTAATATTATTTTATTAGTGGGGGGCATTTTCCACTAAGTGATTTTCTCCTCCATTTCAATAATATAAGAATTTTTCATGAATTTTCAATAAACTAATACTTGCCACTTTTCTCCAAAATAATATATTCCCCTTCACTTAATATTACCAAAATTGGGAAAAATTCCCATGCTCACAAAATTGGGGATATTACACAAAAATATGCCACTTTGTCTCTGTGACACATTGAAGGAAGATGAGATACGAGTTCTCATTCAAAGATGATTTAGAGAAGGGAAGAAGCCATGTAGATACCAGGGACATTTTGCAACCATGAGCATTATGATTCAAGTCAAACCTCCAACCTTTGAAGAATTCATGAAAGATCAAGATTGGAAGGATGTTATGGCGGAAGGATGAATCAATCATGAAGAATGACATATGGGTTTTTGTGCCGAGACCAAAGGGGAAATTCATAAGAAATTTACCAATCAAACAAGAACTATTACCTCAAAATGAGAACTTTAACAAAGAAAACATCAAAAAACCATGAAAAAACAATGTGAAGACGAAAATATATATTCTAGAATAACCTTTTTTTCTCGGGGTAAATTGTCAACAATTTTTAATAATGACATTAAAGATAAAATATAATGACTCTGAAAAACCGTAAAATTTCAACGATAAACCTGACATTAAAGATAAAAGATCAAAAGTCTTAAAATTCCAATGATATTAAGGCATCATGTTAAAGATAAAATATCATGTCTCTGAAAAGCCTTGAAAATCCAAAGATGACATTAAAGATAAAATATCACCTTTATGAAAATAAAATTCCAACAATTTTAGGCATGGTATTAAAGATAAAATATTGTTTGTAAAAATAAAAAAAGTAAACAAATAAATAAAAATAAATAAAATAAATAAATAAAAACAAAACAACACACATACAATTTAATGAAAAAATAAAACTTAACTAACACACACACACATATATAAATATTTGAAAAAAAAACATACATTATTTAAAAAAAAAAAAAAAAAACCTATATTTTTCTTTAAATTATGTGTGCATATATATATATATATATATATATATATATATATATATATATATATATATATATATATATATATATATATATATAAAATTTTACATTATATTATAAAATAAAAATTATTGTTAATCTCACTTTCCCGTCCTCATTATATCAACACACACACACACATTACTTAAAAATACATGCTTAAATAAAATGATTAAATCAAATAATTAAAATTAAAAATTAAAAAAAAAAAAAATGAAATTTAGAAATTTAAATTTAATATATATATATATATATATATATATATATATATATATATATATATATATATATATAATTAAAATGAAAATTAAATTGTAAATTAAAGAAATAAACGTATAGATATATATGAAAAATACAATTTCAAATAGAAGAAAAAAAAAAAAACAATTTTTTTTTTAAATAAAAAAAAAACCATTTTAAAATTAAAAATAAATAAAATAATAAAAAAACATTTAAATTTTAAAATGTAAATTTAATTAAAAAAAAAAAGGAAGCAAAAATAAAATTTAAATTTAAATTTAAAAAAAAAACAAATTTAAATATAAAAGAAAAAAAAATGAAATTGAAAATAAACTATTAAATACAAATTAAATAAAAAAAACATTGAATAGGCTTGGTCGCTGAGAGTTGGCAGCTTTTCCCACTTCCAGCGTCCAAGCCCGGTAGCCCCCTTAGCAGCGGAGGTCGATTCTGAGCCCCGCGGTCCACTTGGCATCAAAGGTCGATTTCCGGAATCGACCTCCACCGCGAAGGGGGCCGCGTAGCTCGGTCATTGCACGGGGGGAGAGTTGCCAGAGCTCCTCCTTCCTGGTGGTCGAGCTCCGTCATTGTTTTCTTTTTTAATTTAATAAAAAAATTATTTTTTGTTTTGTTTTTTTTTTTTTTTTTTTTTTAATTAATTTTTTTTTTTAATTTAATATTTGTTTTTTTTTTATTTCTTTTAAATATTAAATTTAAAAACGTTTTCTTTTAATATTTATTCCTTTTGTTAATTTTTTTAATTTAAAGAAAAATGAATTTTTTTTTTCTTATTTTAATTGAAAATTTATTTTTCATATATATATCATTTTTTTAATTTAAACTTTCTTTTTATTAATTTTTTTTAAAATTGAAATTTTATTTTTAATTTAAATTTTATTGTTTTTTTAGTTTCAATTATTTTATTTTATCCTTTTTTAATTATGTTGTTTTTATTTTTATTTTATTGTTTATAATTTGAAAAAAATTGTTTTTGTTTTTTTGGGTTGATTTTTATGTTTTTTCTTTAAATTATGTGTTTTTTTTCCTTTTTTATTTGTTTTTTTGAATTCTTTTGTTTGTTTTTTGTTTAAAATTTTTATATTTACAAGTTAATTTTGTTTTCTTCACATTTTTGTTGGGTTTTTAAATATTTTTTTATATTTGGCTTTTTTGTTGTCTTGTTTCTTTATTTTATTCTTATGTTTTATTACCAAGATGAAAATCACTACTCTAAAAAAAAGGGTTGATTTTGCATCAACACTTTTCAAAATTAGCATGAAAATCATTAACATTTTAAAACAAATGTTCATACTTGATAAATAAAATCAATATAAAGTACCAAAAAAATCACCACTTTTCTAAATCGACATGAAGATCATGACACTTGAAAAAGAAAAATCAAAGAAAATTTAAAGTTCCAAAAATATGTAAAAAAAAAAACAGGTTATTCTACGTTACCACTTGTCAAAATCGACATGAAAATCATGATATTCAAAAAGAAAAAAGTCATAAGAAAATTTAAAGTGCCAAAACTATGCTCCAAAAAATATGGTGATTTTGCATCATCACTTTTCAAAATCGGGTGTTTTTTTTGCTCCCTCAAAAAAATGGGTACCAAGTAATTTTCTCGTTTGATCGGTAAATTTGTTTCATGGTGACTTCAAAGTGGCTATTTAATATTAAAAATGGATTCAATGGTAGCATTAAGAAATACAAATCAAGGTTCGTGGCCCAAGGATTCTCCCAGAAAGAGGGAGAAGACTATGATGACATATTTGCACCTATGGCTCGATATACAACCATTCATTCGATAGTTTCTCTTGCCGCAAGTCAAGGATGGACCCTACATTAGATGGACATGAAGACAACATTCCTCCATGGCATATTATATGAAAAAGTATACGTTTAGTAGTCACGGGGATTTGAAGTAGAGGATCGAAAGACACATGTCTGCAGCTTGAAGAAGCCATTATATGGTTTGAAGAAATCCCCCAGAGCATGGTATTCCTACATAGACAGTTATTTTGTGAATTTGGGATTCACAAGAAATAATGTCAACCCCAACCTCTACTTCAAGGTAGTCCAAGGTATGTAATCGGTTTTGGTTTTATATGTTGACGAACTATTCTTGACATGTAGTGAGCCCCTAATGATGAATTTTACGAGGGACATAGCCTTTGAATTCGAGATGAAGGACCTTGGACTCATGCACTACTTTCTAGGCCTTGAGGTGTGGAAAAGGTCCGGTGAGATTTTCCTTTCACAAGGAAAATATGTCGTGAAGTTGTTTGATAGATTTCGAATGAAAAAATGCAAGTCCTTTCCCACACTGATGGAAATGAATTTCAATAAATTATGTGGAGAAGCTGCATGACCTGATTTTGTGAATCCATATGAGTATATATAGTTTATTGGAGTTCTGATGTTCTTAATGAACACCTGTCCAGACTTATGCTATTCAATGAACACATTGAGTCAATTCATGATTGAGCCTCTCCATGCACATTATATCACTACCAAATACATTTTGAGATATTCTCATGGGACGATCACCCTTGGCCTGAGATATTATGTTGGAGATGTTTGACTTCAGGGATATAATTGTGTTGACCAGGAAGGAAACATTGTCAAGACGAAGAGTACGTCTTGGATCTTCCATGATATCTTGAATGAGTAGGAATCAGAAGTCTGTAGCATTTAGTACCACTGAGACAGAGTACATTGTTGCTATCATGGCTAGATGTGAAGAAGTTTGGTTGAGAAATCTCTTTGGAGAGATATTTGAGCACACCCTCGATACTACAATGATATATTGCAAAAACAAGGGTGGGATCTCTCTAGCAGAGAATCTGATATTTCATGAAAATTCCAAGCATATTGAAATTCTATATCATTACATTTGAGACATGGTGTAGAGAGGAATCATTAGACTCCATCATATATATATAGATGATAAAATTATAGATATTCTCATGAAGTCTTTACTGAAAGGTAAGTTCTTGGTCTTCAAAGAGCAACTTGGATTGGTGGATGTCACCCCTCTTGATAAGGGGAATCACTCATCGAGAACATTGAGCTGACTCTTCCCCCTTGTCTAAGATCATAGGGTGAGGAATTGAGATGAAGGGCTCCTAGGGTTGAGGGATCTTCGGAAAATAGGGTCCTAGATGTTGCTCCCCTATTTTTTATCCATGGGGTTAAATATTTTTCTCTCCTATATTTTTCATTGTTTAGTATACCCCACTTGGAATCATACCCACAAGCTAGGCCCATTGGCATTATCATTCCCTGTCACGCCAACGGGTCGAGGGTGTACTTAAGGGTGTACAACCCAAGATGATTATGATACAGGTGTTCTACCACATGACTCTTGAGGGTCATTGTTGGGAATATCAGTGGGAAATAATATTGGTTGATATTTTCTCCCCTATATCACCTATTTCTAAATATGGGGTTGAATATGTTTTTCTCTCCCATATGATTTTAGTTTGGGATGTGCCCCCTAATGTAGTTTCAGGTTCAGATTTGCTATATGACAATATATAGGATGGTAGATAATGCTCCATGATTCTTCTTATTTAGATTCAAGAATTTTTCAGCAGATAGAGTTGAGTAGAGATGGGACATGATATGACGTCATCATACACATTACAAGATGCAATTGGAATTTCTCCCTAACTGAGAGGGAGTGTTAATTTGGTACCATAGTGACGAATTCAAACCATGGTACTAGATTCCTCTTTTCAAGAGGACAGATTTTGATTATTGAAATGCTTAATTTGGATAAGGGAAACTGTACTTGATGCAGGAGCATTAAGGGCGTTTTTTATTTTGTGAATATGTTAAAAGGGGGTGTGATAATTTTTAATGTTTTATTAATTAATTTGAATAAAATAGGAGAAGGTGAGGATTTTTGTAAATATCTTTTTATTTAATAAAAGGATATGAGGGAATTTAATTAGTTGAAGGATTTTAGGGATAGAGATCTATCCTTTAGGGATGTTGAGAAATTTAGGGGTTTGTTGAGGAATTGAAGGGATAAAGCATTAAATTAGATTACTTTAAAAATTGTATAAATAGGAGGGGGTTTGAGAGAAAAAATACATTGAGATTGTGAGTGAGAGTGTGGTAGAGAGCTGGTTTTGAACAGCCAAGGCTGTAAGCCTCTGGCAATTTGTAAGGGCCAAGAACGTTGAATATTTGGCCAAGAAGATCAGTTTGTAAGTATGTTAATTTTTTATGAAAGTGTGATTTTGAGTTATGTGTCTTAGCTGAGGGTTTATGGATGGAATTGAATATAAATCTCTGCAAGAGTGGTGATTGTAATTTTAAGGTTGAACCAGTCCTCTTAAATATAATCAATTGCAGTAAACGCTATTTACTGAACACCTGAAGCCACAAGACATAAGTCTTGGGCAGAACTGAATTCGATTTATGTGAATATGTTTGGGTTTAAAGGTAGCTCTGCACATAGATTATTTATATCGGCATGGAAATGGTTAATGGTTTATTCTGTAGTTTAATTGTCTGCAAGAGAGAGCGCCCAATCATGAGCTTATAAGAAATCAAGGAATGTTCGATTTAAAGAAACATGTTTTCAATAGACAGTTGGATGTGTTGACCTGTTATGGTAAATGCAGTAGTCCAATTGCAGAAATATCATTGAGCAAATGCGTGAAGCAGTAGGATGTAATGCATAACTGAATTCAATATATTTGGGTGAGGTGCTCTGCATATGAATTGAGGGAATCGAGATTATCAGTATAGAGAATTCGGACGCGCTGTTCTAATTGTTAACTGGTAAAATTGACTAAGTATTTGAAGCTATAGTTTGTGTTGAATAAAGCGCAGGTTTGATTTAGTGGCAACAAGTTCAGCATAAACGTAAATAAAATCCAATTTACTCTGCGGTGTTTGCTTAACTAACATCGTGTAAAAGCCTGTGGTTACGCCCAGAAATTTGAATCAGTTGTACGCTAGATCGGAAGGATCTGTTATTTGAATTAATGATTCCACGTTGAAAACCATCCAATGATCTTGAAGAAAAGGTTAAATGTGTAATAATCGATGTTGACATTGTCCATCGTGGAGCGGGACGTTGAAACCAGATGCAAAAGTAGTGAAGGTTGCGTAGACCAGTTTATTCAATGAGGAGGTAAGTCAAATGATCAGTTTGTCGGTTTAGTACAGACTTTGGATTGAAAGCGCTGATATTAAAAACCGTATGATCCAGCATAATTTCTAATTCAAATGAATAAATTGAAGATGTGTGAGACTGCGTTGAAATCAGTTCATTGCAGTGGAAGCGCTGTGGAAGGTATGTAATTGAAGAGCATATTTTTGTTATTGAGAAAAATGTTTATATAAACTGTCATAAGTTTTGGTAAGCGGAATTGGAAGGGCACACTTCTATATATATAATTGATATTTGGTTGACTATACTGAAAGGTTGAAGTTACATAGTCTTGTGCAGGCCCAAACATCATTAAAATGGTGATGTTTGTGTGTCAGACTTAGTCAATTAATGTCAAGTTTGAATGTAATGTGGGCGCATTTATTTGATTGGTCTTTGAATTTGATATTGAAAGCGCATATTTTGATTTGAGTTTGAATAATGTGTATGGAAGTGTGTAAACCTGAATTGGAAATGCAGGTTATGAAGTTTGGAATGATGTATGTAATTCCACATGAATGATGGCATTGATATGGCATTTGAACATTAGTTGGAGGTTCAAAAGTTATGGAATTTTTTGAAGGTGAGTGGATGTGAGATTGTTCATATATGAGATGATATTGAATGATTTTAAGCCATATATTGGAAAACTTCCACATGTTGAAATGAGATGGTGTGATTTTGCCAATTATTGTAAAGTGATTTGGGCATATGATGATGATGCATTTGTATATGAACAGAGTTTAAAGTTCCTGGGTATTGCAAGCTCTAAGCTTGCGTCATTTTGGTATCAGAGGTTGGTTCTGAATGAAGGTTTCTTGAAAAATGTTGAAGACTGAATTTAAATTTATATCAAATCATGTGTGAAGAGATGTGTATGCAGGTAAGGGAGATCAGATTCTAATCTGACAGTCAAGCAATCAGAGTATAGCTGGGAGAATGGAGAAGAACAATTAAGTTCTTAGAGACAGGTAACGCAGAATTGCAGAAACAGAAAGAATCCATGGCGATGTTGGGGAATGGAAATTCACTTGGATCGTGCAGGTATTGTGTTTGGTTAATTTTGATTTGAGTTTTACTGACAAAGAAATGGAATGAGGATTGATGATTGCAGCAATGAAGAAACTCAGCAAAGAAGGAATTATTGCTAACAGCTGAAGTTTGCCAGATAAAGCCAGAAGATTGGAAGAAAGGATCAGATTCTAAAATCTGATTGACAGTAGTTGAATATCGAGAAATTGTACAGAGGAAGCATAAAGATTTGCTGGAACAGATTTGCAGGAGTGGTGAGATTCTGAAGGTAATTGAAGTACAGGCGAACGGAAAGACAAGATCAGACCAAGATCTTGAAGGTAAGATGATTTGGGTTTTATTTGAATTTGAAGATTAAAAGATTGTAGTCTTTGCATTGAAGTGTTATTGCAACTCCCAAAAGGAAATGTGATTAGAATTGCTAACAGATAAAGGAAGCTGGTGAAAGTTTCTAAGTGAAAACGTAGATGTGGCAGAACCTTGAAGAAATCCAATAAGAGATTGGATAAGGAGGACAGTTGTGAACAGGCAAATGAGTTGAAGCCGAGGAAGAGCAAAGAGAAGTGCTCAAAGGAGGTTCCGGAGATAGAGAACTAATTGCTTGCCAAAAGACTAAGTGAGGAGAGCTTGGTGAGGTAAGTGGCGGCAGGACAGGACTTGCTGCTAAAGAGGCTTTAGTGCAACTCATAGTAAAGTGAGTGAGGAACTCATAGAGATGGGAAGGATGATGACTAGTGACAGTCGTAACAGAGGTTCTGAAATAAACCACAATAGAGGACAAAAGGAGAAGGATGCCAAGGCAATTGGCATACAAAGACAGTTAAGCAAAGAGGAATATGAGAGGGAGAAGGCTGAGATAGCAGTTCAGCTTGAGGTGTTAATGGAGATGTTGCAAGGAAATGAGGTAGACCAGAAGCATGGTTATTTCATAAGAAAGAAGCTGAGGTGGCAGAGGCTACAAGAGAAGTGGAATCATCAGGTGAATATGCAGTTGATAAAGGAAATAAGGGAACTTGAACAGGTTATTGATGCCAGACAGAGGATAGAGAAGCTCGAAACAATTGAGCTACAGCAAAAGGAAGATGCTGAAGAAGATGTTGAAGTTTCGATATGTTACCCAGAGAGTGGACCATTACTTTTTGAAAGTGATTAAGAGCTAGAGGAGTTGAATCATATGAATGATTCGAAGCAGCCCGAAGAATTGATGACTGAAGCATCAAATAAGACCGTAAGGTCTTGTAATTTTAAAACTAATGATTTGTGTGTGATTGCAGGTTTGGAAGAAGATAGACAGTCTTTTAAAGCTGTCAAAGATGTGAAAGAGTACCTTCCAGAAGATGAAAGTTTTGAAGCAGAGGCTGGGAAAGAATCAGTTCACTACAGTGGACAAATGCTGGAAGACATCATTGAAATAGTTGATGAGAATGGGAGACTAGCTGACAGTCTCAAGAGTTCTTTGAGTTTGGATCAGCATACTGATATGCTGACAGAAGAAGAGAAATCAACGCAACATACTGAAGTGTTGCTAAAGGGAAAAGAGGTACAGAGGCCTTATTTTTTTTATTATAATGATTGTCTTATGATTGAAGATGTTGTTGCAGACGCTGGAACATATTTGGCACAAGTGGATAGCCAAATGGAAGAAGGAGAGGAAGAACATCTACTGAAGGATGTTAAGGATAGATTGTTGAAGAAGGATGACAAAGCAGTTGTCATAAATAATAATCAAAAAGAAATTGCAGATGATGAGCAAAGGAATGTTGCAGAGGGACAGGAAGTTTGGGAGGCCGCAACATTTATAGTAGCAGCAGCAGAAAAGGTGCAAAACAACAGTAAGGGTGAAAAGAAAGCGATAAAAAAAAATGAAGAACAAGCAAGAATGAGAATTCAGCAATCAAGAGATGGAAACAATCAGTAGACAGAGGACATACTGGACAGAGAAATTGAGTTGATAAGGAGGTTAATGATAAAAACATCCCAGAGAAAGACAGCCGAAAGAAAGAAAAGGAGCGACAACAAGAGAATGACAGTGAAAGATTGCAAGAGCAGAGCAAGTGGAGCACTACAACACAAAATATGGAAACCTGGAAGACAACAGCAGATGACAACAGCAGTGAAGCAATCGACAAGCACGGAAGGATTACAAAATAAAATTTGGGATCCAGGAGGAAATATCCAGACTTATGACCAGGTGGTCATGAATTTTCTTACATGGGGAGTCTGATGCAGGAGCATCAAGGGCGTTTTTTATTTTGTAAATATGTTAAAAGGGGGTGTGATAATTTTTAATATTTTATTAATTAATTTGAATAAAATAGGAGAAGGTGAGGATTTTTGTAAATATCTTCTTATTTAATAAAAGGATATGAGGGAATTTAATTAGTTGAAGGATTTTAGGGATAAAGATCTATCCTTTAGGGATGTTGAGAGATTTAGGGGTTTGTTGAGGAATTGAAGGGATTGAGCATTTAATTAAATGATTTTTAAAAATTGTATAAATAGGAAGGGGATTTGTGAGAAAAACAACATTGAGATAGTTGGAAGGAGTGAGAGTGTGGTAGAGAGCTGGTTTTGAACAGCCAAGGCTGTAAGCCTCTGGCAATTTGTAAGGGCCAAGAACGTTGAATATTTGGCCAAGAAGATCAGTTTGTAAGTATGTTAATTTTTTATGAAAGTGTGATTTTGAGTTATGTGTCTTAGCTAAGGATTTATGGATGGAATTGAATATAAATCTCTGCAAGAGTGGTGATTGTAATTTTAAGGTTGAACCAGTCCTCTTAAATATAATCGATTGCAGTAAACGCTATTTACTGAACACCTGAAGCCACAAGACATAAGTCTTGGGCAGAACTGAAATCGATTTATGTGAATATGTTTGGGTTTAAAGGTAGCTCTGCACATAGATTATTTATATCGGCATGGAAATGGTTAATGGTTTATTCTGTAGTTTAATTGTCTACAAGAGAGAGCGCCCAATCATGAGCTTATAAGAAATCAAGGAATGTTCGATTTAAAGAAACATGTTTTCAATAGACAGTTGGATGTGTTGACCTGTTATGGTAAATGCAGTAGTCCAATTGCAGAAATATCATTGAGCAAATGCGTGAAGCAGTAGGATGTAATGCATAACTGAATTCAATATATTTGGGTGAGGTGCTCTGCATATGAATTGAGGGAATCGAGATTATCAGTATAGAGAATTTGGACGCGCTGTTCTAATTGTTAACTGGTAAAATCGACTAAGTATTTGAAGCTATAGTTTGTGTTGAATAAAGCGCAGGTTTGATTTAGTGGCAACAAGTGCAGCAGAAACGTAAATAAAATCCGATTTACTCTGCGGTGTTTGCTTAACTAACATCGTGTAAAAGCCTGTGGTTACGCCCAGAAATTTGAATCAGTTGTACGCTGGATCGGAAGGATCTGTTATTTGAATTAATGATTCCACGCTGAAAACCATCCAATGATCTTGAAGAAAAGGTTAAATGTGTAATAGTCGATGTTGACATTGTCCATCGTGGAGCAGGACGTTGAAACCAGATGCAAAAGTAGTGAAGGTTCCGTAGACCAGTTTATTCAATGAGGAGGTAAGTCAAATGATCAGTTTGTCGGTTTAGTACAGACTTGAATTGAAAGTGCTGATATTTCTTCTAATTAAGACCGTATGAACCAGCATTGTTTCTAATTCAAATGAATAAATTAAAGATGTATGAGACTGCGTTCAAATCAGTTCATTGCAGTGAAAGCGTTGTGGAAGGTATATAATTGAAGAGAAGATTGTTGTCATTAAGCAAAATGTTTATACAAAATGACATAAGTTTTGGTAAGCGGAATTGGAGGGGCACAGTTCTATGTATATAATTGATATTTGGTTGACTATGCTGAAAGTTTGAAGTCTTGTGCAGGCCCAAATATCATTAAAATGGTGATGTTTGTGTGTCAAACTTAGTCAATTAATGTCAAGTTTGAATGTAAATATGGGCGCATTTGTTTGATTGGTCTTTAAATCTGATATTGAAGGCGCATATACAAGATTTGAGTTTGAATAATGTGTATGTGGTATGGAAGTGTGTAAAACTGAATTGGAAATGCAGGTTGAAGTTTGGGATGATGTATGTAATTCCACGTGAATGATGGCATTGATATAGTTTAAGGAGGCATTTGAACATTGTTTGAAGGTTCAAAAGTTATGAAATTGCTTGAAGGTGAGTGGATGTGAGATTGATAATATATGAGATGATATTGAATGATTTTAAGCCATATATTGGAAAACTTCCACATGTTGAAATGAGATTGTGTGATTTTGCCAATTATAGTAAAGTGATTTGGGCATATGATGATGATGCATTTGTATATGAACAGAGTTAAAAGTTCCTGGGTATTGCAAGCTCTAATCTTGCGTCAGTACTTATGAATAAAATCCAACATATGCACATTTGGACAGGTTGACCCTAATAGGAAATTGGTCACCATTGCAAGTATATAAATACAATTTACCTCAAGCTTATTTGGACATCACCAAGAATCATCTTCTTCTCTTCTTCATTGATTGGTTCGCATAGGTCTGAGGCTGGGTCAAGGAAAGTGGTTTGCACAAGTCCAAAAATACAGGGTCTGAAGCTCACACATGTTCTAGGGTTTTGGGTCACATCGATAGCCTCGTCAAAGGGAATTTTTTGCTATAACTGCAGGATCGCATGTTCAAGGGTGTGGTTGGAAGGTCTCAGCTGCATGCACACCTCTTCCTCAATGTGGTTGGCTCTAAGGATAAATTTTACATCTGACTGAAGTTGATCGCAGACAACAAAAGTTGGCTCTAATATATATTCATGCTAGTAATATATTTCTTAATTTTGTTGGGTTAATTTTGTTGAATGATTTTGTATTGGGCTCATTATACTATCTTCTGAACATTTTATGACAATCTAGTAGAGCAAGAATTTTCAAAGGGTTTTCCCCATTGTGGGATTTTTCCCTAGTTTTTTACCAAACCTGGTGTCTCTTGTTGATGTGTTGATTGTCTCCTTTATAATTTCATTTATTATTCTATCTTCAATTATTATTGGTGATTGGAAAGATTAATTGTTACTAAAAATATTTCTAATTGAAGAAGTGAAATGGGCTAAAAGTAATTGAAACAACATAGAACAGTGTGAAAGTTAATAGGTCCCACTCCCATCCACGTGGGCCTCCTCCCATGTCCTCATCCCCATTGCTTGTATGATTACGTCTCTCATAGATTGTTAAAACCATACATTTATTTTAAATGTCTCATTTTCACTTTTTCTAATTTTGTTTTATACATTTATTTATTATTTATTATTTTATTTAATTAAAAATTATTTCAATATTATAATTTTTAAATTTTTTTCTATATTAAAAAAAAGAAACATAAATAACATTACCTAGAAATTTCTAATGAACATAACAAAATTTGGAACTTGGACTTTAACTAGAAATATCTTGAGTTCTACTCAATGAAATTGACCAAATGAGAGCTCATTGGAAAGTCGATTCCATGGAGAAGGATTTTGAAGTGTTTTGTTTTGCCCATATTTGGTCATTTACCACTCCAAAAAAATTAGTGAAAGTGGAGGCTACGAATTTCTAAAAAAAAATTAATATTTTGAGTTTGAATTGGGAAAATTTATGTCTAGGAAGATTTTTTGTAGCTAACTCATTCCAAAATTATTTGATTTCCAATATTATCTTCACAGGAAATCAAGGTAAAGCCTAGATTTTCTTTTATTAATTTATGAAATTAGATTTAGATTCGTTAATTTGTTTTTCATAATTTTAGAAATTTGATTTTTTGTCTTGAATTTTGATTGATTTTCATTTTTATTTTGGTTATTTTGTACAGTTTTTTTTGAAGAGGAGGAGGCCTAAAAGTCTTAGGGAAATGCAATTTCACCAACAAAATATATATATATATATTTCCATATTTAAGAGGATAGATCAAAATTTCCTTAACCAACTCTCCTTTTTGGAGATTTCTTTTTGTAATTATAAAAGAAAATTGGAGAGTGGAGAAAGAGTTCCCCCTTTCTGCAAATTGGAGACTCTTTTCACTTTTGTGAGGAGGATTTTTGGCTTCAGTTTGAGAAGAATAATCAGATATGAGCTTTGGGGGTTTTCCTTTAAAGATCTAATCTTTGTTAGAGAAGTAAATCTTGTACTATTGCAACTCTTTTATTTGCTAGTGAAGCTGATGATTTTGGGAGGATTGTTGGAGATTCATTGTAAAATAAAACAAGAGATCCAAGTTTAATGGTTGTATTTTAAAATAATTCTATTTTTTTAAATCTAATTCTTTTAATGGTGGATCTATGTCAATAATTCCATGTTTTCCATTTCTATTGGATATGAGAATTGTTATTTATTTGATCAAATATGTGATATTGTAGTTACATTGATTTGCTATTAATTTCTCAATTTACTCTTGCTTTTAATCAAATATTTGAGTAATTATTTACTCATGAGTTGTCCACCATAAATCCATTTAAATTTTCATTGGAATTGTGTGAACTATTTCCAAATTTTAATGACTTATCATTTAACATTTTTATCTCTAAACAAAGCATGTGTTGCAATTATAATACCAACTATTATAACTACTTAATCAACCTGATATTCATCATAAAATACATGTTAAATCCGCATCATATTTTAATATTTGCATGGTATTTAGGAGTTTTCTCCTAAGTATCAAGTTAGAGTAGTTTTCCTTTGTTTATCTACATTAATAAGTATACCTACATTTAGACTTATATTTAGAATTAGTTCACATTTCTAGAAGTCTCATTTCACAAGAGAAACCTCATTAGTGGCTTGGCTAAGCCCTTGTGTCATATATGCTTTCTTGAAAGCAATCAGAAATAGGGTAGATATGATTTATCTATTATTATTGATGGTAATTAGAGAAATCACAAGTCAACAGGGAGAGTAAGGGGTAACTAGACCCATTTGAATCAGTTGGAATCACAATCCAAAATGGATAAGGGCTTAATTGGGGCCCTGGCGGGGTAATCTCCCCATTGTTTATTTTATTCATTTTTGGCCATCAATAGGTTCCTTTAAACCATAAACCTCAAGAAAAAAATGCAAGGAATGAAAAAGTGTCAGCACAGAGACAAAAAACAATGAGAAAGCATAAACTAGGGTATCGATAATGAATAAATAGAGAAATTTGACATACCAAAAGTTCCAATAAAAGGGAATCCAAATACAAATAAACTAGAAAAGGGTCCAAGTGTGCCCAATAATCTAATGAAGATGAGAAGAGGAAGGAATAAGAACAAACACAATGTTAAAGAACAAAAGGGAAATGTATTAATTATAGCCAAAGTAGTTGAAGGGGAGAAGTCGAAGACCATTATTTCACCCAAGTCAGAAAAGTGAAATACTAAGAGAAAAAATGTTTAAGAATTAAAAGAGTGAGAGCATGGAAGGAATATTCGAATAATTACAAGGAGTATGTTGAAACAAAATAATTTCTCTTCATCTGAAGATATAGACCTCCAAGAATTAGAATCACTAGTGCCACCAACTCCAAAAGAAAATATTCTAGAGACAAAAGTCATTCAACAACATGCATATGATTATTTTTAATCATTGGAGAAATAATCTCATCATGATAAGGTAAATCCTTCTTTTGAACATAATTTAAATGATGATATTCCAATATACAATATACCTGTATAAGATGATAACATTCCTTTTCATATGGAGCAACAAATTATTATAACATTAAAGGAGGAGATAGTCGAACTTGACCTGTTAGAAAATTGTGCGGAGGGAGAAAATCAGTTGCTCAAAGAGGAAAATGAAAAATGATCAAACACATGTACCATTGGCATCGAAATAATTTAAAACTCAAGAAGGCTAACAAGTTGCTCCAAAATAGATTTAAAATATTAAAGCCCAGGATTTTGGTCAAGAAACCTAGATGGGAAATTGCCATGCAGAAGAAGGGAGTTTAGAGTAACTTGGGACATCTTAATCCAAGCCTTTGAAATAATTTTTTAAATATCAATGATCCTACAATTTTGAAATTTTTCTGCATGCATACATGCAAAACCCTAAACATGAGGGAATGTTAGGTCGTGAGAATTGCATTGTTTTGATAATTTGTTACCTTCTCTTTCATTAATTTGCCACTTATCCTTACATAATTACACCACTAATATCCATAAATAAGAAATAAGGTAAAGGTCCAATATTATCTCAATTCAATATGTGTTTCTTTGTAAAAAAATTGATTTAGTTTGCATAAGTTGCAAAATATAACACATTTCGTAGCCTCACTAACATTTTTCACCTGAATCAATCGTTCAAATAAATCTTTTTTTCAGGAGAAAAAAAACGCTGTTTTATATTGATGGTTCAAATAAATCCCATGCGAGACAAATCATCCAAATCATATGGGAATATTCCAATTGTTTCCTACATGGACTTCCACCTATTGGGAACAAGAATAAGAATCGTAATTGACCGAAATATCAGAGTCGAACTTATGGTAAAACACTGACACGACGCATTTGAATACTCCAGGCTTCAAAACATAGTATCAAGTGAGGTCAATTCCTTTTCAAGCGAGTGAGATAACAAATAATTTCAAGGAAAACGATGTTTTTTCTCACATAATTCACTTCCTTGATAGCGAATCATGTGACTTAGAGTCTTAATAGAACTAGAAGTTTGAGATGTAAATTTTTAGGACTATCCTTTAGCAATCAATTTCTCAGAGTAGTTGTTTTAAAAACTCTATAAAATTCTTCACTAAGAAGAAAACCATCAGGTTGGATATGCTTAGTATGCTTTGATGTTATTATTATTTTTAAATATTGTTGAATTTCACACATTTCTCGGTTAATACAATCATTTTATATGGTTATGCCTTCATGACAAGATTTGGTTTTTGATCAGTAATTTCATGAGTTTTTCATCTCTCATGTGCCTCCTGAGGGCCCTTTATTAAGTACAAGTGTATCTTAATTTTCCTTACGTTTCATTTCTGCAAGATATATAAGTTTATTTTATGTTGATTTTCTGCAAGGTTTAAATGCTTTGTTTTGCTTTCATTTATTTACACAATGTCTTTTTATCATTTCATTCTTGTTCTTATATAGATTCAAGCACTTTATTAAACCTATAAAAACAAAAAAAATGCTTTTAATAGTTGCTTCTTGGTTTTATCCTTTTACCTATACATTCAATTACTCTCATATTTGTAGATAATGTGTAAGCATGAATGAAATCTAAACTTTGAACATGCACACACGTTTACTTCAATCTCATAGATATATGATATTTGAATTCAATCTCTTAGAATAGGCATCTATTCGTTTTCATAGAATAAGTTGTTTTTATTTTCTCTTAGCCTAGAATTCATTTGCTTCTTTAGAAACATAGTTTTAATGATTTCTAGAACATAGTTTTCACTTGAATTTTTATAAAATAGACTTTATGATTTTCATAGAATATATCCATAGTCATGTTCATTATAATAGAAGTTAAGAATATTTTCATAGAATAGACTTAATAAGAGGTTCTAAAAATCGTTAATAACATAGGTTTAGAATAAGAACTTTAAAATATTTCATAGAAATAACATAACAAGCTTATTTCTTTCATAGTATAAGAATAAAGTTATATTTCATAGCATAGAATTGGTTTCATATAATAGAACATTTATTATTCTTAAAGTAGAATTGAACTTTCATTTCAAATAGATTAAAATTTCATTGCTTTCTAGTTTGGAATTTATTATTTTCTATAGACCAAATCTTATTTCCTTTCTAAAAAAAATGTATTTTTTATTTCATAGAATAAGAAATTTTATGTTCTCATTTTGGATATCATTTCATGATTAGGATTTTATTTTAGTCTCGCAATTTCTTTCAATAGGTTAACATTTCATTTTAAATCGGAAGTCAATTTCCTAGCATATATTGTGCATCTGTGTTTTGCAAGTATGCAAACCTGGATTGATAATTTAATCTAAGTAATTAAACTCGAAATCAAATTACCTAATAGCACCACCTAGGGGTCAATGGACTGATGAGACTCATTGGTGATGGAAGATATCATATGCATGGGAGAAATCAGGTATAAGGAATATTGGGTGCTGGCATTGGAAATATGCCCATTGATGATAAATTCTTGAACATACTATTGGAAATTAGTTTTATATTAAGAGGGGTGGGAGTAGGATGGGGTGAATCACTATAAATCACTTTTAAAAATATAAATAATTACAAAACAAATCCATACAAAAATCAAGATGCACACATTATGAACATAAGATATATGTGGAAACCCATATGGGAGAAAACCAAAAAAATTATTTTGATTATATGCATTTGCAAGAACCAACTTGAAATTACATCATAATTTGTAGGAACCAAAACATATGAGAGACCAATCCCCTCTACTTTGCAGTCACAAACCTACTAGAGACGTGAATCTCCCTGATATTTGTAGGAACCAACTTGAAGGACACACAAATCCCCTAATATTTATAGGAACCAACATTAAGGAAATCTGAATCCAATAATATTTACAAGAATTACTAAAGGAGACACCAATATCATAATATTTATAGGAACCACCCTGAAGGAGACACCAATCCCCTAATTTGTATAGGAACTAACTTGAAGGAGACACCAATCCCATATTCTTTATCGGAAACAACATGAAGGAGACACAAAGCCCCTTATATTTATAGGAACTAGCCTAAAAGATACACCAATCCCCTAATATTCATAGGAAAAAACCTAATGGATACACTAATACCCTAATAATTAAACGCACCAATCTAAACTACCAGTCAGATCCTTTTTTCATACATTTTCAGACTCAATTCCAATGGTTTTTCATTTAAATGCAACTCAGGTAACAATATTTTTATTTCAGAACTAATTTATCTCTCTTGTATTTCTTAACATCAAACTCTACTTCTATGGTCCTTTGATCCAATTTATCTTCCACCAAATATCTGGAACAAGTTTTCCCAAATTTGATCTCACCATTCAAATCTATTGTAGTCTTTACTCTGCATTTCTTATCCTCTGCCCATATCTTATCTTTGCATTATGCAACACAAATCCTTCTCTTATTCTTGCATGAACTACCACTATTCATCTAGTGCATTATAACACACACATTGCATGTGAACGTTTTGTATTTTTAGGATGTTTTCCCTCTATTTAACACCCACAGACTTCAAGATTTGTTCATGACTGAAACATATTTTATTTTAACAACTTTGTTGTTTTCACGCCTGAACCTTTATTTTTTCATCATTAGCACCTGATTTAGAACCAAGTATACTTGTGATCAATGGTTGGTAACTATAGTATTAAAACCTTGGATTCTCAGTGCACTCCCCAGATGTCCAATGCCCTAGTACCCTGATCTCTCTCAATTTATAGTTTTGCTACTTCACAACAATGTCTCTATTACCCATGACAAGTACATGAAACATTTATTTATAATATTTTCAACATCTCAATGGATAGTAGCCTATTATGGGCCCCATATAAGTCATCCTTTGGTTATGCCACTAAAACTTTGATTTTGAACATTTTGGCCAAAATGATATACACTCAAAAAACCATGGTAAGCATAGTCCTAATATTTATCCTGAGACATTTGGGTTTACCAATTAAATCCATGGTGGACAAAACATGAGCTACCACTTGTTCCTTCTACCACCTCATTACTCCATGTTGTACTCCACCAAGTCATACCAACCCGACCTTTCCTTTGTACACTAAAATCAAATTCTGATTTCGAGTCCCTCAATACCCACCATAGCTACATCACCTGCCAATTCACCCTCCATGTTAGTTAATAAAAAAATTATAGCTTTCCATATGTTTGGATGCTAACACTAGTACATATAGTCAATTTTCCAACACTTTAGTTCCAAAATTTTTGACGTATTCTCGCAAATTTCCCCACTTTTTCTCAAGTTTTTTAATCCTTCCACGCTGTTTCTCTCTTACGACACCGATGGAGATGTTGTCGCTCTTGTGACACTCTGAAAAAACATTGATATTGTGACACACCCGGCTAGGGTGTCGCAATAGCGACAATAATAGAAGACAACATCACTATAGTGATGTCTATGTTATGTGCATCGGTATATCAACGGAAATGAAAAGACCGGTCACTTGACCTTTGACAAAGTCAAATTTGACTTGGTCAACTAGCATTGCAATAGCAACAATTTATTTTAAATATATAGGGCACATTGTAAATATGTTTTCCCACATCCCTATAGTTCTTAATCCACTAATTCACAACCCCTAACCCATTTAACCCCCTATACCCCTAAACCCCTAACCCATTCAACCCCCTATACCCCTTAACCCCAAACCCATTTAGCCCCCTATACCCTAAACCTGTAAACCCTTAACCCCTAACCCCTTAAACACTAATTCCAAACCCCTAACCCATTTAACCACTAAACCCTAAACATCTAAACCAGTAACCCTTAACCCCTAACTCTTTTAATCCCCTAAACCCCTAAACCCCTAACCCATTTAACCCCATAAACCCTAAACCTTTAAACCCTTAACCCTTCACCACTTAAACCCTAATTCATGACCACTAGCCTAGTTAACCCCCTAAACCCATAAAACC
The DNA here is from genome assembly GCA_034641835.2 of Pinus albicaulis. Taxonomy (NCBI): domain Eukaryota; kingdom Viridiplantae; phylum Streptophyta; class Pinopsida; order Pinales; family Pinaceae; genus Pinus; species Pinus albicaulis. The sequence goes on from CM076582.1 coordinate 1,024,732,731, forward strand.
CTAACCCATTTAACCCCTTAAACTGTAACCCCATTAACCCCTAAAATCCTTAACTACTAAATCCCCTAACCCCATAAACCTTTAAACCCCTGACCCATTTAACCCACTAAACCCTAAAACTATAACCCCTTAAACCCTAATTCCCTACCCCTAACCCATTTAGCCCCTATACCCATAAACCCCTAACCCATTTAACCCCAGATACCCTTAAACCCCTAACCCATTTAACCCCCTAAACCCTAAACCTATAAACCCGTAACCCCTAATCCATTAAACCCTAATTCCCAACCCATAACCCATTTAACCCTAAAACCATAAAACCTTGACCCATTTAACCCCCTAAACCCTAAACCTCTAAACCCTTAAACCTGTAAACCACTAACACCTAAACCCCTAACCTCTTAACCCCTAAACCCCTAAATCATTAACGCTTAACCCATAATCCATTAACCCTCACCCCTAACCCCTAAAATCCTTAACTGCTAAATTCCCTAACCCCTAAGCCCCTAATCCCTAATCCCTTAAGCTTTAACTCATTTTTCACCTAACCCCTAACTATGCCTAAATCCCCTAACCCCTAAGCCCCCAATCCCTAATCCCTTAACCACTAACTCATTATTCCCCTAACTCCTAAATGTGCCTAAATCCCCTAACCCATAACTCCTAACCCCCTAATCCCTAACCCCTCAACCACTAGATCATTATTCCCCTAACCCCAATCCCTAATCCCTTACCCACTAACTCATTATTCCCCTAACCCCTAAATGCTCCTAAATCCCCTAACCCCTAAACCCCCAATCCGTAACCCCTTAAACATTAACTCATTATTCCCCTAACCGCTAAACCCTAAACCTATAACCCTTAAGCCCCTATTCCCCTAACCCCTAAGCCCCTAATCCCTAATCCCTTAACCACTAACTCATTAATCCCCTAACCCTTATAACAGTCCTTAAAACCTATTGGGATTAACCATTCCAAATTAGAGCATCTAGTTGGGACCTACGATCAGGTTAATTCCCCCTTGTTGGCAAGGTTGAATTTATTTCCCTGTCAACAACCCTATAGTCCTTAATCCCTCTAACATATACTTAAACTCTCTTTTTTTGTAAATGTGACCCTTGACTATGCCATGAAAACCCTCCAAAAAATTCTTAAATGATGGGAATTCATATTCATGAGTGAAGCTAGTAGAACGTGACAAGTCATCCAAGATACATCCAAATATTTGATTTGTACCTTGGGGAATGTGAAATAATGGGGCAAGGGGACACAAGGGTAGCATGCATCGGTGTAAGTCAGAGGTGCAACCATGGTTTACTATGATCTATAATCCTAACATTAGAGAATGAGAAGGAGGCTTAGGACCTAATTTCATAGGGGTTAGGGGACCTAGAGGGAAGGTAGCGAGAGCAATCGATAGGGGAACCCCCAATAGTGGTGATAAGGGTATTAGGAGTCCAATTATCACAAACCATAATCCCTTAACCCATAACCATTGAAATCCATATCCCCTTAACCCTCAATCCATAATCCCTTAACCCCTACACTCATAATGCATAACCCATAAACCCCTTGACTCATTAAATCTTAAGCTAACCTATAATCCATGAACCTCGTAAGCTATCACTCCTTATCCTATTAACCTGTAACCCTTAACCCCTAACCCTTCACCCTTAAACACCTTAACTTCTAACCCCTTAAACACCTAAATCCCCTAAATCTCGAGTCCTTAACAACCAAATCCCCTTACCCTAAATCCCTTGGATCTTAAACCTTGACCCTTGAAGCCCTTAACCACTAAGTATCCAAGGCTGAAAATAACACCCCAAACCAAAACATTGGCCTCTTAGGAGAATCCTTTGCCTCTAATTGAGCATATTGGAAACATTTGATTTTCAGAGAAATAGGTATTGGTTATGAGGGTATGTGTTTGTGGGTAATGCCATTATTACCATGTGTTGGCAATATGATGCAGAGTGTTGTCCTTGATGGCAACCCATTTGATGAAGATGATGGCAACCTACTTAATGAAGTTGTTCTTGATGCTTGATGACTTTATTAATGATGTAAATCTGATGTTCTACAAGTAGCTCAGAAGTACCAGAGAAATAAATATCAGTAAGGGCCAGAACAATGATGAAAAGTGTGTGCCACAAAGCATACGCGGGTTTGTTTAAGAGAAGTAGCGTATGCACGCGGAAAATTACGTGCCAAGTCGCGTATGATCAATTGCGCTCTAAATGTGTAAAACCAAGGGTTACTACCATGGTATTGACCCATTGTATTGAGTGCTAGATTGCCTATGTGATCCCATCCAGGAATACCATCGTAAGTAATGTGGTTTTGGCTCATGGTATTGTCAAAGGCTAGATCTATTTAAGGAGAAGAAATTCATTGTGCAAGGGGTGTGCAAGATGTCTAGGTTTGAATGAATACTTGTCTCTGAAGTATATCTGAATGGAAAGGGTAACAGTTTGATGATAGATCTGAATCTATGATGCACCTATGAAGAAAATGATGAAGAGGGATCTCTAGATCTGAAATGTATATGTATCTTCTGGATCTGTTTATGGAATGATTAGATCTGTGATTTGGCGAATCTGTGTTGAAGTAAAGAATGAAGATTTGAGCTATTCTGGAGAGCTGCACTGCCCTAAAATGTCTGAAGATCTATACGCAGGTTCTTCATGGAGAAAGCGCGTATATACGCAGCTTGTATTCAGCGAAAGCGCGTATGGGAATTGAAATCAGCTCTGAAATATGTGCAGATGTATATGCGGGTTGGTATTTGTGAAAGCGCGTATATACGCAGGATCAGTGAATAAAAGGCGTGTATGTAATTTAGGGTTTGCTGAAGTATGTGGTATGAAATGTCTGAACTGTTCTGCTATTTTACTGCTATCTGTCAATGATGATCTGGGTTGTTCGAATATTGATTATGCTACTATAGAGAAAGTTGTTGGTTTGATGAATGTTCCTTGAGCTTAATTGTGTGGGTTGGATCCAGTATGAAAATTGATGAAACGTGGTCCACAAAGGTGCTGAAGGTTGAAGCCTTCAGTCAGGGGGTTGTAGCTCCCTTCCAGGTGGGGCTGGTAAACGAGAGCAGGGGGTCGTAGCTCCCTTCCAGGAGAGGCTGGTAAACGAGAGCAGGGGGTCGTAGCTCCCTTCCAGGAGAGGCTGGTAAACGAGAGAAGGTTGTAGCCTTCTGCAGGTGGGTGCCTGCGTGCTGGTATGAGTCTGCGCTAGTACATGGTTGTAAGATGTTTTCTCTATAATAAAATATTGAAGCCTGAGACAACGGCAGCGGTGGTTTTCTCCCGACTTGGGTTTCCACCTAAAATCCTGGTGTTCATGTGTGTTGCTTATGTGTGATGGTTTATTCTATTATTACTGATCATGCTTACTATTTATTGAACATCTAATGAATGAATGATGGAATGATATAAGTGAAGAATTATCTGCATAATAAGATTGTTGGACATACGCATGTTTTATTAAGTATATCCGCGTGTATACGCGAGTTGGCTACATGAAAGTCGCGTATGTGTTTTGAAGTAAGAAAAAGTAAAAAGTTTTGAGTATGCCCTAAATACTGATTCACCCCCCCCTTCTCAGTATTTTTCCCAACAATTGGTATCAGAGTAGGTCCTTCTGCAGAAGCTTGATCGCTTGAAGGAGATCCATCGAAATGGGAAGTCATGAACGGTTAATGTCTATAAGGCCACCTCTATTCAATGGAAATAATCTGTTATTCTAGAAGATACGAACAAAAGCATATCTGTAAAGTCTTGGTGTAGAAGTATGGGCAATCGTGGAAGGAGGTTATCAGTATCCGGCAAGTATTCCTACTGATGCAGCAGAAAGTAAGAAATATGAAATCAATGCCAAAGCCGTCAATGTCCTATTAGGAAGCCTGTCTGAACCAGAATTTGCTAAAGTGATGCAGCTAAATTCAACAAAAGAAATATGGGACAAAATCATTCTGAGCTATGAAGGAGATACAAAGGTAAAAAGTGCAAAACTCCAAACTCTCAGAATTGAATATGAAAATTTAAGGATGCATAATGATGAGAGTATTGCCAGTTTCTTTTTACGTCTAGATGATATTGTAAATCGTATGAGAAGTTTGGGTGAAACCATAACCGATACTACTCTGGTGGAAAAAGTCTTAATATCTTTAACTTCAAAATTTGAGTCAAAAGTGTCAGCTATTGAAGAAAGGAAAGATCTGCAAACTCTTACTATTCTTCAATTACATGGTATCATGACTGCTTATGAAATGAGACAAGGAGGTCCCTCTCAAATCAAAGAAGCTTCTTTTAAGGCATGTGAAAAAGGAAAAGAAAAGGAAGATGTCAAGGAATCAAATTATATATCAGAAGAAGAAGAAGCAAATTTTGTGAGAAGACTCCAACTAGGAACCGGAAGATTCAAAGGTAAGCTTCCCTTCAAGTGTTTTGCTTGTGGAAGAGTTGGTCATTATGCTGCTAAATGTCCTTATGAAGAAAATCATGGTAAAGGGAAACAATTTGAAAAGAGAAAGAGTTATTATACAAATGAAGAGAATGATGAGGAAGAAGAAGATTTTGACCAAGATCTACAAGTGCTCATGGCAAAGAATCAAAAGAATAAGGCTACTCAAGGAAAGGAGATACCTCAGAAAACATGTGCAGTAGAAAATGGAGAAGATGAAACAGGTATTGATTGTTGTTCTTGTGATTCACTTTCTTGTGCATGCAATGGTGAAGATAGTGAAAGTAACAGTATAAGTCTAGAAGAAAATCTCAATATCAATGATGAAAGCAATGATTGGAATCAATTTCATAAGAGAGAATCTATCTACAAAGATATGATCTCTAGAATGAATGAACAGAAAGAAATACTGAATGGACAGATAGACAAGTATCAAAAGTTGTATGTTTATGCAACCAATCAAAGTGAAAGACTTGAAGCAGAAATCATCTCTCTCAAAGAAGATCTGGAAAAATCAAATAATAAGAATGAAGAACCCCTACCATTTGAAAAGGAAGGACTTGAAGCAGAAATCATATCTCTCAAAGAAGATCTGAAAAAATCAAATAAGAAGAATGAAGAACTGCTACAAACATGTGAAGAACAAGAAAATTGGTTGAAGGAAGAAATTTTAAAATTAAATGATCAAGTAGAAGAAGGAAAAAGGGTCGAAGAAAGCATGAAGAAGCAATGCCAAAAATTGGAGGTTGAGGTAAACATTCTCAAAGGTAAATTAGAAGAAAAGGATAAACTTTTGAGGTTTCAAGATAGTACTAAGATTCTGGACAATATTCTTAGTAATCAAAGATCTCCTGCTATTAAACTTGGTCTTGGTTTTCATGAAACTGTTAAAGGAGAATCTAGTTCACAAGGAAGTGCTAAAGATTCAAAGGATATCAATGCAAAACCTGAAGTGTTGGAAGAAACAAATGGTCAACCGACAATCAGGAACTCTCAAAAGGAACCATTCCCTCCTTTAATCAATAATGTTGAATGTTTTAAATGTCATATTTATGGGCATGTTGCAGCCAATTGCAGAAGCAGAATGTTTCAGTCACATGCAAACATATTCTACAAAGAAAGGTACTCTGGTTTCTTCAAGGGATATTGTTTTTCATGTAACAAGTATGGTCATAAAGCAGCTGATTGCAATAGAAGGAAGAATAGAACAACACATTATGATCCTTATGCTTACTTTTCTGGTCACACAAGATGTTATGCTTGTAACAAGTATGGACATGTAGAAAAAGAATGTAGGACGAACAGATCTGAAAAATTGGAGAATTTTCAGCACACTAAAAGAAACTTCAAGCAAAGCTGGAAAAATAAGGAGGACTGGTCAGAAACGTAGGGAATATTGACCCTACTGCAGTCATCCGCTTCTAAAGCTTACTTCTCATAATAACTGCAGGAATGATGTGAGATACATTATAGAGATTAGTAATGTATCATCACAGGGGGAGCAATGTATGATGATTCTCATGGTTGATTTGGTAATTCTGGTTATGTTTATTTCTGACAGTGCATCTGATATGACAAAAAGAAGACAGGTACAGGTGGTATCAATTCAGGGGGAGATAAAGGAGTGAAATTTTCAGTGCTTCACTTTCCATACACGGGTTCTGTGAACTAAAGCCGCGTATACACGTGAGTTACAGTGGAGACAGTCACGTATGCATTTATGACAAGAAAAATAGTATGACAAGCTAAAGATCAGGAGGACAAGTTCAGGGGGAGCATCAGTCTGACTACTAATGATTGTATTATTGGCACTGTATCTGCTTATTTCTCAGTTCTAAATGATGATGACATGATACATGGTTTCTTATGATGAGATTATGGATGAGCCCTATTTGCGTTTTGCTGAAGAGTATTCTTTGTTTTCACACATGGATGTCATATAAGTCTTATGATTCAGAGATAAGGATAGATCATGCAGAGATTGTTGCTGATAACTTATTGTTGAAAGAGTTTCAGAAGCTAAGGAGGAGCCTTGGTCATATGGAAAGGATGCTTGGATGCACATTTTCAGGGGGAGCATTAGCCTTGTTGAGCGTAATGCATTGTTGGCATTACGATGCTTCTGAAATAAGATCTCTCTCTCTTGAGGTCTTTCTCGTATTGGTCATAAAAGTCATATTTGTAATTTTTTGAAAAGGTCATGTTGAGACCTATGATGTAAAATTGTAATTTTCAATCTTGTAAGGACTTGTTCAAATTTGTAAACCCACTTGGTTGGGTACTTGAGTCAAAATGTGTAAACCCTCTTGGTTGGGTAGTTGAGTCAAATTGTGTAAACCCACTTGGTTGGGTATTTAAGTCTCATATGTAAATCCACTTGGTTGGATCTTTGATGTAAGTATGAGTCCTTGGTGATAGGAAGGTCATAGAGTCATGTACTTCATTGAAAAATATGTTTGAAGATTTAGTATGAACTCAGGGGGAGCATGGTAACTTCAATGCACATCAGATCTACAGCGCTCTTCTATCTACATGAGGAGAAAACAACCTTGTGTTGGTTTTGATCCGCCCTTTTTCCTTGACGTCAAAGGGGGAGAGTGACATGGTGTTTGAATAGGAGAGACTATCATTATGCTTAATGTATCTATCTGTTGTGGTGATCAAACACCATCGTGGTTGCCATCAAGTCCAAAGGGGGGGATTGTTGGCAATATGATGCAGAGTGTTGTCCTTGATGGCAACCCATTTGATGAAGATGATGGCAACCTACTTAATGAAGTTGTTCTTGATGCTTGATGACTTTATTAATGATGTAAATCTGATGTTCTACAAGTAGCTCAGAAGTACCAGAGAAAGAAATATCAGTAAGGGCCAGAACAATGATGAAAAGTGTGTGCCACAAAGCATACGCGGGTTTGTTTAAGAGAAGTAGCGTATGCACGCGGAAAAGTACGTGCCAAGTCGCGTATGATCAATTGCGCTCTAAATGTGTAAAACCAAGGGTTACTACCATGTTATTGACCCATTGTATTGAGCGCTGGATTGTCTATGTGATCCCGTCCAGGAATACCATCGGAAGTAATGTGGTTTTGGCTCATGGTATTGTCAAAGGCTAGATCTATTTAAGGAGAAGAAATTCATTGTGCAAGGGGTGTGCAAGATGTCTGGGTTTGAATGAATACTTGTCTCTGAAGTATCTCTGAATTGAAAGGGTAATAGTTTGATGATAGATCTGAATCTATGATGCACCTATGAAGAAAATGATGAAGAGGGATCTCTAGATCTGAAATGTATATGTATCTTCTGGATCTGTTTATGGAATGATTAGATCTGTGATCTGGTGAATCTGTGCTGAAGTAAAGAATGAAGATCTGAGCTATTCTGGAGAGCTGCACTGCCCTAAAATGTTTAAATATCTATACACAGGTTCGTCAAGGAGAAAGCGCGTATATACGTGACTTGTATTCAGCGAAAGTGCGTATGGGAATTGAAATAAGCTCTGAAATATGTGCAGATGTATACGCGGGTTGGTATTTGTGAAAGCGCGTATATATGCAGGATCAGTGAATATAAGGCATGTATTTAATTTAGGGTTTTCTGAAGTATGTGGTATGAAATGTCTGATCTGTTCTGCTGTTTTACTGCTATCTATCAATGATGATCTGGGTTGTTTGAATATTGATTATGATGCTATAGAGAAAGTTGTTGGTTTGATGAATGTTCCTTGAGCTTAATTATGTGGGTTGGATCCAGTATGAAAATTGATGAAACGTGGTCCACAAAGGTGCTGAAGGTTGAAGCCTTCAGTCAGGGGGTTGTATCTCCCTTCCAGGTGAGGCTGGTAAACGAGAGCAGGTTGTGCTCCTTCCGTGAGGTCAGAACGAGAGTGGGGTTGTAGCGTTCCTCTGTGAGAGGCCGGGTAAACGAGAGTGGTGGGGTTGTAGCCCTTCCGTGAGGTCGGGAACGAGAGAAGGTTGCCAGGGAAGCCTTCGCAGTGGGTGCCTCGTACGTCGGTGCTGAGTTTACGCGCACATGGTTGTAAGATGTTTTATCTATAATAAAATATTGAAGGCTGAGACAACGGCAGTGGTGGTTTTCTCCCGACTTGGGTTTCCACCTAAAATCCTGGTGTTCATGTGTGTTTCTTATGTGTGATGGTTTATTCTGTTATTACTACACATGCTTACTGTTTATTGAACATCTAATGAATGAATGATGGAATAATATAAGTGAAGAATTATCTGCGTAATAAGATTGTTGTACATACGCATGTTTTATTAAGTATATCTGCGTGTATACACGAGTTGGCTTCAGGAAAGTCGCGTATGTGTTTTGAAGTAAGAAAAAGTAAAAAGTTTTGAGTAAGTCCTAAATACTGATTCACCCCCCCCCCCCCTCTCAGTATTTTTCCTAACACCATGTATACCAAACATAGAAAAATTGGATAATTTTCCAAGCCTCAATTTGAATCGCTCACAATATCCACACTTCATGTTGATATGGAGCTTGTAGTGCTCTCTCAAGTAAGGAGTTTGGAATGAATATATCACTTACAAAGGCAAGGCCTCTCTAGCCCTAATGCACAAGGAGTGAACCCTCAATACAAATATTTTGTTTTTTTAATAAAAACCAATTGTGTCAATGTAGAATACTATACCTAAGAGAAAATAAAATGATATTATCCACCCCAGTGCTTGAAATAACCTCAAATTAGCCATGAGTAGTGAGACAAAGGGTGAATGTGGGGCACTAAAAAAGTTACATCATGTTTAAATTTCTTTTACATTGTGAGGTTGTTCCCAAATAGGGTTGAAGCATCATCAAAAGGAAGCATGGCACATTTTTGTGGCAGAGCAATAAAAGTTGTAACAAAATTCCATTGATTTACACCTCCAATATAAATGACATCATTATATGTTTGTGTCAGGTTTTTAGAAAGGTTATTTAAAGACAATACATTCAATGTACTTGGACTTCATCTTTTTAGGGCCTCAACTATAATATGGATTTGTAGCAGGAACACTTCATGCAAATGAAAGGGGGCCTTTTTATTTAACCACATACACACACGAGTATCATATGTTTCCCTTCAGATCCCCCTTGGTGCATTAAAAGTGGGTTTACATTCTCATCGAGTTGAAACTAATCATAATGACCTTCCTCTTCTTAAATAACATTTGCTAGCATTTCCATATATACGAGATATAATTAAAGGATCACCTCATCTATAGATTCCCCTGTTTATTATGAGATTCAAGGGATGTTCTATTGTCTTTATCAACATTTGGAAGGGTCGTTATCTACATTCTTTAAATACATGTCTAGAAATTTTTATGAGGTAGGTACTTGGATTTAGATCTTTATATAAGGCCTTATGTGGCCTTCCCATTTAGAACTCTTCCAAGGGGGTCACCTCCTTCCATATTTCCTTGCCTACTTAGGGACAAATTGACAAAGCAAGATTCAAAATTTTTCAACTACGAAATTAGTGAGGCATCGTACCTCTTCTTGACCTCGACCTCAATGAGACATCTTTCTTCAGAGATACTTTGAGGATTTCCCACCATATATATATCACAAGTTGGATGTCATATGATCTCTTACCCCATTTTCTATATGGAATTTTAGAGGATATTTTAAAATTTGATTGTCATCTCAACCCCTACAATTCTTGTCACATTGATCATTTTCCATCTAAGGTATATGGATCTATATGTAATTCATGAATGTATCATTGGTTTCATGACACCTTACCTTAGCCATATAGGAAACTAGGTGTAGGAAGAAGTTCATTTAGCTACCACATTTAGTTGGATATGTATGATCCATGTGTATATGATATTATGTCCAATGTGAACTATTTTTATTGTGTTCACTTAAATACTCTATTCTAACTCTTGATTGTTTGGCTATAAGTTTTAATCTGAGTTGTTCCATCGTATTTCATAATTTTTCTCAGATAAGTGTTTCATATTGATGGTTTGGATATATTCTTGGTGATTTGAGTACGTGTTATACATTGATTTTATTGTACCCCTTATTTCCTTTAGTCAAAATTTATCCCATGTCTCTCTTAACAACATATGTGAAGGCCTTCTAAGTTATGACTAGCTTCTAATAGGTTATTTTTAAGCTCTAAGTGAACTTCCTAAGAAATAAGGGGCTACCTATAGCTACTTAAGTTATTGATAACCTTATCCATAGATTTAAAGATACTTTTCACCTCCTTAAGGTTTGATAGATATTTCCTATGTCCATTTTCCCTCTTTATATGAACATTCCTACTTATATTAGGGAGGTATAATACGATTTTGATTAATACCCTAATTAGACTAACATTATTACTTTTTCTCGGACTTCAACATCATTAGATATAACCTTTATATCGAATGACCTCTCCTTTTACTCAGATAAAAATAAAACTTAATTAAAACCTAAGCGACCATATAAATTTATTTCACTACCTATTAAAATCTAATTTGGTGGCTACTCTAAAATCTAAATCGGCCTATTCAAATTTATTTTCCAGTTTCTATTCTCCTTTCTAGGTTTGGGACAAATTTTAGTGCTCCTCGTAACTTTATGATTTCTCCGCAGATTCCATACCCTTCTTTGACATTCAATTCTTCTATCGACTCGACTAGATTTTTAACGCAAATTTATTATTTAAGATAATTCTCCTGGTAATTATCAGTGGTGCTTTTGTAGTCAATGTATTGAATTGGACTCCTTTTGCTCCAAATGGATTCATATAAGTTGTTGTAGGTGAAACAATAGTGTTTTTTTCTTAAGTTCGATTTGATGTGGTCTCTAATTCCGCTGAAGAATGCAAAAAACCGAAGAGGGACTTGCCAATAGGAATATTGGTTAGCCTAATTACTTGTGTAGCTTTGTACATTGGTGTTTTCTTAGTGATAACCAACATGGTGCCGCACAAATAATTAGGTGGAGATACACCTTTGGCTGAATCATTTTCTTCCAAGGGCCTAAAATTCATTGTCAAATATGGGTTTTCTCTTTTTCGAGCTCTATATGATGGATCTCCTTCTAACAAGAGAGACAAAACAAATGAGGAGAACATTCTGAGCCATGAACATCCACATTGTTGACAATCTGGAAGATTGAGGGGACCGGTTGGTAAATGGATGGCATTAAAAAACAATAACTCTGTAAACGCCATCATAAGTGAGTCAGCAAATGATGCTTTACTGATGGAAAAGTTTCCTTTAGGTATAGGAGAAAAATCAGAGATCTCTTATGGAGGACCCCAAGAATACCAAAATGAAGTGGGAAACAGACAAATAGTGGTTGTGGAATTACTCAAATATAATGGGAATGGAAAAAAAGAGAAAAATAAAATGTAGAGTCTTTAGGCTATGGATAAATCCTATCTGAATATGGCATGGTAAAAAGGGCATCAGCATGGGGATTGGTTGTTAAAACATATGTAGGGATATGGAAACCTTGGGGTGTTGGTGTAAGGACATCAGATGAGGAAGTACAAGGTAAAAATTAAAGGGGATCAGGAAGCTCAAAGAGGACATATGATGGATCTGATCGTGGGAGTGAAACATCTGTTCAGCGGGTTTCAAAGGATTTAAAGGAAGCATTGTCCAAGTTACAATAGAAATTTGTTGTATCAGATGCAACCAAACCAGATTATCCTACTGTATATGTTAGTGCTGGATTTTTCAAAATAATTGACTTCTCTCCAAAAGAAGTCATTGGAAGAAACTAGTGTTCTTTTCTTCTTGCTCCCTATTTCTATGTATGTGTGTCTTTGTTTCTGTTCTCTTTCTGTGATTATATATTCATGTGAGGATTAACGTAATATATTTGAATGAATTAACATGGGATACATCTATAATTTGATCACAAAATTCATTAAACATTATTATCATCGATGCTTACAAAATAAAAAAAGAATTAGAAGGGATGGCCTTAATGTTCAACTAACTATTGTAATTTGAATCACTAAGTCCTTAACACAAAGAATTGTTTAATATAGATTTCCTATTATGAATTTCACTAGAAATATACCTGAGATATCCCTAATAATACAATAGACAACAATGAAAACGTGTTCCCCAATTGCTTGTTTTGGTTACCATATCCAATAACAGCTTGCAGAATCTGCAAGGCAATCATGAAGTCAATGTAATGTCAATATTGAATCGATATATTGTGTCTTCATGAAGTCTATACATAGATTTTGTGATATTTTTTTTGTTTTATTGATAAGATGTTTCTTGAGTACTTATATTATCTAAGGATGTATGTTATAATGTACAAAATCAAGAATTATTACTAGTCCTATTCTCATTTATAGGATTCCATATCAAGCCACAACTCCATGTCTCCACTTATTGTATATGTTTCAGATACATCAAGGTCACCAATAAAATGTGTTCTAACAAGGAGCGACCATAACCATTAACTAATTCTTACACTTATTATGCATTGGAAAAACTAGTGCAAAGACAAGATATCTGCTATACAACAAGATTGTACAGAGAATGTGGGCGCATAGGGTGTTTCAACTCTCTAGGTACACAAATCCACAACCCTCTACCAACTGTATAGATATTGTGTTCCTCTAGTGGTTGAAATACCCTCTCCACAGTACATTGATCAGGGATATAGATGCACTCTGGTGGTAGATTGATACTAACCCCAATATAGTAAACCCTAATATACCAAAATATAATTTATAGATATGGTTAAATTGTCATCTATCCCTCTATATATTTATGAAACATTAACAATAATCCACCACGAGATTAGATAAATATTCAAAGAGTGTGTGGTAGGAGAAAGATCCATCTGAAATGTGTTGAGAATCAAACCAGGATTAGTTTTGATAAAATTCTACCAATCTACAATTGAATACATTATCAATTTAGATGAAATTCTTCAAGATTAGTCATTAATCAAGAAGAATCGTATTAATCACAAAAGCTTGAACTTAGAAATACATTATCAGTATTAATATGTTAGTGATATGATGCCATTTACCTTGTTCTCCATCAAATTTGTGGTAGGTTAACTTAATAAAGGGATTCCTTCCATTTCTCTACTCCTTCACTTCCCATGAAACATTTTCAAAGCCTATCAACCCTCCTGCACAGTGCATTAATTTAGATCACAAAACTACAAATATATTACATGAACTAGTAGTGCTTTAGACCTCCACAAATAGACATACATATACAAAAAGAGAGAGATTTTATTTCGGAGTAGTGGTCATTATAGAGCTCTTGTTAGCCAGATAAAACATGCATGCTGAACAGAAAAGGCAGGAATTCACCATGGAGTGTGTTGTTTCCATCATTCTTAGGCAGCTGATATGTTTTTCCATTTAGCGTGAATTCTCCATTCTTGATACGGTTGGCTACACCACCCACCAAGGCACCAAAGTAAGGTCTACTGGAGCTCGTGTCCTACATTAATAGACAATATCATATCATCACAAAATAATCCACCATATTCCCCATGGTAACACATACATATGAGATCCATTCCAATATGTGAGTAGAAACTGAAAATTTATCTTTAAACCATAGCATATGATGGCATTACCAATTTCCAAAGGGAAATGCAAATACATACCATGTATGAGGCAAGATTGTCATAGCCAAGAAGTATGTTTGCTAGATGGTCTGAATTCATAAATACCAATACTTGATGAGCTAGCTCCCTTTGATTAATTCATGATGGTGAAGCAGTTGAAGGGTAGGGTTTAGGGATGATTACCTTTAGCATCAAGGAGAGCAAGGGAGATGAGGGTAGCTCCCCAGTTGGTGATATTTATATGCAGATCACCCCTGCGAAGTTGAAAAAATCTTGAGGCACTGATCCTTTTGTAGGGATGACCATAACGAGCCATCTTGCCTTTCTCATCCAAATTTCTTGGATTCAATTCCCATCTTTTCCCTTGACTATGAGCATGGCATTTTCAGAGGTGAATAAAAACTATAATGCACCAAAAAGGTAAGAGAATGGACGATACTTTCACCATCATCGATTGATTGACTAATCAAGGGATGGATGGATAAGATAAAGTAGAACATTCAATGATATATGGAGAGAGACTCACATACTCAATACTAGACTAGGGTGTGTTTGTATGCCTTAAGATAAGGTCACGGTGTAAGACATAACATGTATTGTGTAAAACTACAGACAATCCATGCACTACGGCTACCATAAAATTTAATCTTTGGAATCTAAACATGTTGCATTTTGGATTTTTTGTAAAATCTGAATTAATTGTTGCGAGACAACTAAAATCTAGGATATTTTTTTCTATCCCATACTTTTCCATCAACATCTAAGTTGTATGGCCTTTGCATGTGTTGAATAGAGTAGCTATTGTGGCATTTTTATGATTGTTTGTGTCAAACATAAAATTCTGACATGTATTCTCTTTTTTGTTGAAGGTATTTCTACATTGTATTTGCTAAGGATGCATGTTCACCAAGAGAAGTCAAATACTTCAAAATTTTGGATGTGTTTTTTATTACTCTTCTAGAACATATTCTCTTTGCCTTTGTTTTGTATTATTGTTCCAGAACATATTCTCTTTGTCTTTGGTTTATATTATTGTTCCAAATTATATTCTCGTTGTCTTTGTCTTTATTTCACATGTTGTTTTAGGATTTGTGTGTTTTAGGTTATTTTAGGTTTTTGTCCCTGAAATTAGTGATTGAAATGCCAAATAATCACTTTATAATTATAGATTTTCTTGTCTATTTGAGTTATTTTATATAAGTAATATTCATAATTAGATCTTCTAACCTTAGCTCCATTTTAAAGTGTTGTAAGAATTTATAAGGACCTCTTATTCTCCTTGACTCGATGTGGTGGATTTCCCATCCTGTTGAGGCCTTTCTCTTTCATCCAGTCCTTCATTTTCCATTAAATATTATTCAAGAGATTCTCCCACTATATCTCTCTTGGGGGATTCCTGTGGTGGTAGTCCAGGTATCTCTTTTTGAGAGTGGTGTTGAGATATTTTAAGGGCCCCATTTCATCATATCTTTAAGTGCAGGAAATAGTGCAACATGGCTAGGTCTTCTATCTTGTCTTAAAAGGTCATCTACCTCTTATATTGATAAATGAGAAGGTCAAAAGTCATCAATAGTTGTATCATGGCTTGTCCATAACTCCCTCTGAATATAGGGAAAGTGACCATGCGAAAGCATAATCACCAAGCCATTTGAAACCTGACCCTTTTCCTTAGGTCCATGTAACAAAGTCATCAACCATAATTCGCTGCCATGACTAGAATGTGTGGAAAAACATCAATCAGAAAGAATCATCGGGACATACAGTCGATGGGTTTTATGGCTTCCTTGGAAGCATATATTGATGAAATTCCTATCTGAGAGACCTTCCACAAGGTGTCCACAAGGCACTTGCAACAACAACCTTCAACGAAGATTGCCTCAGAACAGAAATAAAATTTTATAGAATTATCACGATGGTCCTTATTCAACCAATAATAAAGAAATAGTTTCATTATCCTCCTTTGATAGATGAAATTAATCAATGAATTAAATTACCGAAACCATGATATCCAGTCATCCATATTCATAAGATTTTCTTTCATGGGATCTTGGCTTAATGCATCAAGGAGCCCAATGACACAGTCAAAATGATGGTCCTTAAAGTTCCTTCTGCTTATATTTCTTGTCAAAGAATAGGATTTAATATGCACTTTCTTCAAGGTAACTTTTATTTTGTGTTGATAAGGGTTGATATACAGAATAACTCCAAAACATGCCATGTAATTTTTCTCCTAGTTGCCAGACCAAGGTAAAGGTGTTGCATAAACTTCCATTTCTCCTGCTGCTAGATAAGGAGTTAAATGTTTGATTCCATACACCATCATTGCTCCTTCATTTATTACTACAATTCACTATATCAAACACAACCATTATTGCTTCAAATGAGTACTGTCGTTGCTTCTTCATTCCTCCTGCACTTCCCCGATTAGAAACATTATGTTGGTATCTTAACCCATCAGGTTCTTGTATTAAAGACAAATATATTTTCTAATTGATTATTCTAGCATCTCTAAAATTAAAGGCTCTTGGTATAGAATCATATGTAGATCAAAAACACTTGAAACAACTTGCCTACTACACTCTGTTTTGTATGTGTTAATGATAATTACACTTAAAGCATCTTTCTATCACAAGGATTAGGTTGGTTGATGATTTTAGGATCCCTTCATTTATTAATTCAATAGAAAACTATAGAAGATCTCTATAATTATCAAAACTAAGTTATCTTCAGTACTTCCTTATCGTAGGTGTTCTTCACTTAGGCCCATAGGTGGAATATCATGGAAAACATTGGGATAACTATCATGAGAAGGATTATTATTTAAATGGTGATGTGTAAAATTTATTGTTGTAGGGCCATGGTGAATTTTCTCTTTCCATACTACTGTGAAAGGATGCTTGACTTGTTGTAGTAACACAACAAATATTGAAGAAGCCCTATCAACTATAATATTGCAACTATCCTTTAAGTCGTATCAGGGATACACATACATACATTGTGATGAGCCTTCAATTTTGTCTTCTACCAAAAGTGCATTATAGCTTTCTTCAGGAATTGTTTATTCAAATTTTAAGATGATGACTTCAACAAGTCTCTTACTTTTCTGTAGGTAGCTACTCACTTTCCATGCTGCTTCTCAATCAGAAATTCTAAAATGAAAATCGATCTTGGAGGATGTCTTTCAGTGGCCTGAGCCTTCAAGCTCTTTTCAAAATTTGTGCCCTAAAATATTTTCTACCCATACAATATAGAAGAATTTTCAGAACCGCACAAGAGTGATGTTAGATATAGTCTGGCGTTGAACCTATAGAAGATGAGACTTGGATTTTGTAACTATCTTGTGACCTATGGTATATTCTTAGGTTCAAATCCACAGATTTAGGGAACCAAATTTGTTCTTCACCTTGCAGAATATATTCCCTTTAATAAGACAATTATGTCATGACTTATGTTGTACAGGTCAACCCCTCCCTTCAAGTTTCTGGTCTACCGCCCCATATAAACCCTTAAAACCCCTTTCGTGGCCAAAAACCCTCACATTTCATCTACCATTACCCCTTCCGCCCGAAAAAATACACTCTTCAAAGGTTAAAATCCATATTTAAAAACATATCGGGCCTAGCCCCTACAGTCTTAGCCCCTTCATTTTATTCCCCATATGACTCAAGCGCGAGACCGGGCGCCAGGTGGAAAGGGGCTAACCGTCCAAAGTTTCGGGGGCACCCGTGGCCGTCCGATCAGAAGTAAATCGACGAAGTGGAGTTTAGTTTACTGTGGTGGCCCCCGCGCCCGAAAACCGGCGGTTAATTCCGCACCACCTCCATTGGGTAAGCGGTATTCTCCATAGGGGCATCGATTCCATAGATCGCATGATGCGTGTCCCAGTGTACGATGAATGAAACTGCCCATTTCGCGCATTATCGTCCGGTCAAAAGACGCGCAGCGGAATTCTTGTGAGCCATTCGATCTTGGGCGCTCAATCCAACGGTGGGTATCCTCCAAAGTTGCACGCGCTTTAACTCACATCTATTGCGTCCCTGGCCCACCTTTGATTTCCCTCCGGCTCATTTTAACCATCGATCTCGTTCAGAGATCGTGTGGCCCATATCATCCGCTTGACCACCTGTTGGCCGAGCCTCCCACCATGACAGCGTTACACGTGTTCACTGTCTCATCCTACCACCTGTCCTCCATACATCCTCGTCATTTGTTTCACGTGTTCACTGCGTCATGCCTCCACCTTTCATATATCCAATTCATTCATCGTATTTGAACATTTTTACGTTACAAACCTCCGCCAGTTCATTCTTCACCATTCTATTACATTTTCTTCACCCTACTGTAATTCCTCCGCCACCCTGCACTATTTTACCTCTTTGTAAACCTACTCCACCATCTCCATTAACCCCACCATGTCCGCCATCCCTGTGATGGGTTTTATTTAACGAGTTTTTGTTTTGCAGGATAACCATGGCTAAAATTATCATGATTCCTCATTGCCATTACAGAGGCTGTGAATGCTCGACAGAACCAGGTTTCAGGAGCAGAATTGGTTGGAAAAGATCTGGGAGCTGCTATGATGTGACCACCATTAAAGAAAGCCAGGATTTGAATCTATAGAACCCTCCAGAGAAAATACAGAGACAGATTTGGGTAGGCGAGAACATTAATGGGGCAGCATGAAATATCAGCGAAAGATCAAGAGACATAGCACCCTTCATTAAAGATCTGGGGTTTAAATTCAAAGTTAGAGGGCCGAAGAGTACTATGCACAATCACAAGCTATCTCAAGGTTTTATGACAACAGATTTTTCTCTTTCAGCAAAAGGCAGAACATTTGTGTATTTTATTATTTGTGTCTTGTTCATGAGGATATTTTCATCCTCAGCATTTATTTCTAGAGGTAGATTGTAAAGTACAGTTATTTATATTTATTCATTCATAGTGTGGGCGCGAATGTTTTCCGCCACGATCAAATCGACGTCAATGTATCACCTACCTCTCTAGCTGCCCTACAAGAAATGGCATTGTGGTGGTTCCAGATGACGTTAAAACTATGCGTGAAGGCTTCTATACATCTTGAATTTTCTCGTATGAAGGCTCAGAGCCCGTAGGGTCTCAGTGAGGAGGAGTTATAACTGTAATGAGGATTCTGGTCTTTGGTATCTCACAGTATGTAATTTTCTCTTATGTGTTAATATAAAAATCTCATTTCATACTATTTATCTTCTTGTATCATGTTCTAGAATGCGAGTGGCTCACTGGTCTTCAGTAAGGATTCATCCTAGTTGGTGCCCATACTTGGATTAGTTAAGCGCTTTAAATAGGCCTAGTCATGATATACTGTTCCATGTTCATGTCATTCATATTTTTTGCTATATTAGTTACTTGAGGAGGGTGCTTTTAAAACCCCATTGTCATGTATGGATTCTTAGTTGGATAAGCCCATATGTGGTTCTTTTGTGTATCTGGGTATCAGCCTCATGTTAACTAGTATCTCCTTCATGTTTTCCTCACTGCATCCACTTTCTGATATTTGATTTCTGTGGCATACTATTTGAACTGGCCCTCTTTGCAGTAAGTTGTCTGTTAACTGTCTGATGCTTTTGTATTATAGTTTTGCATGCTGTTCCTACATTATTCTTATCTTTGTATCAGCTTCTGAGAGAGTTTGGTTCCATTTAAACTAATTTCCTTGTTTTACAAGAGATAGTAAGAGAGCTTTTGGACTGACAACCCAAGCTATATTATGAGCTCCTTGCTATATTAAGATGTCCTAGGCACTGGTCTATAGCAACTCTAGGTTGTCTCTAGGGGAGACAAAATTGTCTACAACATCTTTCTAGCGCCGTTGCCGGGGAGCAAATTCAAGAATATCAGTTTCCCTGGGCCTCGACAAATTATATTCACTCTCTAATTAGGTGAGCATAGAGAGTTGAAGAGTTGCGTATCTCTCACCCTGGCGACTCCACTGTTCTCTATTTGATAAATTTATTGGTAGTTCTGGCTCCTTGAAAGCCACATTTGAGGTCAGATTCCTCTAAGTTAAAGGCATCCTCTGTATCTGACCCAGAGAAGATTATTCATAGAAGAAGTTGGAAAGAAAGACAATCAGCTCGTGTTGAAGACCCTGAATATTCTCAAGAAAATTATCCATCCTCTTCTTCTCAAGAAATTCCAGTAGAAAATCCTGACTTTACTGAAGAAAATCCTGAATGTTACTCAGATAGCCCACCCAGGGGAAGCGCTAGAACCAAAGATAACCTTCATCTCACCCTTGAGGCCGAAGAAGTTAAAGAAATCACAGAAGTAGCTGTTGTTAACCGTGAATTGTTTCCATCTACACCTCAGGCTTCTGTGCAATTTATTCCCATTGTTATACATACCCCACTTCCTCCTCCTCCCCTTCCTCCATTTGTACATCAAATTGTTGCACAACCCACACCTCCTCCGATGGCTAATGTACCAGCTTTTCTCATGAACAAATATGCTCCACTGGCCTTACCACAAGTGCTAAATGACTTGCCACAGGATTATTTGAAGATTTTGCCTAGATTCAATGGTGAAAATGAAATTGATGCTCAGAAACATCTTGAGACTTTCTTCTCTTTTGCAGAAAACTTAAATCTAGAACATTTAGATGTGGTCTTGATATTTTTTGTGAAATCTTTGGATGGTGAGGCCAGAAAATGGTTCAAGACTTTGGGAAACCGTTCAGTGACCACCTGGGACGACATGGAGAATACTTTTCTCAGGAAATGGGGAGAAAAGAAAGACCATGGACAACGTCTTACTGAATTCAATACTCTTAAGAAGAAACATAATGAAGGAGTGTCGGATTTTATTAAGAGATTTAATAAGTTATATCTAAATCTCCCTGTAGATATGAAGCCTCATCAGAATGCTGCCAAAGTTGTTTTCATAGTAGCCTTTGACTTAGATTTTGGCTTCTCCCTGAGGGAAAGAAAACCTGCCACTTTAGATGATGCTCAGTCGGATGCTCTTGAATTGGAAGCGAACTTTTCTTCCTCTGGAAAATTAAAAGGGAAGGCTGAACAGGATGTTAGGAGAAGAGGAAAAGAAGAGGTTTCCTCCTCTAACCAGGATAAGGATTCCGATAAAATGGAGGAAATAAGAAAAATGATAAAGAATATGGTCAAGCTTGAGTTGGAGGCTAAGAATCCAGCTCCCAAGAACTTCTATAATGCTCCAAACAGAGGATACAATCCTCAGTACAAGAGACCACCATTGCAAATATTGCCAAGGGAAGCAAAGGAGCAGCAAGATCAGGTACCATATCCCTTGTACCTGGAAGGTCAAGCAGATGACTCCACTGAAGATGCTGCTTATGAACTAGAAGATTCAAATCTTGCTTTCTCAAACAATGATGAAATGGAATGCCCATTGCAAGAAGAAGAAGAAGAAGAAGTAGAGATTGATCATTATTGTAAACAATTTGCTGATTTCATGCAAGCACAATTCAATGTAAAATATGATCTCAGATCTTCAAGGAAGAGGACCCGAACTCAAGATCAAGAAGAGGAGCCACCTCAGAAGGAGGTACCTGCTCAGAAGGAATCAGCAACAAAGAGAAACACAAAAAAAGGTAAGAGCCCTCTAAATACTCCCTTGCAGCCTAATGATCAGATTCCTTCTTCTTCAAAAGTAGTCAGTCCTCCTAATGATGAATCTATGCCAAAAGAAAGTAAATTTTCAGCTGAAAATAAAGAGTCAAAAGAAGTTGTGATAGAAAAGCCCCCTCCTGCTTTTAGTTTGCAAAAAGAACTTGAGAAAATTAAAATTCCAGTCCCCTTGACCGAGCTGCTAAAACAACCTGCATATCAGTCTCAAGTTACTTATTTTATGCTCCCTCCTGAAATATCAATTGTGCCTGATAGTTTAAACCTTCAAGAAGAAAGACCCATGGTAGTCTTTGGCCCACATGTTGAGGAAGTAGATCCTTTTACTCCTCCTTTTTATGTGTCTCTAGTTATTCATGACCTACTGTTACACAATTGTATGTTAGATTCTGGGGCTTCCCATAATCTTATGCCTCTATCTGTCATGGAGCAACTAGGAATGCAAATCACACGCCCATATAAAGACCTTTATTCATTCGATTCCAAAAGAGTCAAATGCTTGGGGATGATTAAAGATTTAGTGGTCAATTTGACCCAAATTCCAGCAAAGAGTGTGGTCATGGACATTGTGGTGGCTGATATCCCAGCCCGCTTTGGCATGTTGTTGTCAAGGTCCTGGGGTACAAAAATTGGTGGGTCAATTAAGCTGGATTTAACATATGCTACCATCCCAGTTTTTGGTGGACAGGAGAGGAGGTTATACATAGAGACTAAATTTTTCAAGGTAGTTACTAAGGCTGATAACTCTGAAAATTCACCAGTCTATAGTAAAGAAGGAGATTTTTCATGCTTTATGCTAGAAGAAGATCAAAATTATGAGCATAAATCCTCCTTCAAAATTAAGGATGAGCAGCCTTCAGAAAATTATGAAGCTAGAATCTGGACTTTAAATTTTGATGGGGCAAATTCAAGAGAAGGCAATGGAGCTCGGGTGTTATTAATCTCTCCCACAGGAAAATGGGTCCCACTGTCCTTTAAATTGGAATATGAGGCTACCAATAATGTAGCCGAATATGAAGCACTTTTGTTGGGATTACAGACAGCCAAGAATATGGGCATACAAAGTTTAAAAGTCATGGGCGACTCTAAGCTGGTGGTGAGACATGTCCGAAATCAATGCCAAACCAAGCACCCTCGGCTGAGGGCATATAGAAATGAAGTTTGGGACATGGTGGAGAATTTCTTCTCAGCATTCAACATACAGTTCATGCCTCGGGAGCAGAACAGAATGGCAGATTCTCTTGCTGTGGATGCAAGCACATTTCGTCCTCCACATAATCCCTTATTGAGGTATGAAATTGAAGTATGATACAGACCATCAATCCTAGATAATATTAAACACTGGTCGGTTTTTGAAGATGATGAACAGATGAAGAGATTCTTGGAGACAGTGGGAGAATTCTCCAATATGGAGATTGATGATAATGAAGAAGAGGAAGCTGAAAATATTTCAGAAAACAAATGGGAAGAAAAAATAGTGGGCAATAAAGTGTTGCAGCTGAAAGGAAATATCATACCTAAAGGGCTAGTGCCTCTAGAAAGATTATTTGATAAAAATGATGTTCCATCGCAGCATAATAAAATAGTAGAAGAAAATCAAGTAGAAGACTTGAATTTGGGCACTGATGCTGAGCCCAAAATTGTAAGATTATCGAAGAAGGTTTCAGAGGAATACAAAGGAAAATATTTGAAATTATTTCAGTCATACAAAGATGTATTTTCATGGTTCTATCAGGACCTAAAAACTTTTGATATTAATATAATGCAGCATAAAATTCCTCTGAGGGAAGATGCAAAACCTTACAAGCAGAAGCTTAGACAGTTAAACCCTCTGCTGCTTCCCTCTATTGAAAAAGAAATCAAGAAGCTGCTACATGCCAAAATAATTGTGTCACTCAGATACTCAGAATGGGTAGCAAACCTTGTTCCTGTTCAAAAGAAAAATGGAGAAATAAGGTTGTGTGTAGATTTCAGAAACTTAAATAGAGCATCTTTAAAAGATATTTATCCACTGCCTAAGATGGACCACATTCTGCAGAAAGTGGTTGGAGCCTCCAGAATGTCAACGATGGATGGGTTTTCTGGTTCTAATCAAGTAGCTGTGTTCCCAGAGGATCAGAAGAAGACTGCATTTACAACACCATGGGGAACATTTATGTATGCCAGGATGCCATTTGGATTAATTAATGCAGGAGCTACTTTTCAAAGGGCAATGGACATAGCCTTTGTTGGAGAACAGGACAAGTTTCTGGTGGTCTATCTGGATGATATCACAGTATTTTCAAAGGATGATACTGAACACATTCAGCACTTGCAGAGAACCTTTGAAAAATGCAGAAGGTATGGTCTTTCCCTCAATCCTCAAAAATCTTTATTTGCATTAGATGAGGGAAAACTCTTAGGGCACATTGTAACTAAAGATGGTGTGAAAATAGACCCTAAGAGAGTTGAAGTTATAAACAATATTCCTTTACCTAGGAATAAGAAGGAAGTGCAAGTGTTTCTAGGCCGAATCAATTTCCTAAGAAGGTTTATTCCTAACTATGCTGAGATAGTTAGGCATATAACTGATATGTTGAAAAAGAATAATGAAGTAAAATGGTCTCAGGAATCTAGAGATGCATTCACAAGGATAAAACAGGCATTTTTTGAAGCTCCTGTGCTAGCTGGACCTGATTATACAAAGCCATTTATGATCTTTTCATTTGCTTCACCTCATACGGTAGCTGGAGTCTTGTTGCAGAAAAATGAAGATGGATTTGAGCAACCAATAGCCTTTTTCAGTCAGGTGTTGCATGATGCAGAATTGAAGTATAAAATACTAGAAAAACAGGCATATGCCTTGGTGAAGTCCCTCAAATCCTTTAGAACATATGTTTTGCAGTCTCACATTACTGCATATGTTCCTACAACAGCTGTCAAAGACATCCTCGTTCAAGGAGATAGTGAAGGCAAAAGAGGGAGGTGGATTGCAAAAATACAGGAGTATGATCTGGACATAAGACCCACTAAGCTGGTTAAAGGACAAGGGCTAGCCAAAATTCTGTCTGAATCAAATCATCAGGCTCTAGGCATCAATTTGTCTATGATAGCAAATGAAGAATGTGAAAAAGGAGAAGAGCAGCATGGACTAGAGATGGCCACTCAAAAGATACATATAAAATATCTCACTAGTCCTTGGTACAAAGAAATAGTTGAATATCTTTTAACACTCAGTTGTCCTCCAAGCTGTGACAAATCCAAATACAGGGCTTTGAGGCTGAAGTCACAAAAGTATATAGTTGCCAATGGTCAGTTATATTGGAGAGATCCTTCAGGCATACTGTTATTGTGCCTCACAGAGAATGAAGTGGAAAGTATAATGATAGAATTTCATGAAGGGATCTGTGGAGGACATTACAGCTGGAGAGCCACAGCCCATAAAATACTGAGAGCTAGTTTTTATTGGCCTAAATTATTTGGAGATGTTTTTAATTGGGTTAGAGCATGTGATAAATGTCAAAAATTTGCTGAGAGACAAAAGATGCCTGCTTTGCCCCTAATTCCAGTTCATATAGATGAACCATTTCAACAATGGGGATTAGATTTTATTGGAGAAATACATCCCCCTTCAAGTGGCCAACATGAATGGATATTGACTGCAACAGATTACTTTACAAAGTGGGTGGAAGCCATACCTGCGAGAAATGCTACAGATGCTGTAATCATCAAATTCATGGAAGAAAACATCATATCTAGGTTTGGCTGCCCAGCTAGGATTATAACTGATAATGCACAGGCCTTCAAGTCCAATAAATTTATAAATTTCTGCCAGCAGTATAATATCACATTAAATCACTCCACAGCTTACTATCCGCAGGGGAATGGCCTGGCAGAATCTTCCAATAAAACTCTGGTGAGGGCCTTGAAGAAGACAATTAATGAGAATAAAAAAAATTGGGATTCCCAATTAAAATTTTCTCTATGGGCAAACAAAATAACTAGCAAGAGAGAAACAGGGAAATCTCCTTATGAGCTAGTATATGGACGAGCAGCTGTGTTTCCAGTGCAGCTGGCATTACCAATGGCACGCTTTATGCAGGAAAATCAGGAAGAACCAGATGACATGGTCAGAAGAATTAACCAACTGGTAGAATTGGAGGAAACACGGAGCCAAGTGAATCAAAGATTAGCGGAGTATCAGAAGAAAATGAAAAACATCTTTGATCAGCATGCGAAAGACAGGAAATTTCAAATCGGTGATCTGGTTCTCAGATGGGATGTTCGAAGAGCAGAAAAGGGCAAACATGCTAAATTCGATCCACTGTGGTTTGGTCCATTTAAAATTGCAGAACTTAAAGGTAATAACACGTTCATATTGGAAGACCTACAGGGTGATCTACTTGAATCCCCTATAAATGGACAATTCCTCAAACCATATTTCCAATTTTGATTGAGGAAAAACAAGCCTGATGTATCATACTGTATATAAGTTTTTCTTCGGTTTTGTTTTGATGAGAACGCCGACGAATTATGGAGTAAATTGTAGAAGGGCTAAGTAGTAGAGCCGTCCAAAAGAGCATCTGAAGGTCTGCAAAGTTCTCGGCACGTCCACGGAGGAACGCACCGTCCCCAGATGGAGCCTATGTTGTACAGGTCAGCCCCTCCCTTCAAGTTTTTGGTCTACCGCCCCATATAAACCCTTAAAACCCCTTTCGTGGCCAAAAACCCTCACATTTCATCTACCATTACCCCTTCCGCCCGAAAAAATACACTCTTCAAAGGTTAAAATCCACATTTAAAAACATATCGGGCCTAGCCCCTGCAGTCTTAGCCCCTTCGTTTTATTCCCCATATGACTCAAGCGCGAGACCGGGCGCCAGGCAGAAAGGGGCTAACCGTCCAAAGTTTCGGGGGCACCCGTGGCCGTCCGAACAGAAGTAAATCGATGGAGCGGAGTTTAGTTTACTGTGGTGGCCCCCGCGCCCGAAAACCGACCGTTAATTCTACACCACCTCCATTGGGTAAGCGGTATTCTCCATAGGGGCAGCGATTCCATAGATCGCATGACGCGTGTCCTGGTGTACGATGAATGAAACTGCCCATTTCACGCATTATCGTCCGGTTAAAAGACGCGCAGCGGAATTCTTGTGAGCCATCCGATCTCGGGTGCTCAATCCAACGGTGGGTATCCTCCGAAGTTGCACGCGCTTTAATTCACGTCTATTGCATCCCTGGCCCACCTTTGATTGCTCTCTAGCTCATTTTAACCGTCGATCTCATTCAGAGATCGTGTGGCCCATATCATCCGCTTGACCACCTGCTGACCGAGCCTCCCACCACGACAGCGTTACACATGTTCACTATCTCATCCTACCACCTGTCCTTCGTACATCCTCATCGTCTATTTCACGTGTTCACTACGTCATTCCTCCACCTTTCATATATCCAATTCATTCATCGCATTTGAACATTTTTACGTTACAAACCTCCGCCAGTTCATTCTTCACCATTCTATTACGTTTTCTTCACCCTACTGTAATTCCTCCACCACCCTGCACTGTTTTACCTCTTTGTAAACCTGCTCCACCATCTCCATTAACCCCACCATGTCCGCCATCCCTGTGATGGGTTTTATTTAACGAGTTTTTGTTTTGCAGGATAACCATGGCTAAAATTATCATGATTCCTCATTTCCATTACAGAGGCTAAGAATGCACGATAGAACCAGGTTTCAGGAGCAGAATTGGTTGGAAAAGATCCGGGAGCTGCTATGATGTGACCACCATTAAAGAAAGCTAGGATTTGAATCTATAGAACCCTCCAGAGAAAATCCAGAGACAGATTTGGGTAGGCGAGAACATTAAAGGGGCATCATGAAATATCAGCGAAAGATCAAGAGACACAGCGCCCTGCATTAAAGATCTGGGGTTTAAATTCAAAGTTAGAGGGCCGAAGAGTACTATGCACAATCACAAGCTATCTCAAGGTTTTATGACAACATATTTTTCTCTTTCAGCAAAAGGCAGAACATTTGTATATTTTATTATTTGTGTCTTGTTCATGAGGAGATTTTCATCCTCAGCATTTATTTCTAGAGGTAGATTGTAAAGTACAGTTATTTATATTTAGTCATTCATAGTGTGGGCGCGAATGTTTTCCGCCATTTTATTCAAATCAGATCATTAAATGTGTATCACCTACCTCCTTCCTCTAGAGCTTTCTGCTTCTCCTATAAGAACTGGAAAAAAGACATTGTAAGGGTTCCAGATTTCTATCAGCAAACTGTGCAGTGAAAGTCTTTGTATACATCTTGTAAAGTTTATGTATGAAGGCTCAGAGCCCGTAGGGTCTCAGTGAGGAGGAGTTATAAATGTAATGAGGATTCTGGTCTTTGGTATCCCACAATATGTAATCTTTTCTTATGTGCTAATATAATATCTCATTTCATCGCATTTATCTTCCTGTATCATGTTCTAGAATGCGAGTGGCTCACTAATCTTAAGTAAGGATTCATCCTAGTTGGTGCCCATACTTGGATTAGTCAAGCGCTTTAAATAGGCCTAGTCATGATATATTGTTCCATGTTCATGTCATTCATATTTTCTGCTATATTAGTTACTTGAGGAGGGTGCTTTTAAAACGCCATTTTCATGTATGGATTCTTAGTTGGATAAGCCCATATGTGGTTCTGTTGTGTATCTGGGTATCAGCCTCATGTTAACTAGTATCTCCTTCATGTTTTTCTCACTGCATCCACTTTCTGATATTTGATTTCTGTGGCATACTATTTGAACTGGCCCTCTTTGCAGTAAGTTGTCTCTTAACTGTCTGATGCTTTTGTATTGGAGTTTTGCATGTTGTTCCTACATTATTCTTATCTTTGTATCAGCTTCTGAGAGAGTTTGGTTCCATTTAAACTAATTTCCTTGTTTTATAAGAGATAGTAAGAAAGCTTTTGGACTGACAACCCAAGCTATATTATGAGCTCCTTACTATATTAAGATGTCCTAGGCACTGGTCTATAGCAACTCTAGGCTGTCTCTAGGGGTGACAAAATTGTCTACAACAACTTAGGTCTATAAAAAATCGGTGTTCTGTAATTGATGTCCTAATGAGGGTTGTCCAAGGGACTTCATTCTTCTACCTTAACGATGACATAACCCAATTTGACTAATTTAGGGTGTCCCAAAAATACCTTGGTTCAAGAGAAATAAATACATCTCATTAAAATACAACAAAATATACAACACCTTAATCTAGAGGAAAAGAAAGAACAAAAGAAAAACTTTTGTTGTGTGGCATCACTCTCAGTGCGTAAATATTTAGAGAGAATTGATCTCTCTGACTTGGAACTTTCTCTGACTTGGAACTTTTACTTGGTCATAATTCTCTAAAATAATCCACTTGGATTTTCGTTTGTAATAGCCCTCTCTGAAGCTCTGAGAAGCCATGGATCTACAACTTCAACTGTGGCTATTTTCATACATATTCTTCAAGAGAAATCAACCTATCTTTTATTGGTTTTCCCCAATATTGTAGATGCTTTGTGAGGAGTGGGGGCTATTCCTTGAAATAGATGACATCATTTGAGGCTTGGGGCTTATGAATTTAAAGGGAGTCATGGAAGATCACAGTGACAAGATCTGGGCTTGCTTATTCATTGAGGTAATGCCATGGTTGCAAACAAGATAATTAATTCTCATATCTTTGATTTCATGTAAAGCTTCCTTTATTATTTCTATTTGGTTTTTTGAGTAGACCATAAAATTTGAGAATTGGCATTTGGATTTATAATAAGAACATGGTATGTAATTTATTTCAAGCGTGTGTGTTTCTAGAGTTCGAGAAAAGTGCCAAACCAATCAAATTTCTATGGTTGATGCTTAATAACTAATAATTGGAGATTGTTCTTGGGAATTTGATTGTGTAGGCTATGGCTGGATTGGCAACAGATGGTAGGAAAATTGTGGCTCATGCTAAATCAAAAGCAACTAGTTATGAAAAGTATGAATTTCTAGTTTATTATAGTTAGTTTAAATATTGGTGCTCACCAGTAAAGTTTTGAAACTCCTTTGATATGTACCTTAATCTAGATTTGATAAAGAAAATATTTTTTCTCTAGTAAATATATTATCTTTTCTAGATGCAGATCATGGAATTTTATGGAGGTAATTAATTTATGAATATTTGTCACGTACAACACTTATGGTGAGACGATCCCTATTAAGGAATTTTGTGAACGTGTTTCCAGTTATGTGCATTTGGCACACTGTATTGGTGGTTAAGGTTAGAATTTTGAGTCTATCAATAAAGAGCTATGCAGTTTCATTTAACGTTCTCTTCATGATTTTGAGAGAGTATCATGAGGAATCTCTTGCATGGCTAAATTTAGAATTGTGGACTGAGATTTAGGCTTTGTTTTTGCATTGAGAATGACAATTTTATGTAAGCATGCAAGCCTTTTGGATCTGGAGTTATCCTTGGAGGTTATGATAGAGATGGGCCCCAACTATAAATGATTGAGCCATCGGGAGTAGCTTTTGTAAGTCTGTTTGGTTCTAGTTTTCCTTGTAATCTATTTGGTTGCAGTTATTTTCTCCTTATAATATGTTTGGTTTGGTTTCTTCTTTCCTTATTCCAGTTCATTATTTTGGAAGCATGTATTAATGTCATATATTAACATTGAAATAAATATTACAAAGATGTAATAATATTATGAAATTATTATGTCATATCTTTTATGCTTGAGTTGGGATGGCCCTTCTCTTATTTTGGTTGGATTGAATTTATCTTAGAAGTTACTATTGAAGGAAGAAATGGAAGCTTTGAGACCTTCATAATTGTTACTCATATCAGGGCATGTTTCTATTTGAAATGGGATTGGATTTGTTGCTCCCACTTATATATTTACAATGTCAGAAATTTGAAGCTATTGGCTTGTTATGTGAAGATATATGTATTGATTTCAAAACACAAGCTTGCAGCAGGACAACTTCAAATGTGATGTGAGAAAAAGGCCAAACCCTTATGTACCAAAAATTATCTTCTCAACGAGCTGCTATCAAATTTATAATAGATGCACTAGTGCCTATTACCTTCTCCTTTTTTTTTCATAATGTGCACTGATAACTCTGAAGATGCAGTAAAATGCATTTTGTTGACATAAGATCACAAATTAATGATTCATCAAAGATGACCATGGCTAATTTTAAAGAAAATGAAATATTGTGGGCAGTTATTATGTAGGTTTCCCTTCGATTACATAGTGTATTTTAAGTAGTGTCGTGATGCTTGTAAATAGATCTATTCAATTTTCTTGTTTGTAGCTTGTCAGTTGTTATGTAGGTTTCCTTTCCATTAGTTAGTATATATTAAGTAGTGTTTTGATGCTTGTAAATAGATCTATTCCACCCTCTCCTTTTTTTCAGCTTGTTAGTTTTTTTCTATGACTTTCAATAAAAAACTTAACAAACACCAGATTCTTATACAATATTGACACGCACTTTTTTTTTCTTCTAGTAAATTATATTAGTCAAATTGCAATACAAATTTTGCAAAATAATCTTACTGCCTATTTTAATCTTGGATACAATTTAGCTCCTGAAACTGATAATCGATTTTCTTCACCTTCAATCTTATGAAACATTCCACTATTCAAGTATGCTAACCAATTGTGTAAGATATATACAAATATTCTTTCTTTTGACTGGCTTAACAATTTCCTAAATGATGGATAGGGAGAGGAAATACCATCATGTCTCTTTGTTTATTAGTCCACTTTTTGCACCTTCTCTACAATCAGTCCTAAATTGGATAGGTTCTCATCCAACTTCTCTAATAGATTGGATTTGAAATTTCCTCTACCTCTTATGTGCTCCACATCCTTTCTTAATTGGTTTCATTCCCTCCAAAGTTCATGAAAGTAGTTTTGGTATGCAGCTACATTCAAGAAATTTTAGTTGAAAAACAATTTGGTGGGACTGAATAATGTTATTAATGTTAAATTTCTTGAAACTCTGCAACTACTTAGATGAATTACTGAAAACAAGGCAATTGAAAATTTAAACCAAATTTACTTTCACCAAGATACAAAGTTTCTTAACAATCATGAAGTAGTGAAAAAACTCTAGAGATAATAACACATGCACAAAAATTGACACACTTGTTTACCGAGTAAACCCAAATGGAAAAACTAGCTTTCTTTGTCATATTATTTTATTGATAGTTCTTGAGAAATTGGATCTATTACAATTCACTGCTTTCTGCATCTAGAAATCTGTTTCTGAGAATACATTTGTTCTCCTGCTGAAGAGCTTTGAGTTGCCCTTGTAATCCTTGATCCCTTCTCCTATTTCCTTTTGCATTGGTAGGCCCTATTTCCTTGCACAAATCCTAGCTCCTATTTTCTAGCGCAATTCCCCTATTTCCTTGTGCATAGTTTAAATGAACATGCCCTTGATCTTATAAATAAGGTACCAAATTATTATCGAAGATACCTCCGTAGAGGCAGAAGTAAGCCTGAGATGATCATCCACTTTAGGAAGGAACTCAACTTTCACTTCTCGCATGATGCCAATAGTTGATAAATGAGAAACAAAGATCGATGACCTCCCAAGTGAACTAGGCTAGGATGCAAGACAGCTAAGACAGTTGTCTTGCATCCTAGCTCGCTTGGGAGGTAGTACATATTCCTTTCTACTTTATCAACCACTGTTATCATGCCATAATCCAAATGTGAGTTCCTTCTTAAAGTGGATGATCATCTTAGGGTTACTCCTGTCCCCAAAAAAAAAATTTAGGAGGAGCGTCGCAATTCCGACAATATGGCCCAAAATTCGTTAAGTTTAGTTTCAAACTAGCGACGGATAAGGTGGCACAGTTGTTTCTGTCGTTGATATGTCCCAATCATTGCAAAAATGTTATGCCAACTTTTGGAATAGTGAGGACTGTTGTGGCACTTCCGACGGTTGTTTCCACCGCTGGAAAAATAATAGAGCTAGACACGTGACGACAGGTCATCGATATTGCGACACATTATGGGAAGGCATTGGTGTCGTAATACCGACATCTCCACATGATGTCTGAATATCGACAATAAACAACATGATTGTAATATTGACTAAATGAAGACACATTTCATGTCTAGTGTCGCTCTACCGACAGTTATTAGAAGTGTCGGAATTGCGATGGGACAGGAAATGATGTTTTTCCCAACCTTAAAGTGTCACTCTTGAGACGCTTATGTGTTGCAATAGCAACATTTTGGTCATCGGAAATTGGGCCAAATTTTCTAGTGTAACATGTAACTGCCACATGTCACCAACCAAATAGCCATTTGGGTGGCCAAATTTTTTAAATCTGTATGCCACATGTCATGCATTATATATTCCATGTCATCAAGGTTGGAAATTTTCATCCATGTGAAATTTCCATGTCATACTGGACCAGAGGTTTTTGTATCTCGATATAATTAAGATTCCTTAATGCCATCCCAGTATGCAATTAATTATAATTAATTAATCATTAGATGTGGATTAAGAGAAGTAACTAAGATAGGCTTGTTTCGTGGTAAATCATGATTTTCATGTTATAAAAAATATTTGTCCTTATTTAATTTTCCATATGGGACTATGTGTTGGGTATGTGTTATATTATTTCCATGAGTAGCTCAAGGGTTTGTTACATTACGTTAGGCGCAAAGGGGGTGGTAGCCCCCTACACGGGGTGTGGGGTAGCACCCTAGGAATTTTTTCTTTTATGTGGACCCAATAATGGTTAGGAGGACCCAAGGATGGGGGGCAGATGCAAGGATGGTGGGTAGACCCACCCATGGTTTTGTGCATGATTTTTGCACATGGTTTTGGGCATGATGGTTTTTTCCCATGGTATTTTGTAGATCTAGTCAAGGTAACTATAGTTATGTTCTAATTCAATGTTAATGGATTGGGGTTTATGAATGCTTCGACATGTGTATAATTTTTTGTAACATTGAAAGGAATATAATGAAAATCCAATCTAGTTCTCCCAGTTTGGGTTCCAAGAGAAAATATATGTGCATATTTTTTATGTTCTTGTCATTGCATATTTGTATGTTTTAAGAATTTGTTTGTAGGTAAATAATGTACAGGGTTAAAACCTACACTATGCATATGGGCACTTTCATTGGTCCCTGGCCTACTAGGGGATTTCATGCCAGACTCTTCCTTATTGGCTTATACTAGTCCCCGCTACTTGGGGAAGTTTATACCATCCCACACTCCTCCATTGTGGGGCCTTATATTGGTCCTCAACCTAGAAGGATTATCAATACTATCCTAGCCTCATACGAGTCCTTGGCCTACCAGGCTAGTTCATAATAGCCCAAGCTCCAATCTACCATACCAAAACTTTGACCAAGTTGGAGCCTTTCTTAATTTTCCCCACTTTAAACACATGTTTCTCCTAATTCCTTCGGAGTTAGAATAATTTCTATATACCTTTGGAAATTTCTCACAAAAATATATTCAACCATGCACCTTCCATTCTCATTTGGACTCAGGAACTAGAGAAGAATTTCCTTCAAAGATAGGTTTCCCAAAATTCAACTTCATCCTTTTCATCAAGCTAGATAATGTTAATGAAAAAAGGAACAACATTATTGACATCAATGATAGCATGTTTTGCATCATATCTCCTGACATTGACATCAATGACAACACACACTCAATAATTTAAAAAACTACTCAAAATCTCCCCCTTTGGCATTAATGATAACAACACCAAACATTACTAGTCATTGATGGCCTTGGGGTTGACTCCCCCTATTAGTCTATTGATTATCCATTTATCTTTTAATTATACTCATCAATTATAATCTCTACTCATTCTCCTCCTTTGACATCACTGATAAATGGTTGTGGCTCATGTTGTATTTTCT
The DNA here is from genome assembly GCA_034641835.2 of Pinus albicaulis. Taxonomy (NCBI): domain Eukaryota; kingdom Viridiplantae; phylum Streptophyta; class Pinopsida; order Pinales; family Pinaceae; genus Pinus; species Pinus albicaulis. Next base: position 1,024,767,315 of record CM076582.1, read on the forward strand.
TCTCACCCCCCCGCCCCCCATGATTTTGAGTTAAGCTCAAGTTATTAATTTGTACCAAGGCCCAATATCTAACAATCTTGAAAGGTACATATTGTTTCACGTTCTCTAAATATTGATTACAATTTCTGTAGAAATTTGAATAACTGATATATTATTCACCGAGATTCTCCTGATCACACATTATTTTAGCTTCATGCACAATACAGAATCTCTTCTACCATTGATCATTACATGCGGAAATAAAATCAATTGCATGCGCACATTAAAACCATAAACAATCACACATATGAACACAGTATTTCATGGGAAAGCTTAAAGCTGAAAACCCCAACTATCTGTATATTGTATTTCATAGAGATCATGTAACAATCATTATACAAAGCTCCTCACAAGCTCTCAGTAATCAAGCTAGATCTAGAAAAACACATGCTCCAATCTCTGCCACCTGATAGCCTGCCTCTATTGCGTAATCAATGCTAAAGAATGGCTCATAAATAACTTCGAACCACCTGGCTTGTACTACGCAATCCTCATTGTCTTCTCCAATCACTGGCTGTTGCAAATCATGCAACAATATAGTCACAACTGATAGTCACACTTCTCTTTCACCGATCTCTTCACTGGTCTCCACTGAAACTATCCATGCATTGAAGTTAACTGATGTATTCTTTAGTTGATTAATGAGTTTATAATTAGTGAATTTATTAATAATTAATTCACACCACTCTCACTAGTGTATCAATCAGTTAGACTAGATACAACTAGCTCAACTATGTCTAGATTAGTTAAACTGAACACAACTCCATTAACTTCCTCAATCAACTCCACCAAACTCTGTCACATGAGTTCTAACTGAAGTATCCATGCAATAGCTCCACCTAACCCTTAGGAATAGCGTAATTCCTTCTGTCAGCTCCTGTGCCACATCTGTGCACTTAACTGAAGTGCTCCAAGAGAATAAGATAATGTTTAGAGTCCAAATATTATTAAGAGCTAATAATATTCGACATATCTATTTTTAGACTGGCAATCTAAAAATAGATTCCGCCCAATATGTCTAAAAATAGAAGTCCATCTATTTTTCCCAACATGACCAACCATCCACAAATAGCATCCTGCAACTCATAGAATATGATCCATATGTCTAAAAATAGACATAGTCTAAAAATAGACTTTGCGCCAAAAATAGCCTGCGGGCCCACTTAGTGAAGGCAACTTCTTTCCACTAAGCTCATCATCTTGTTGCAATCTCAACACTCCCTCTCAACAAGATAAGGATTATCTTCCACCCCTATCCTGCCTCTGTGGTATTCGAATTTTCTCCTGGTGAGCACCTTCGTCAAGATATTAGCATCCTGATCCTCCGTGGGAATGTATGAAAGTAACATGATCTTCCACTGCACACAATCTCTGATATGATGATACTGGTCCGTGAAGCCATGTCACCTCAACTCATCCTCCTGTTTGTACCATGGTCCATATCCCAATGTGCCTCTGAGATATCTCAATACATGCTTGCCTAACTTCCAAAAGATCTTGGTAGGCTTAACCATATCTTGTGAAAGCTAGTTAACAGCATAGCATATGTCAGGTCATGTATTGACCAGATACATAAGCGACCCCACCAACTGTCGATAAACAGTGGCATCCACTACCTTTGTCGAAGTAGCATCCTCCTTCCTCCATCCGCCAGGAAGAGGAGTATCAACAGGCTTGCAGCCATGCATGTTGAACTTCTCCAGTATCTCCCAGGCATACATGCCTTGAGAAAAAAACAGTCCATCACTGCACTGCCAAATTTCCAATCCCAGGAAATAATGAAGGAGACCCAAGTCCTTCATCTCAAACTCCTTTGCAAGATCAGCCTTGCATGAGTGTATCAACAGTTCATCACCCATCAAAATCAAATCATCTACATAAAGTACAATGATCAGCAACTTACCCTCCACCACTATCTGGTATAGGTTCGGATCTACCTCACTCTCAGAGAATCCAAGTCCGGTGAAATAACTGTCTATCCATGTGTACCAAGCATTAGGTGCTTGTTTCAACCCATACAACACTTTCTTGAGCCTGCACACATGTGACTCATTGCTGAAGATCTCGAAACCTTCGGGATGCTCTATGTACACCTCCTCCTCGATCACCCCATTGAGGAATGCCGTATTCACATCCATCTGATGAATGTGCCACCCCATCTGCGCTGAGAGAGCAATAATCGTCCGTATGGAAGAATACCTTGCGACAGGTGAAAAGGTTTCCTCATAATCGATCCCCTCAATCTGTGAGAAGCCTCGGGCAACAAATATTGCCTTGTACATCTCCACACTCCCGTCAGCTTCTTGCTTCACTTTGTAGATCCATCTCGAACCCACCATTGATTTCCCTTCCGGCCTTGGGACAATCTCCCATGCACTGTTTCTGACAATCGAATCATACTCTTCCACCATGGCATCTACCCATGCGGGATCCTCCACAGCTTCCTCGAAAGAGGATGGCTTCGTCACGATACACTTACTCATAAGATCCATGTATCTAGTATATCGGTCAGGTGACTGTCTCTGTCTGCACTGTGATGTAGGTGCTCCTACAATCCTCTCTACATCTTGAGCCAGTCGCTCAGCTTCTGTAGTGCACTTCTGCCCTCTGATGGTTGGCGATGCATGAGCGGTCTCTTCCACTCCATGAACCTTCTCTTGTGGCTAATCCACATCCAGAGACTCATCCTTAGGAACTAATAGCTCCTCATCTGCATCCAAGTGTGGCTCCCTCTCAAGCGAACACTTCATGGCTTTCTCCTCATGAAATTTGATATCCCGTCGCACAACAGTCTTGCGACTGTCTGGAAAATACACATGATAGTTGTGGGGTGTATCATTGTACCCCAGAAATATCCCAACCTCTACAGCCGGCTCCAACTTCTTCCTAGCATCCTTCATCACATGAATGTAAACAGGTGAACCAAAAATCCTCAAATGGGAAATATCAGCCCTCTTACCAGAAAACGCCTCCTCGAGTGTACTCATGCCAAGTATCCTGTGAGGACAACGGTTTTGCACATAAAACACAGTGTTGCATGCCTCAGCCCACAAGTGTATGGGAAGGCCCTGATCATGCAACATCGCCCATGCAGCACCCACAATCATTCTATTCTTTCGCTCCACAACCCCATTCTGCTGTGGGTTATGAGGTGCTATGAGCTCTCTTCGAATTCCTTCTGTGCTGCAAAAGTCCTTGAACTCACCAGAGATGAATTCACCACCATTGTCGCTCCTAAGAGCCTTCACCTGCTTCCCCGATTCTTTCTCAACCAGTGCCTTGAACTCAGAACTTTGAGTATGTCTCACTCTTCTTCTGCATGAAGAAGATCCAACACTTACGAGAAAAATCATCAACAAATATCACATAGTACCTGTGCTTTGCTATCGAAGCTACTGAGAAAGGTCCACACACGTCTATGTGAATTCTTTCAAGGATTTTCGTGGCACAACTATCCTTCTCGTGAAAGGTGGCTTTCACAAATTTTCCCAAAGTACATCCCTTGCAATGATCTGACTGTGCAAGTGTACCTTTGGGAAGCCCAGTAGAAATTTGCTGCAGTATCTTCAAAGCTCCATGGTGAAGGTGGCCCAATCTCCGGTGCCATAGCTCACCATCATCCCGGCTCACCACTCCTTCTGCCTTTCCTTCCATTTCTGCACAGCCATCTACATGCAATTGATAAAGGTTCTTAACTCGAACCCCTATCTTTTGGGTCTCACCAGTTGCCTTACTACGCAGGAAAGCCTTTCCCTAGCTAAAGACAACATCATATCCTTTGTCTTCTAACATCGCCACAGAGATAAGATTATTCTTCAATCCTGGAACATGCATCACTTCCTTCAATACGAATGGTTTACCAGACTCCCTCTCAAAGGAAATGGTACCGATACCAGTCGCACTGTATCTACCATCATCGCCCATCTCGATGTGCACTCTAAGATCTTTCTCATCCAGATCAGTAAACAAATCTTTGTCTCCGATCATATGAAAAGATGCACCACTGTCAAAAAACCACATTGAACCCATCACACTTGAGACCAAGAATGCGATCAGTGAAAAATCCAGCTCAAATTGTGAGGCTAAGGCTTCTCCAGCTGCAGATCCAGCAGCCTGCTTATTTTTCTTCTTCTATGGACAATTAGTGGCGTAATGTCCGTGTTGGTGACAGTGAAAGCACTTCACCTTGGACATGTCTAACTTCTTGCCTTTCGCACTGGATTGAGAAGCATTCTTCTTTCTCTTCCCCTTCCTTACTTTGGCAGCCAAAGCGCAATTTTCTTCATCTGAGTTCTTTGATGAAGATATGTCTCTGGTACTTCGCCTTATCTCCTCTTGCACAAGATCCGACCAAAGTCCATCCCATCCTGGGAATTTCTCCCGACCATTGACAGAGTCCTGATAGGAATGCCAACTCTTTGGAAGCCCAAGGAGAGCCAATCTCACCAAGTCCTCACCATCAACAGTAACCCCCACACTTCCCAGCTCATCCCTTCATTGGATGAACTTCATGAGGTACTTGGGTGTACTGTCACCTTTCTCCATTTTTATGTTCCTGAGTTTATCCTTGAGTGCCAACTTCCTCTGGTCACTCTTGCTTTGGAATAAGTTTGTCAATGCTTTCCACATAAAGAATGGAGAAGCCTTACCATGAAGGCTGGACACTATGTGATCCTTCACATCTTCCAACAGAATCCTTCGACACTTTGATGTCTTCTTTTGCCATGCGTCAAGTACAACAGCATCACTAGAAGTAGGATTTGGAATTTCTTCATCTATGAACTCCTTCAACCCATTGTCATCTAGCACCACCTCCATCCTATTCTTCCATGAAATATAATTCGAGCTGCCCTCAAAGGCATACTCCAATCGCAATCCGTTGAAAGACATCTCAACTTCGACACCAAGAAAACACTACTGCAAATTCAAATTCCACCAGCACAAAACTCAACCGCTTCAATGTTTTGCAATTGCTCCAATGATCAATATCGCTCTGGTACCATGTAGAAATTTGAATAACTGATATATTATTCACCGAGATTCTCCTGATCACACACTATTTTAGCTTTATGCACAATACATAATCTCTTCTACCATTGATCATTACATGCAGAAATAAAATCAATTGCATGCGCACATTAAAACCATAAACAATCACACATGTGAACACAGTATTTCATGGGAAAGCTTAAAGCTGAAAACTCCAAATATATATATATTATATGTCATAGAGATAATGTAACAATCATTATACAAAGCTCCTCACAAGCTCTCAGTACAATCTCTAATTGTTACACACTAATCAAGCTAGATCTAGCAAAACACATGCTCCAATCTCTGGCACCTGATAGCCTGCCTCTATTGCGTAATCAATGCTGAAGAATGGCTCATAAATAACTTCAAACCACCTGGCTTGTACTATGCAATCCTCATTGGCTTCTCCAATCACTAGTTGTTGCAAATCATGCAACACTATAGTCACAACTGATAGTCACAATGCTATTTCACCTATCTCTTCACTGGTCTCCACTGAAACTGTCCATGAACTGAAGTTAACTGATGTATTCTTTAGTTGATTAATGATTTTATAATTAGTGAATTAATTAATAATTAATTCACACCACTCTCACTAGTGTATCAATCAGTTAGACTAGATACAACTAGCTCAACTATGTTTATATTAGTTAAACTGAACACAACTCCATTAACTTCCTCAATCAACTCCACCAAACTATGTCGCATGAGTTCTAATTGAAGTATCCATGAAATAGCTCCAATTAACCCTTAGGAATAGCGTAATTCCTTATGTCAGCTCCTGTGCCACATCTGTGCACTTAACTGAAGTGTCCAAGAGAATAAGATAATGTTTATAGTCCAAATATTATTAAGAGCTAATAATATTCGACATATCTATTTTTAGACTGGAAATTTAAAAATAGATTCCGCCCAATATATCTAAAAATAGAATTCCATCTATTTTTCCAACTTGACCAACCATCCACAAATAGCTTCCTGCAACTCATAGAACATGATCCATATGTCTAAAAATAGACATAGTCTAAAGATAGACTTTGCGCCAGAAATAGTCTACGGGCCCACTTAGTGAAGGTGACTTCTTTCCACTAAGCTCATCATCTTGTTGCAATCTCAACAATTTCGATGCATTACACCAATTCACCACAAACACCAACACACCAATGGCCATTCCAAAAACCAAAAATCTCCCCCTCGGTCTATATAACATTGCTACTGATACAAATGATTTTTGAAGACTAATTGCTTCTACCACTTATAATAAATGAAATGAGGAAAATCATGTAAGGTATACAAAAATTCCATTTTATCATTCTTAGTGTGCAATCAACTACCCCTAAACATATGTTATTTTTCTTGATCATGTATTTCACTTCTTGCAACTCCCCCTCGGCTCGCACTATTTTCTTTTGTCCAACATCCTACCATACAACTATCACTTAACACTAACTGGGTGTGCCATTTTTTATATTTTCTCTACCCATAAAATGATGATCTATCACTAATGAGTTATTTGAGAATAATCATTAATTGTTTTTACCTCTTTCCTTCTTGCCAATTTAAATCCACTGTTCACTTCACTTATTGTTGCTAATACATATCCTATAATATTTTCAACTCATCATTATTCTCTTGTAGCTCACCCTCAAATGTTTCATTCTTCTTGGTGTGACTTTAAGTGTTGCAGTATTTCACTTTTCTTTTACTGATAAGATGAGAAGATAACACTCTCAAAAAAAATTATTTAACTCTTTTATCTTTATTAAGGACATATACATTGTTTGAGGTCCTAGTTTCTTTTTCCACTAAACTTCCAGAGCCGTCCTTCCTTATTTTACAACCTTTATAAGAAAATGTGACCTCATGTTTGTTATCAACCATTTCACTTATGCAAAATATTGTGCTTTAAATCCTCAACAAACATGACATCTTTAGCTTTTCCTTTTTCATTATCAAGGCTAACTAATCCTTTGCACCTGATTTTGGTTGATGTATTGTCTCCAAGAATGACAATGCCACCTTTGACTTCCTTTACAGAGAGAAATTTATTTTTTTCTCCTGTCATGTGACTTGAAAATCCACTATCAACATAACATTAGTATTCTTTATCTTAAATAAATAAAGCTAAATTTCATTTCTCCTTGAATATATTCTTTCCTTTTCCATATCCTTGTGCTTCTTTCTTTCTTGTTTTGCTTAGGAGGACTTATTGAGTTGCTTCTACAATCACTTGCTTGGTGTCCATAGTTTTCATATTTAAAGCATTCAGAGTGATCCATTAAGGGAGGAAAATAGTTGAACACATAAACACCACTTTCATTAGGATTACTTGATTTGTTCCTTACATATATAGATGAGAAGATCCTTCTTGGGAACATAGTTATTTTAAATTTTCTCTAATTATCTTTATGAGAAAATTCAAATATCTACTTATTCTTTACTCCTTTTTGGATGCTACCTTTTTTGTTGATAAGAACATGTTTTTTCTAGTCATCAACATTATTTTCTCATTTTTTTGCATTGAAATTGAATATTTTATGCATTTTGGCATAATTCTTGTCTCCTTTCATGTGTTTTGAACATCGAATCTCAATATGTCACAAGTTTCCTTTATTTCAAGCATAGAATGAAAATTCACACTCGTATACCTCTTTAGGCTTCTTTTCTTTTCATTTCCAAGTTCCTTCTTCTATTTTCTTATTTTGAGAGGGAGGTCTAATCTTACTGGTTCTAACTCAACTACTTTGTGCCAATAACTATTACAGTTATAACATTCAATGTGATTCAACAAAGGAGAAAAAAAATTGTTACTTCTAAGGTTATTCCTTTGTGAGTTTGTAGATATGACACCTCTACTCCTTGAGATATGATAAGAACCTTTACATATATTTCTAATGCAATCATTTTTAATATAATCTCCATAATTAAAAGCCTTTGACCATAATTTTTAAAAGGATAATAATAGTTAAAGAGGAGTTTCTGATACCTAGTAATAATTGGCCTTTGTGCAATAAAGAATCTTCCAGAGTTGCTTTGGTTATCCTTGATCGATTTCTTCTGATTTTTTTCTTCATCATTAGGTTTTTTCAAATTTTAGTTTTTAATCTTCTTTTGTTGCATGTAAGCTTTTTTTATTTCTCTGCTTGCCTTGCCATTAGATTCCTTGAGCTTTTTAGCAGAAGAGTTGATATTTTTATCTTCATATTTCTTGGAAATTTTTTCACCTTTATAACCCAAACCAATTTTGATGAGGTGAGATCTCTAAATACTTATAATTTCATTTAATTTTTCAAATCCTTTAATATAATTTAGATTACAATTCAACTAATATTTGGTCTTTTCTAGTTCCTTTCTAGTGGACACTATTTCTTCCTTTAGCTTCCCACATTCCTTTTCCTTCTCTTTCAGCTATTTTAGGAGAGTTTCTTTAATTTTCTTGGTTTCCTCTAACTCTAGTCTCATAGGAATGTGTATGGAATATTTAAATTTACACGCTTGTTCTTCATATTTCACTAATAGATATTTTTGGTTCTTGTTCTTTCTCTTGAGTCTAACTATTTCTTCTTGGGAACTAATTAGTTCATCTTCAAGATATACTTCAAATTATTCTTCATATATTTCAGATTCCATTTACCTTTTGATATTTCTTATGGGTTTATATATTTCATCCACATGTCATTAGGTGAAATGACAAGTTCACATCCAAGATTTATTTATCTTTCGACTCCTTATACTTCTGAATCTAATGTCTCTTTCTATTTGGATTTAATTTCTTGAACAATATGATGATCCTCTATAGCCACGAGTAGAGGTCCTGCTTCATAACTACTAGATGTATATCTATCACTTTCCTCTCACATAATATTTCTTAGTTATGTATTTCCTTTTATGATCATTATCTCCTAGAAATTGATATGAATCAATCAAAATATAATGAAATATATTATTATAACTAAATAGTAGCTTCTCTATGGATTTCAATTCTTCTACATCTTCTTCACCATTAACCTTTTTATCTGTATATGAATTTTTCTTTTGATGATCATCGAGCATTTATGACTAGGGGATCTTTTTCATCATTTGGTTCATCACTTCACCATTCATGGTATTCGATCCATTAAGGGAATTTTGAGGTCTAAAATGGGCCTCCTAAGGAAATTATAAAATAATAGTGGAAATAACAAAATAAGATTTGATTACATCATCAAAGTTTAGAGGGAAAAAAGAAAAAACTACTTTTTCAACTCACATTTTCAACTTATCTCCTAAAGTTTTTACTCAAATTTCGAGCGGGAGTACTTGTTGGATGCAAAATTTGATTCCTCATCCAAGGAGTACCCATGTTGCATACTTTTGATAGACCCTGCTACATGAAAAATGAGAAATACATTAAAAACGTGATTGCAATCACGTTTTTTTATGTATTTCTCTTTTTTCGCATACCAGGGTCCATCGAAAGTATGCAACATGGGTAATCCTTGGATGAGGAATTAAATTTTACAGCCAATGAGTACTCCCACTTGAAATTTGAGTAAAAAATTTGGGAGATAAGTTGAAATTATGAGTTGAAAAAGTAGTTTTATTATTTTGTTATTTTTTAATCGTTTTACCCTTTTACTTAAAAAATGGTGAATCATCCCCCATGGTTGACATTATCATCTTGAATCCTATTGGTTATTATAAATTTTATTTTGGTTGTACATTTCTCTTAGGAGGCCCATTTTAGACCTCAAAATTCCCCTAATGTTCTTTGATTCTTTATTTACTTATTCCTTCTAAGATGACTTCACTATATTTGTATCATATTTAGTGTGCAAGACATCTCCCTTATAGATACATTTCAACTTATCTAACATTTTTTTTTTATTATTCATAATGAAACACCTTATTAGAATTAGATTTAGACATCCAACTCAATATTTCCTTCATGGCTTTTTTATTATACTTATTTTTCTTCTTTCCATCCACTACAGATTTCCATACATCTAAGAAAAGAGTCATTATATAAAACTTTGTTCTTACCTTCTAGATTTCATATTTGATCCATTCAATAATTGTGCTCCTTCTTGGGAAAATCCATCCTAACTAAGCATGGTCCCTTGTGATCTAGCTTCTAGTGGTTAAATTGTTCCTCAATGAAACTGCTCTGATAAAAAATATTGGAAATTAGGTTTATACAGAGAGGGGGATTCAATTAGTATAAAGAGATTTTAACAATCTAATGAATTATAAAACACAACCATAAAACAATAAATATGCACACATTATGGACAAAAGATATACATGGAAACCCATCAAGAAGAAAACCACAAACCTCTTTTGATTATACGAATTTTCAAGAACCAACATAAAATTACATCGTATTTATAGGAACCAACCTACAAGAGACATTAATCCCCTTTTCTTTGCAAGAACTAACCTATTGAAGACACTAATATACTTGATATTTATAGGAACCAACTTAAGGAGACACCAATACCCTAATATTTACAAGCACCAACCTGAAGGAGATGTCAGTTCCCTAATATTTACAAGCACCAACTTTAATGAGACACAAATCCCCTAATAATTGAAAACACCAACTTGAAGGATACATCAATCCCCTAATATTTATATGAAACAAACCTGAAGGAGGTATTGATACCCTAGTATTTATAGGAACCAACCTACACTTCCACTCAGATCCCTTTCTCATATATTTTTTGACTCATATCCAATGGATCTTCATTTAAATTTCACTCAAAAAACAATTTTTTATTTAAGATATGCTTTCCCTCTCTTATCTTTCTCAATGGTAGACTCTATTTCTTTGGTTCTTTGATCCAATTTATCTTCCACCACATCTATGCAACACTATAACCCATATTTCATCTCAAGGTTCACATCTATTATGGTTTTTGCTTTGTATTTCTCCACCTCTTCCCTGATATGATCTATGCATTATACAACAAAAATCCTCCTCTTAATCTTCCATAAACTACCACTTCTCAACTAGTTCACTATAGTACTACATTATCATTTCATTAGAATGCACACATTGCATGAGAAAAATTTCCCTTTTCACTTCGTTTTTTCTTTGTTTTATACTCACAAAATTCAAGGTTTGACCCCAATTCAAACATATTTTATTTTAACAACTTCATTATTTTCTCACTTGAAACTTTAGTTTTTCATCCTTATCACTTGAGCTGGAACCAAGTCTCCTTGTGACCTGGGCATGGTAATTACAAGGGTTAAACCCTATATTCTCTACATACTCTTGGATGTTTGGTGCTCTGGTACCTCATGATATGTCGAATTCCAGTTCTAACTCTTAACGACAATGTTTTTGTTACCCGCCCCAAGCACATACCACACTATTCTATAATTGCTTAAGCATCCTAGTGCTAGTAGCCGAGTATGGGCCCCACGCAAACCATCATTTGGCCATGCCACTGAACCTTAGGTTTTGGACATTTTGACCAAAATGATATACACATAAAAAAATTTCCAAACATAGTTCTGGCATGGATCCCAAGAAATTTAGGTTTACCGAGTCAATCCATGGGGGACAAACCATGAACTACCACTTATTTTTTCTGCAACCTCATTACTACCATATTTTACTTCACTAATTCATAGCAGCTCGACCTTGGGTTTTTGCACTAAACTGACATTCTTGTGCTTAATGCCTTGGTATCTCGTGGATGAACCCACCATAGCTACATCATCTAGCAAGTCACACTTCGTATTAATTGTTGCAACCAATTAAAGCTTTCCATGTGTCTAGACACTCACATGTACCTACCTTGTATCACGTATTAAATTCCCATTTGTGTGGCCAAAAATGCTAGATTTTCATGACATGTGGCATGCACTATAGCTACCTCGACATCAAGCTTTCCGTTCGTCATCCATGTGGACCTACCACATCATAATATTGCCATGTCATATTGCCCTGGGGTCTGATATCCGAGTATAATTAAGTTTCCTTAATCTTATCCTAGTATGTAGTTAATCGTGATTTATTAATCGTTAGTTAATCGTGATTTATTAATCGTTAAGTGACGATTTTCATGTTATAACAAGAAATTGTACTTATTAAATTTTCCATATGGGACCATGCCTATGGGCCCTTCCACCAGTTCCCAACCTATTAGGCGAGCTCATCCTAGACTCCACCTTTTGGGCTTATATTGGTCCCAGCTTCCCAGGGGTGTCTATACCAACCCAATCTCCAATGTTTTGGGCCCTTTTACTGGTACTTTGCTTATTGGGTTTATTTATATTGGATTGAAATCATACAAGTACCTAGCATACGAGGTCAGTCCATACCAACCCAGGCTCCAATCAACCATACCAGAACTTTGACAACGTTGGAACCCACCTAGATCATCCTCATTTTAAACATTATTTTCTCCTCATTCCTTTGGATTTAGAAGAAGTTCCATATACATTTAGAATGGTCTCAGAACAAAGTATTCAACCATGCACCTTTCATTCTTATTTGGACTAGGTAAATAGAGAAGAATGGCCTTCAACCTTAGGTTACCCAAATTGCAACTTCATCCTTGACATGAAGCTAGATAATGTTAATGACAACATGAATAACACTATCAATATCAATGACAACATGCTTTGCATCATACCTTCTAACTTTGACATCAATGAAAACACACACTTAACAATTTTCCAACACATCCAACATAGACCCACACCCATATTTGCATATCCTAAAGGGTATTCACCAACAAATGGCATGGTAGTCCACATAGTGGTTGCTCTAGTCATCGCGAAGTAAGAAATTTGATCAATTGTAATTGTATTTCCTTTATGCAGAATGTGAAGAATAGAAAAGGCTAATGACACATCATAAGTAATAGCATAAAACCAACTACGTATAAGGATAAAATTATATTCAAGCGGAGCATTAACTACTTCTACATCAATTCTGATAGTTTCCCCCCCAACCTCAGTGGAAAATGTAGGGAGAAATATGTTAGGTACAAAAAGTTATGGCATTCAAAGGCTTGTAGTGTGGTGGTGGACTAAATGGGTTTTGAAGAATCGATAGCTTCCCAACATGATGAGGTGGTGATACAAGTGGAGGATCCTTCATCGACAAGAGGGTGGTAAATATCCATATTAAGGAAAAAATTGAGATCTAAGATATGTCATGATGAGATAACCAATACCTACTTGCATCAATGTCAAACATAATAAGGTCATAGTCTAAGGGATCAACCCCTTTGATAGTAGTCCACAAGGTTCTATGGTGCACAGGGCATCTTTGCAAAAATTCCAAAGAAAACATTGAACATGGGGATTAGGATAAATCCTCACCAGTACTAAAGTTTGGGGAAGCTCTAATGTTAGGATCGTGTTTCGACCGATGGAGAACACTCATAGGTGGGCAAATCATTGTCTCCAAAGGCATATCTTTCGAGAGATGTCCAATGGATTGAGTGGAGATGATCAACTCCTTAATAGAAGAACTAATTTCTAGAGTCTCATTGTTTTTCGCTCTTGTATTCTAGTTTACCACCTCGTTTCAAATAAAGAAGTGCGATGAGACTCCTTGAATATTTGACCCTCCCCTGCCCCCAAGGAGAGAAGTCTAGTTTGCAATTATTTGCTGTTGTTAGTTGATGGTAAATAGATTAGTAAAAAAAAGAGTTACATGTAGAAAGTTACTATGCAAAAAAGTGATAAACCTCATCCATACATGACACTCATGAGTATAGTGATCTAATCTCATCCATATATGACACTCATGAGTATAGTGATCTCCATGACATATTTTACAAAAATATATCACTTTTTTTGGGTAGTCCTTCATACCCCACCACAAATGTTAATTTGGGTTTGTTATGTCTCTTAGGCATTCTTAGAAAGATTCTTTTGCACATTACTCTTCTTTTTACCACTAAATTTCTCTTACTTAATTATTCACTAATTTCCCTCTTATTGAATCTCTCGACAAAATACTCCATCAAATTTTACCATTTCCATTCTAAAACAACAATAAATCAATATAATAACTATATAGATCCATTTTAGATCACTGTCACACTTTTAATATTCCTCTCACAATTAGGGTGGACACAAGTCATCTTCTTATTATTGATGTTTGCTTTTTATCATCCTAGCTTTCCAATTATTATCATCCTAGCTTTCCATTTAACGCGTGTGTCCTATTCCAACGATTCATCTATTTTGTCTTTTCTTTTTCTTACTCTTTCAGTGGTCCATTCATTCTAATTCGAATGGGTGACACTTGCCGCATTTTTCTTGTTTCACCACTTTGAACCTTACCTGTCTTAACTCATTCTTTTCGTACAATCTTTTCGTCCATCATCTTTTGTGATGTAAAACCAATCGAATTCTTAAATACTTTAATCACCTCGAAAAATGCATGGACTTTATTTATTAAAGACTAGCCTATTTCATATCTAACCATTTTTAAAATTAAATATAGCTAAAAATGAGGACAATTGTAATTTATTATTTAGTTATAAAGGGACCACGACTTATTTCTTCTCTCATTTCATTATTTTCCAATTTTTAAAAAATATTGATCATTACAGACCCCTTTTTATTCCGTAAGCCAAACTCTATGGTGTACCTCTTTGTCTCTAGAATTTGAACACTTACAAACATTACAATTAAACCATTAAATTAAAGTATTAATGATGAATACATGATTTTATGTTAATACTATATTATATCATATTAAATCAAAATAAATATAACCCAGAATAAGAATATAATATATTAAATTAATCCCAACAAAGAATAAATATGAACAAAAGCCAAATAAATTTTCGTGGTTTAAAATTGTTACAAACATTCTTAATATATGAGTTTATAATAATTTTTAAAAATTTATGTGTTATTTTATTTTATTTAATAATAATATTTTATTTTTAAGATTGTGATTAAGATCAAAATTAAATAATGTATGAAATTTTTTTATTTAGGAGATAAGAGATTTGTTTTTTAAAGTATTTAAATTTTTAAGTTTATATGGGTATATATATTCTAGTGTTTTTTAAATTTGATATTATGATAATTTGTTATTGTAAGTGAGGTTTTTATATAAATATATATAGTTTGATTGGGCTTAATGGTTAAGAGCATATGATTTCTTATAAATATACTCATGCTAGAGTTTCCCATAATCATTTATGATCTAGATTTGATCATTATATTATTTGTCATTCATCTTTGTCCTTTCAGAGTGAAAAAGTTGGAGGAATTAACTCACACAACTATTTTTACAAATGGGTCCCAATTTGGAAAATCAGGGTTTGAAACTTTTCTAAAGCACTTTGAGAGAGGAAAAAATTTTCTATTAATAGATCCATAAAACTATGAAGAAATAAACCCTCATAGTGTAGATTTCGAATTTTCTAATATATTTTTAGTAGATCTATTGTGTTGAACTATCGAGTGGAATATCCAAGAAAGTTTACAAATCAATACAACTCTACAATTTGATCCATATCTTTTCTATATTAGAGATATACTAACCAACACTCTCTCTACTTTTGAGTTGGATAAGAACACAAGGAGCAATATCATATCAAGTGAGTTCATATAGCTAGATAAATATTGAGGGAAAAATGAAATAACATAATGGAGGATATAAACAAGATAAAGATTTTTTATATTGGCAAGTATAAAAAATGGAGTTTAAATTTAATGAAAAAAGAAAAAAGGATATACAAAATGTCAATGAAAAATGGATACCTACAATATCTAATGTTTAAATTGTGAAAGTGTTTTGGGTTAGTATTAGTAGGAGGTTAATTAATGTAATTTTTAGAGGTATTTTCCAATATGTAGTCAAATTAAGGGTATTGTTTAATATGCCATGAAGTGAAGCCCCTTTGGATAAGAGACATCTTTTGTACTTGAACTTCTTTCTCTACATTTGCATATTTCCTTGTGAATTGAATGGGGAGAAGTGTTCTCCTAGAAGGATACAATAAATATTTTAGCATTCACTTGACAATTGATGCTAGGTGCTTATCTGAAGCTTCAACACTCTCCGAGACCAAAGGAAGAGGTGGCTCTTGACATTTTTAATAGGGGAATGGAGAACAAGAGCAGGAGATCCATGAAGCAACGTCAAGGTACAAAGAGACAAGGGATAGTGCAAAGGCAACCCTCAAGTAGAGATTGTAGTTGGGAGATGAGGGAAAAGGAGAGACAAAAACCTAGAAAGAGAGAAGGGAGCAACCCTCCATGAATTAATAAAGAGGTAATTTGGGGAAGTTAGAAAATAAATAAATAAAAGGGCCCACGAGGTGAGATAATAGTAAGGAGTTAAGGTAAAATGAAAGATAACCAGAGATAGAGAGAGGATTGGACATCCAACCACCAAATTGAATAATGCAAAACAAAACATGAAGGGAAGTTATAAAGAGGAAAGGAATCTTGGACCCAACAAAAACTCTAGATTCTTAATACCACACAAAATATGAACCCTCTAGACAAATTAAAAAAAACTAGAAGGAAAGAAAATGTCTAATTAAGAACATGGCCATCCATTTTTGATGGGCAGCCTAAAGTCACCAAAGTGTAATTGCCCATGGATATGGGATGAAAAAACTTATCTTTTCCACAAACAAAACCAATTGTGGAAACATGGCTTACTCTAGGTATAGAAGTCATTTAATCTATAAATTGGTTGGGTACTTGGGTGTGTGCTACTATCTCATAAACATAGACTATCATGAATGCTCACCAATGATGAAAAAAAATAATCTTCTAAGACAATCTCAAAACTTTATATATATATATATATATATATATTAATTAAATCTACAAAATTCATTACAACTATTTCCACTATACTTCTAACCATAGACTAATCTAAAAAAATTAAACCATAAATCTTACATATATAATCCTTAATATCAAACGATGACCGATCAAATTATTTATTATATAATATATAAACTCAACAATAAAAAAGAACATTATTTAAATTATATATTATAAAATGAAACATCTTATTAAAACAAACTTACAACTTAAACAAATCTCTTTTAAAGTTTAAATCAACTTTATCAATTTAACAAACAGCTTTTAAATTTCATTTAAAATTGATTTAAAACTATCGAACAAAATTCACCCAGAAATATCACCACAAAAATTCCAAAACTTTAAACACTTAAACTAAGATTATACATTCAGGATAAATTTTTGTTACAGCTTATGACCACTGAAAGCGTAAATAAACTTATTCCCCATTCTGAAGGACTCTGTGTCACGTTTGAACTGACGTACGGATTCTGAATGACGTTGAACGTACATGAACCGAAACAACGGAACCATTTTGTGATGACAGTTTCAATATAATTTGAAAATAATATTTCCATTCCAACGATTTTGAAAAGCCGTAGTCTACAGGACCTTTCAAGGCCTTATTTTCAGGTCAATAATTTTTTTTTGAAATCTCAAATTTGAGTGCGAAATTTTTCATAACTTGAAATCACAGAGTTTATTTTCCGCCATCCAAAGACCTAAAATATTTTCATAATGTTGAATTTATAACTTAAAAAATGTAATGTTTGAGTTTAACTAAATTACTTTTCAGTCTTGAAAATCATGGAAATTTAGGTAAGATTTTAAGAAAATCTTACAGAGATTTTTGTAAATTCATGTTATAACTATCAAACTTTAATATTTTAGGTGTTCTGGAAATGAATCCATTTCTACTATCAAAATTATAATTCAAACACTGAAATTACCATTAACCCCTCTAAATATTACCATTCACCCTTCTGAACCCAAAAAAAACTATTAACATCACCGAATGAAAGAACTTTTTCCTATTCCGCGAGTGAACAGTAGGAACTATTAATATCACCGAATGAAAGAACTTTTTCTGATTCCTCGGGTGATTAATAATGTCCATGGGAAATGAGCAATAACTACGAAAAAATAGGCATCTCAATGTTCATCTTTTAATTGTCCTTCAAAGGCCTGGAACGTACAGATCAAGATGGAAGGTAAAGGATACAAGCTGCTGCTTTTATGTCCTTGGAGGACACTGCCGGATGATGATGACGATAGATGCATGTGAATATGATGTTTATGGCACAGAGATGGTCCTCTGGAGTTTTGCTACAGGAGACAATGGGGAAAGTCAGTGCTGCACATTGATAAACAGCGTTAATCATCAGAAATAAAGGAACTGAGATTACGGTGCGCCAGCTTAGATTTCTCATAATAGCATCATAAAGAGTTTATCAGAAAGGGGAACTGAAGTTACGAGTTTTTCAGAACTGTAACATGGTATTTTATTTTTGTTAGACCTGAATATTTATCTTCGTGCTGGCGTGTGACCGTATCTGTCTACAGAGATAAAAAGAGTAAGGGGATCGAAAAATGCAGGAACAGAAAAGGCCACAGGACATGTGAGGGATGCAAGTAAATATGATGGAAGTGCTGCCATATAAGAGGAACGGAATGTATGTACTTTTTATTTATGGCAGAAAAAGCCAAATGACCACTTAATTATCAGGGATTCGCTAATGGATAGAAAACCAGGCTTCGAGTTAGGTTTTGGAAACTTAACCAGGGCCTAAAATTTTTCTCTATATTTAGAACCCTTAGCCCTGACAGCTGTCTAAGCTACAACGTTAAGTTCGAGAGTTTAGTGATAGCGGAGTTCTTTTTGATGGGTAAACTCACATAATTTGCTAATGAAAAATCATAATTTTGATCCTGAATGAAACTTTGTCACAAAAAAGTTTGGCATTGTTTATGGATGGTAAGTTCTTGTTGGAATCCGTTAAAAAAAATTAGAGAATTAGATAGTTTGAGCATTTGAATCATTTTTTAATGGTGGAAATGGATTCAGCATCTTCAAAAACCCCTGAGCACCCAAAATCCTGAAATTTGACAACTATAATCTAGATTTTCAAAGATTTTTGCAAGAATTTCTAGGTTATTTTATGAGTTTTTTAGACTGGCTAAAATTTTTGACATTTTGTATAAATTTCTATATTCTATTTATTAATTTCTTTTTATAATACAAATATTTATATCATAAAAAGTGGTCTATATTGGAATTAGGTTTGAGGAATTTGATTTTTAAATAAACGAGTGGACAAAGTTTGATTTCAAAAAAAAAAATTTGGTCAAATACATCCTCCCATGGATGATATGAAAATTATTTTGGACAAATTTTCAGTTTAAAATATATAAGCATGTTGGAATGAAATAGTTTAGTTTGGTTACTAGTGTGTCACTTTAATATCTCAATTGATAAAAATTATCACAGATCTAGCAAACTGGATCTAGAAATACAACCTTTTATTTATATTATTAACTGGAAACAAAGATACATGCCCATACAAATAAAAATGGAGCTCTTGCAAATGGCATGCATGGCTCCTCATTAAACACCAAAATAAGACATTGAAACACAATAAGATAGATAAACCTGAATGATCCAAATCCAAGTGGAACTAGCCACGTCTCAAGAAAAACAAAATAAGATAGATAAACATGAATGATTGAAATGCCTATCTTCTGTCTTTTTTTAAAGGTTTGATGGACTCTCTAGAACCTTATTTTATTATTTTCCCTGAAGGCAAATACCATGGGCTTATACCATGGGAAAGTACCACGGTAAATACCATGGATAGATTCCTTCCATTTTGACCAGATCAAGAAAGGAAATATTACAGTCTAAATACCATGGATAGATTCCTTCCATTTTGACCAGATCAAGAAAGGAAATATTACAGTCACGCCAATCCATATTGTGTGCCACACTTTGTCACTAGACAAACAAAAATTTCATTTTCCATACATGCTACCATTTATTTATAAAATATGTGTCATTTTACATTAAAATAAGATGATCCTAAGGTTTATATCAATCACATTTATTAATGTGGTTGTGGAGAATAAATGTTATGGGAAGAAAGAATCTGTTATCAATGAGATGAAAAGAACTCTTTTACATTTCCTAACTTGTCAAATCCATTATAATTTTCAAAATATTTGTCATACTACCAACTTACTTAACCTATTAAAACAACAAAAGTATAATAATATGTTGAACACTTCTCTCATTTCTCTTGAAAAATACTCACTTCTCTTGAAAAATAAAAATAATATGTTTAAAAAATTTCTATTAATTTCCTACTTCTTAAAATCTTATAAACCATATTATTCTTAAAAGAATTTAATGCCTTCAAAACCTGTAACTCCTAACAATCGGATTTTCTCTTATGACTTCGAAACCTGTAACTCCAATAATTGATAAAAATCCGAGGAAGTTTGTTAAAAAAAAGCCCAATAAGAATATAGGATCTGGTTGCTACATATAGCCTTTTCCGAGTTATATAAGAATAGGTAGGTAAAATAAGACGCCAGTGGGATTCTGCTTCTGTCCGATGAGGATGTCGTCCTGTCGTGGCTGGGCCATGCTCATACGGGCAACAAATATACCTAATTTCTCCAGAATTGAACAGAGGAGCACTCTTTCGATTATTCGTCCCGTATTTACAGTCGATTGAGATTCGTTCAGAGATTTTACCCTCTCCGGCCCAGCTAAAAAGTTTTTTCTTCAAAGGGGAAAGCGTGTTCAGAAGTCATAGCAAGTTGCAGAGCCAAGGAAAGGGAATTGGCTACTGTAATTACTTCGCTGCAAGGCCTTACTCTGGCAACATCCATACACACTCAATCGACCTCAACTGTTCAACCAAACATCCCCATCGTTTTCAATGACTTTGGGGGCGTTTGGGGGGATTTTAAACTGGTTTTTCGGGAATTGCATAGACTTCCATTAACCTCCGAGGGAATACAAGGAAATTGCTGCGACGTAAGCTGCTGTTCAGACAACTAACAGAATAAAATCTTCCCATTCACGATTGAGTCACAGTTCTTGATCCCAGAATGCACGCAATCCCGAGCAGTGACTGACACACACTAAACGTATAGAAACTATACTGTGCGCTACCTTATCCTGTACACTAAAATTTAAACTTTGCTCCCAGAACTCGGTTTTCAGGCAGGCTGGTGACAAACAACGGAACGTCCTGCGGTTAAGGCAGTGCAGCACTGATAAAGAACACGGGTGACGTTAAGAGTGTTACCAAAATACAAAGCAGACTGAGTGTCCCGATGTGATAGGGAGTATGGTAAGCGTGTAGCAGTAGAAGCGGATTCTCTGCTCGTAGTACGATTAGAAGTTTGTATGATTAAAGTTTATTTGCGATTTTAATTTTATAAATGATAAAACCCTAAGTAAGGAAAATTAAAAACTCAACTTTTTCCTTGTCAAGTTCCAACCCAAAAAAACTCTACTCTCATACTTCCAGAGGTTCACTTCCAAACCCAACAAATCTGTTTACTTCCTGTATTGCCAGATTCGAAGTTCCAGAGGTTCTTATATTGCCAGATTCGTACTCCCAAAGGTTCCTATGTTTCCAGATTAGAAACCCCAAGGGTTCCCATATTGCCAGATTAGAAGCCCAGAGGTACCCATATTGCCAGATAAGAAGCTCAGAAGTTCTTAAGGCTAGATTGAATTCGAGGTTTTTGTGAGTAAAATTATTTAAATAACTGGTTTCAAATCCACTAATGTAATTCATCATGTAACAGGATTAGATTAGAAGTCATCATCAAGAAGATTAGATTAGAAGCTTAGTGAAAAAAATAGAGTTACAATAAGTTGTTGTTGATGTGAAAGCTTTTTCAACCCTCAAGAAATCTATTATATAAATGAATTGATTTCCGACACATTTCAAACCATCATGTAAGAGGATTCTAAGCCATCAGAAGCCATCATGCAATACTATTAGATGAGAAGCCATCATCATCAAGAAGATTAGATCAGAAGCCCAGAGATAAAAAAAAAAATAGGGTTACAAGATTAGGTTGTTGTTGTTGATGATGTGAAAGCTTCTCCAACCCACGGGCAAGGTCTGCTAAGGCAATGGAGTCCTCGACATTTCTACAGTGATGTGAAAGCTTCTCGGACCCACGGGCAACATCTGATAAGACAATGGAGCCCACGACATTTCCATCATAATTGGTTGCGATCCAGCCTATGGCCGTCGGGTGTTCCCTGAACCGGAGACAGTCAGTGTTTTGCCATTCCAATAAACTGGTGCAGCGCCGTGAGGCACCGCTTTAATAATTTCGGCTTGACAAAGTGATGGGTTTTTGCTGAGCTGAAGGGCTGAAACGATCATCCGAGTGAGGACGACATATCTGGACTGTGGACGATTTTCTTCGAGTAGGTGTACTTGTTCTCCTCCGACTCATCATTTCACTAGTTTTGGTTAATCGACCTAAAAGTTTTAATCCAACCTGGCTACCCACCCTCTGGGGCCCTTTCCTGCTTTCTGCTCTGGACTTTGGAGTCTTCAAGTATCGATCCAGGGACCCAATTTTTTGGCGGGTCGAAACTCATACCACTCGTCGCTTTGGGGATTCTGAGATAGAGACTAGAGAAAAAATCGATCCATAAGCTTATTGTCGGATCTATTTTTCTATTTTTCCCGTCCGCTGCCGACTCCATCTCTCTTCCTTGGACTGTACAGCCGAAGATTCCAACATCAAGCTGAGTTTTATGATAACGGCATGTCGGGGGACAGACCCGCAGAAAATCCCGCACCAGCGCCGGGTCACTTTGCACTTGCACCCATAGTGAATCAATGTTTTTTCGCCCGGAAAGAGGCTCACCAGATTCGGCACAGTCCAAATTATCGTAATAGGCGCAAGCAAATGCGGGGATCAAGACGTGTGTTGGCTACCATTGTTCACATAAATCTGGCATTGATCGTTTGCGCGATGCTTGTAACAGGACGGGTCACCGTACAAAGATCTGTCGGTAAGTATGCAACAAATGCCTTGCTACAGCAATTCATCGTAGCTAGCAGAAAACCATTTTGCAATCAAATTGAAATCCTCATAATCCAGGTTGTATATTGACTATACATTGTTCTAGGGTTTCGATTAATTAGGTTTTCAAATTTCAATTTGCATTCCAGTCTTATTGGGCAATACAATCGTAGCAAACAGAAACAATTCAATCAAATTTGAGATCCCCAGCCGTGAGGATACAGCCATGAGGATACGTTAATTATGCTAGGGTTTGTATAATTAGGGTTTATGATCAATCAATTGCAGTATTTCGCGGTTATTATGTAACCCGTCTCTTCACATTCAACCCCTTCAGTGCGTACTACATGACGAGTGATACTACCGCTGAGAGATATTGAAATCGAAGCTTACAATCCCAAATCGAAAAATCTAGAATTGTTTGCATACTAGGGTTTAATTACTAGTACCTCTATTATCAGAATTTGATCAGGGTTTTGACTGCCATACTATTTCTCTGAGCTTGTCCGGTTCTCTAATGCCTTGACCATATTTTCAAATAATTCTTTATTATATATGATTCACATGTTGCGTGAAGGGTTCAGCGAACCGTGTCCAACAGTACCCTCCCTGCATGATGTTACTTGCTTAAATCTCGGTAGCAGAATCTGAATTTCTTGTACGCAACATATTCCGTAAATTCTCTCTGAAACTCATTGCGTAGCGTAAGAAAAAAGTAACAGTCAGCCATGATAATCAAATATAACCCTTTTGGTTTATTTTTAAACTCACTATAACTATTCATAACCTATTTCTGAACAAGTTAGACAGATGGAGGCATATAAGTTTTCTGCTACTAGCCTGTCTGTGAACTAATGGCTACTTCTACAGGAATCTCTGCACAATCGATTAACCTAATGGACAGCAGAGGAAAAAAGGGGCAGGTAATTTATCATAGAAAAGTAAATTTTTGGTATCTATTTTATATAAACCTGGCTTTGACTGTGAATTAGTAACCATTTCACTTTAAATTGTTTTGACACAAGTACTTTCTCTCTATCCAGCTCTGTGAAACAGGAGCTTCTGATGAAGATAGGCTAACGTTGGTATTGAGCTTCTTGAAACGTTGTGTGCCTCAAATTGCTGGAGGGGAACAGATTAAAACTAATCACAACATGAAGAAAAGAGAAGAAAGGCGACTAAATGGACCTGGTTCCTCCCCCCCGTCATGCAAATCAAAGTGTGGAAGATGTGTGCCATGCAAACCTGTTCATGTCCCCATCCAGCCTGGTAGGAAGAGGACTTTCGAATATTATCCAGAAGCCTGGAGGTGTAAATGTGGTAATAAACTCTACATGCCTTGATTATATTGCTTTTTATAATCTTAATTCCCTTGTAATATCACACTGTGCGGCTATATTCTGGCATTGTCATGCATGAACATAGGAAAATAATACTAGTGATTGCACCCGAGAGAAGTAAAGATCTACAGAAATGGGCTGTCAGATTCTGAGTTCAGTGCAAGTCAAGTACTATAGTGGTGATCAATGATATTACGAAACATACTGATCAACCGTGCTTACCGCACTCATATCATTCGCCTTACCCAATTGAACTAGTCCTTTCACTGGACAGGAGAATGATTTGACGTTGTTTATTTCATTCAATATAAATTGCTATTACCTAGGGTTACTATTTGATTGTTTATCATTTCCACTTTGACGATGGTATTTGTACTGTTTTGCGTAACCTGTTCAATTTATCAAATGTACTACTGCACATATATCTCCATTCCCAGCCCGCCTCCAACACTTCTCCACAGATTGATTGTTTAGCCAATCATTAAATTTGTGAAACTCACTGCATTCTGGTCCGCTGAACTTTTTCTGCTGTTAATATCATATATGCCACTTTGATGGTTAATGCGATTAGACGTACAGAAAACATGCCATTACGAATCACTGTCAAGCCTCGCATGGCTCCCTCTGATTCAGCCGTATTTCATCACCAGCCTGGAAAGTTTGTATTGATATTTCACAAGACTCACAAGCCAAAATGTATCTAAATGAAAATAGATGCTATATGAATATTTCACAAGACCTTATACCATGACAAATTGAAACTAGATGCTATAAAACTGTGGAACAGGGAGCGGGTGGATATGCATGAATATCTCACAAGACCCTAGACAATGACAAATTGAAACTAGATGCTATAAAATTGTGGAACAGGGAGGGGGTGGATATGCAGGTACAAATTAGATATGGTACCATAGAAGGTAGTGTAAGTTGGGACTTATCCCACAATTCATCGTTGAAAGGTCAAATACTTTGGACCTTAGCATCCATTTCTTTGACAGAAATTTGGGACTTGGTATCTCACCCTCATCTGTGAGGCTTATTGACGTGGGAATCTCACACTCGGTACGAAGACTTAAGGCTTGGTACTCGTTCTTTTGATAAGAGTCTCGGAATTCAGTATTTCACTCCTTATTGAAAGGTTAAACACCATGAGTTTGGAATTTTGATTTTGTTATTTACTTTGGAAGTATGTAATTATTTTTCGAGATTGGAATTTGGTTATTATTAAAAAATTTAATATTTTGAAGTTTCGTATTTTTTTATTTTCTTTGAAATTGAGTTTTTAATGAAAATTGAGTATTTTACTTTTGATTCTAGTGTCACTTTTTATTATTGAAAAATTGAAAATTTTGAAATTAGAAATTTAACATTTTTATTTTTTATTATTAAAGAGTTGAATATTTTAGATCATCTCACCCTTACCTTTTAGGCTTATTAACTTGGTAATCTCACACTTTCCCTCTCAATCTAATCGATTTGGGCATTTCACACTTTACCTCTCAATTAATTGACTTGGACATTTCACATTCAATTTTAAGGTTTAAATAGTTTTTGTACTAAGAGTTTAGAAAATGAGTATTACTTTTTATTATTAAAAGCTCTAATATTTTGAATTTAGAAATTAAAAGTTGAATATTTTGTATTTTAATAATCATTCTTATTATTTTGGTGATGGATTTTATTTTATTTTTAATGAGTATTTCTTATTAATTTGATTATAGAGTTTATTTTGTTTCTAAATTTTTAATAGATTATTATTTTTTAAATTATTAAATATTTAATATTTTGAAATATAGTATTTTTTGAGTTTCTTTAGAATTGAGTGTTTTTGGAAATTGAATATTCCACTTTTTATTATTAAAAAATTATTATGAGTTTGAAAATTTAAATTTTTACTTTCTGTTATTAAAATATTAAGTATTTCCAATTTTACTAATAATAATGTTGTGTATGTTAGATTCAAGTAATCATAATCAATCTTTAATAATTGGTTCTTCATTCTTATTTTTTAATAGAAATTAGAATTTGGATATCATTCTTTATTATTAAAAAAATTAATAATTTGAAATTTAGTGATTGAAGTTTTTAGTATGATATGATATTGTTATAATTAAAATTAAATTCAAAAATTTGAATTATTTTATTATTTTATTATTTTTTATATTTCTTATTTATGAATTTTTTTTTAAAGATATATCATTTTTGTAAATACAAATATTATTTAAATAAAAAAAATTATTTATTTTGTTACCAAAATTTTAGAGGTAGATTTTGACTTATTATCCAAGTTCAAAAATATATTTGAAAATAATATCTTAAAATTATCACATTTGAATTTCTCATACCAACTTTGGAATATTACTTAGATTTATTATTATATAAAAGAAAAAGAACTAACAATTCTTTCAATCTTACTAATAAAATTAAATGATAAAAAAATATGTAAAAAATAAAATGTAATAAATTTTGAAATTTTATTTTAAAATAATACTTATATATATATATATTATTCAAATTTAATAAAAGTATTTTGAGTATATTTAATAAATTTAATTTAAAATGAGATGATATACCTTTTAAATTCTTTTTATTTAAAATGTTGCTTTTTATTATGAGAATAATAAGAAAATATTTATCGTTAGAATAGTTATAAAATGTATTCAATTATTAAAATAACAATAAAATGTATTATATATTTTCCTTTTCATTGATGTAGTTAGAAAATATATAAGGAGAGAATTTAAAATAAAATATTATATTGATTGAAATATATTTAAAAAATAAAAATATAAAATATTTTTTTATATTAATAATATTTTTTTAATTTATTAAAAAATATTATTATTATTATTATTATTATTAATTATATAAATATAAATATAAATAATATAAGTAATAAAGAATATATATTTAAATACGTTTTATATATAGATAAAAATAATATTTTTTCTGTTTAATCACATTATTAGGATTTGGTCGACGTTTCGAACCAGCTAATGTGGTTCATCCTTAGGACAAGGTGGAGAAACAAGTCGATCTTGATGAATAAATAGTGGAGGCGTTGAAATTTAGTTAGGAATAAAATTTTTATTAATAAATTAATTAATAAATAAACAATTTTATTAAAGAGGGTTAAAAATTTATTAAAAATAATTTTTTTTTTAACCTTCAATAAAATTTTTTATTTTATTAATTAATTTATTAATAAAAAAATTTAATTCCTAACTAACTTTCAGGGCAATGATGCATCTCCACCTTGTCCTGATGATGAACGACATCCTAATAATGTGATTAATCCGAAAGAAACTTGTATCTACATTATGGATTTTAATCTACATTATGGATCACAAAAGTCTTAGATCAAACATTTTATATACATTATATATGTATTTTAAATTTTCATATGTTTAACAGTTTTGAATGATTTCAACACAATTATTGAATTTATTTATTATTTATCTATGTAAATTTAATAACATATCTAATTTACACATATTTATAGTAATATTTGTTTTACTCACTAAAGGATTATACAATATGGTTTAATATTTTCTTGATTTTTTCCCAAGAAGATTCTAACTAGTAACTCTTCATATCACAAAGTGATTTAATAGTACATCCAATCACCCTCTATTCTACTCAACTGTAGCCATTAAAAATTCTGGACCCTGATCCCTATGTCTAGGGTCAGCCAGAAACCCTAACCCCAAGGATGTTGAGATAATTAAACATGCGACCTCTCAATGGCAAGGGGGATTTGACTAGGGACTCAACCAATTGAGCTAACCCTTGAGACTTGAAGTTATATATATATAATTTTGACCTAGAGGGGATTTGAATCTTAAATATTATGTTTTACCTAATATTTCATAACACCAACAATTTGTGTTTTTTGTTATTTCGTTGTCATTTTATTTTACTGTAAAAATTGATTTTTTATTTTATTTTAAAAATTGTGATATATTTGTAAAAATATATGAATTTATGATATGACATTCATTAATCTTATTAAATGAACATAGTTAATTTTTTATAAAACTTAATTGATTTACAAATTTCATCATTCATGTTTTTTTTCAATATCTTAAGTATTGAATTATTTAATTATTACGGAGCCCAAACACACTTAATAGTGTTTTGAAACACTTAGTTCTTTACACATATTTGGGGAGATGCCCCCAACCATTACCAAAAAAACTTGCATTCAGTAAAACAAGCACAAAAAAAAGGCTTGCTTCATTTAAAGGATAAGTGTGCAAACAATATATTGTACATACATATGAACATAATGACATCAAAATTATTGTTGTCATTGGTGGCATGTTTTTAAGAATTGAACTATACAATTTATTTCATAGCATTTAAAAGTGGTTAAGTTTGTTTAAAAATATTAGAATGGTCATCATGGCAATTTTTTTTTTTTTTGGGGCAAGATTGCAAGAAATTGGTTGACATAAATATTGTTATTGGAGAAAGTGGGTTTTATTCGCTTAGAGGAGGCCTTTCTCGCTATAAATTGTGTTGAAATTTATTGGGATGTTTTCTTATATGGTTTAGTATATTTCTAATTAGTATTGGGATGACATGTTTATAATTTATGTGTATTTTTTAATGCATTTCTTATATATTTAGTTTAGTTAATAGTAAGTTCAAAACGCCGATTATTAAAATAACCAACACTTTGTGGGAAGTCTAACTCACAGTTCTAGATCATAGTGTAACGAATCATGCAACAAAAAACATTAGGATATTAGATAGTCTTGGTAAGATAAATCTTATAATAGTTTTGGGACCAAACCCAACATAAAAGAGGCATAGAGTTTTCACTAAATGATGAAAAAGGAGTGACGAAGATGCCACCAATATGAATCTCAACCGCTATTTGGATGGATGGAACACTAGAACATAATGGGGGTAAAAATGGGAAGGAAGAAAGAACACATCAGCAAATGAGGATATAAAAGGAAATACCCTAGGAGGAGTTTTTGGTAGCTTATAATGAAACTCTTGATGGAAAAAAAAACACAACCAATGCTCAAATGGAATGTGATAAATATGATTTTTTGATGGGTATACAGATAGAAGTGATCATTTATTTCTTCTAGAGTTGCCTTGACAAGTAGAGAACAAAGTAAATTCAACAAAGAATAGGAGATTTTCGAAGGATCCATAAGAGGATGAGTATTAACAAGGTGTCAAAGATGTGAAAATGAGTCAAGATTTCATTTCTTGGTAAGATGTCATGAAGATATTGTAGATGTTTATGTATATTTGGATGAAACCCATCAAAATTTACAATACTAAAGGAGATGAAGTAGATTAAAGGAGAAGGAATGTTTCAATATGATGTTAGAATTTGAAACATGATTGAGAAAGTTAGATATGCATGTAAAGGTGATGAAAAGTATTGGTATATTGTAGGCCTACTCATAAGTACAATTCAAACAAATGTAAGAACAATATACCTAAAGAAGCATAATGATGTTGTATATGTAGACATTCAAATGGGGAAAGAAGAAAAAAATGACAATACGCATAAAATTAAATAAAAATAAGAACATAATTAAAGAGTGGAAAAACTACTAAGGTATAACTAAACAAGATGCCCAACATGAAACATCACTAGCCCATGGAAACATAGGATTAACAACCTAGATAAATAGGAGGGGAGTATAGGAACAAGAAAGACTGGTAGACTTAATTTTTTTCTAGACAATAACAAATTGAAGCACGCATGGAATAATTTCACCAAAAATTATAGGAAAAAAATGGACCCTACAAACATATGTACTCGAGAGAAAACAAGAGAAAAACATCTAAAATTATGAATTCCACCAAAAACAATATCTCTACATCTATAGGTTCAAAAAGAACCAATTTATCACCTTAAACTATAGATGTCTCTTGGAGGGAATAAAACATGTAAATGCTATGCCTATGGCACTTAAGGACACATAATCAACACCTACATTTTTTAAATTCTAGGGAGTGATAGTATATTAGAATTATAGATAGGAGAATCATAAAACTAAATAAAGGCTAGTATTATCCAATGAATTTTGGGAAAAAAATATAAAATGTTTATATTACATGATAGTTGTAACCAAAATAGGCTTCAATTTGCAAAAGATGTGAGATTGCAAAGGTCACATCGACCACAATTCAATGTAGAATATAACATAGATTTCAAAATTTAGGAGAAAAGTTATGAGGAAGTTCTTCTAGAAAGAAGGGATTAGAAGAGAACCAAATAAACAAATTATGGAAAGAAAAAAATGATGCTTATACCTTAGATCTAATTAATTAACTTAAGTGATTGGTCATGAATAAGTAGTACCTAAATCAAGATATTTTTTAAATGGTCATTTAATACCAATGGAGCCCAGGAATCTAACCTTAAAGAAAATTATGTATACAAAATTAACTCTAATTTTCAAAAATAATTACAAATATTTACAATTCTAAAGGGAAAATAAATAAATGATGTAGGAGTAAATCCCATAAAAGAGATGAACATCATCTCCTTAGGAATTTGGGAAGGACTTGAGAATCCACAACTTAAATAGAGTAAGATAGTGATCCACATGGACAACCATGTTATTCACGCTTGCTTAGTTGGGATGATAGTAATGGAAATTTGCAGCAATGATATTAAAATATGGGAGACGTTTTAACCATTGGAATTTCTCAAGGAAGCGTGAAAAGTTTTATTTGGAAGAAATTCCAAAAAGACTTAAATAGAAGAACAATCGATGAAAACTTGACCTTACAGGTAATATTGGAAAAAATACATCAAGTAATAAGAGGACACAACTCGCAATAAGATGAAAGAATGGTGTTTATAGTATCAACACTAAAAAAATACAATATCTACAAATCAGTGGTAGAATTCAAGGGAAATACAACGCTAGATTATCTAAAAAGGCCATAGGTAATAGAAATACAACTAAAAATATAGATTTATAAAGAGAAGGGGAAGAATCCTAATAACTAGGAGTAAGAA
Source organism: Pinus albicaulis (assembly GCA_034641835.2). NCBI lineage: Eukaryota > Viridiplantae > Streptophyta > Pinopsida > Pinales > Pinaceae > Pinus > Pinus albicaulis. The sequence goes on from CM076582.1 coordinate 1,024,798,587, forward strand.
ATTATATGTATGAAAAGGTAGAAAGGGAAGCAATCGCACTATTTCAAGAATTTATAGATTTATTTTTCATATACCTATTTTGAGTTTGCAAAAAGGGTGAGATCATAATGACATGACAAACAACAATTCAACGTAGAAGGCAAGATAGATTTCAAACTTCAAAAGAAAAAATTATGGAAAGGAAACGATAAAACTTTGATCTAATTAAGTGATTACCCCCCACCGCGGGTGATAATACATGCCACTTGGGTCGAGTATGAGCATAATTCATGTATTTGATAATCGTTTGGAGATTTTCTTGCGCAACTCCCACAGTCGACTGACACGAATGGATTTGTTATGTCCCCAGTAAATAATTTGGCAAAGTGACATACTCAATTTTGCAGTTTTGGGTTGAAGAGTCACTCACTTTATTTTCGGAGAAAATAAGAAAATAAACTTTAGATAAAAAGGAAATATGTTTGGTTAATTGGAATTTGGGGACCATCAAAAAGGGAAATCAACCCCCCTATGAGAAATGCATTAGGAGAAAGAGAAGAAAGAGGAAGAGTTAAAACTTGTTGAGAAAAGGGGACCCACCAAGGAGAAAGGGACCAACATATATAAATAGAAAAAGAGGTTTCCATTTTGGCATATTTTTCCATCTATTGTTTGATATCGAACACTATTAGAGGTTGTTGAGCACAAGAGTTTATTTGGAGAAAATTCATTATATTGTAAGTTCTAGGTTTTTGCAGGCGATTTTGTATTGATCAGAGAGGATATTGGAACCAAATTTTAGAGTTGTGATTATGTCTATTTACTAACCCACTGAAAATTTCTCTCTTCCATGACCTGCACAGGGGATTATAGGTAGGAATTTCATGGAGATTTGGAGCTAGTGTTTTGTTGGGGTTTTTAGCTAGAAAAATGTTGCTATTTCCAAAGGAAATTTAGTGAATAATTTCTTATCTATTTGCAAGCATATTGAGCTATTATATTATGAATTTTATCTCTAGATAGATCAAGATGCATAACTATTTTTTTGGGAAATTCACACTTTTTAAGGCACTCCGAGTGAGTTGGAATTAACTTGAAATATTTCTGGGTTTTGTTCGACTGGGTGTGATGAGCCTACAATTAATATTTTAGAATTTTTGTATCATATTTGAGGGTAAAAACTGTATTTCACCTCCGAAAACAACAACAAAAATTTCTGGGCAAAGAATATTATCATATTAAGCCATTTTTAGCTGGGATTTTCCCCATTATTCACCTAGGTTTTTGCATGCTTGCATTTACAAACCTAAGTTCCATTTTATAGATATGATGTACTCATATTTCCAAATTAATACAATGTATCAGATCTTTGGCTCCATTATTTGTGTTTATTGATTATGGTTGTGTTAGCAGAATTTTAATTTTTGTTGGAGTTATTGCATGCATTTGATATTCGCTATTAATTCCTAACTAGGCCATTAACATCTAAAAAGACAAAAGATTGCAGATTATGTTCATGATTTTGGAGGACCAAAAAATCCTCAATGGGGAGGAATGATCCAGGTGGCTCTAGAAACACTCAGTGATCAAAGAGGGTTCAGGAAAAACTAAAAAATAAAATTTCTTGGATTAACATGAAGCTAAGGTTAAATTGAAGATATCATCACAAGCTTTCCAACAGTGCAAATGACACCTCGATCTGACATCGTATACGAAATTTATGGTCAATCAAAGTTTTGGTCAACTAGGCTTCTTCGCTAAAGTTAGTAGAGCGCCAAATAAATTTGGAAGCTCGGATAAATCTGGGGGAGCTGCTAAATTTGGCAGAAATTAACGAGGCAACAATTTGGCACTTTGAGACCACTATTTATAGTGGCCAAAACTGGCGAATTGTCGCCTATTTAATTTTTCTAGTGACCCCAAAATATCGGCCGACCAATTTTGTCAATATCTTAAAAAAAAAAAACTAAAAAGAAAAAAAAAATTGGCCAACAACGCAACAAAATACTGCGAACCATTCTATCGGGAAGGTAGGCTTAACAAGTAACGTAGAATTTTTTAATTTAATATCATATTTGTCACTCAACCAGAAGGGAATAGAAACACTGAACCCAATGCAGAGGTAGAACCCGATCGGGTATGGAAACCAAGGAGTGGAACCTTGACGCAAGGGAATATGCAAGGAATCTAAAAGATTCCCTCGGGGCCAATTTTTCACAGTGTTAGAATTATGCCGAGTTTATACTCAAATTAATCAGAATTTTGTAGGGAACATGATGATGTAATTAGTTTCCTCATCTTAGCAGGATATCTTTAGTCAAATTGCAGAGAGAAATATTTGTGGAATCATGAGGAATCTAAAAAATTCCCTTAGGGCCAAATTTCCATAGTGACAAAATTTTGTTGAGTTTATACTCATTCTTCTCAAAATTTCACAAGGAATGCAATAGTGTAATCAATTTCTTCATAAGAGCGACATATCTTCAATCGAATTACAAAGAGGAATCTTTTGAGAATTATGAGGAATCTAAAAGATTCCCTTTGAGCCAAATTTTCACATTGACAAAATTATGTCGAGTTTATACTCAATATCAGTTTTTTCACAAGGAACATGATGGTGTAATCATTTTCCTCATATGAGCAATGAAATTATAGTCAACCTACAACAAATAATCTTTATGGAATCTTGGAGATTCCTTGGAGGCCAAATTTGCACAGTTTCAGAACCAGACCAACTTTATACTCATTTTACTCAGTTTTTTGCAAGGAGCAGAGTGGTGAAGTCATATTTTTCATTTGAACAACAGAATTCCAATCAACCAGTGAGAAAGAATATTTAGGGAATCTTTGAGATTCCCGAGGGTATTGATTTTAACCAAACCAGAAAGGGACCAAGTTTACAGTTATTTGACATGATTTCATGCCAGGAATTCAATGGTGTAGTTCAAAGCTTCTGTAGAGGTGCACATTTTCATGCCATCCTCGGAAGTGGAGGTATAAGGTGTCCTTTTTACATGCGTGTAATTTAATTTCACTGAATATTAATGAAAGTGACCTTCCCACTTTGAGCAGAGCCGGAAGACTTAGCCCACAGTGGGTGAGCTCCATTATCACCCTATTGTGTCTATGTTTTTCATTGTGGTATTTATGTTTCCCATTCTTTAAAGCATGCACATGTGGTTTTTTCATACTCTTTCATATGCAATGCTGCTAACATCACAAAAAGTAAAAGATCTTGGTAAATTTTGGTAGTTAAGAGAATCTGAATAACCTAGAGTCTATAATTTTAGACCATATATTTAAATCCCTAAATATATATAAATATGGTATGATTATTTGGATGATTTTGATAAATAAAATTAACATATAACATTTTTTTTTCTATCTCCCTTAATGGTTCTATGGTCATCATAAATCCATAATACTACAAAATATCATAATAATTATTAAATATATAAAAGATATTAAAAATTCTTATCAAATCACATTTTAAATCAATTTGAAAACTCGTAAACATATAAATGCATCATGTAGATTCTCCACAACAATCGATCAAAAATGAAACAATGATAACCTAAATGTAGATTTTTCCTAAACATGTCTAGTCATTATTCTATTCATAAAGATTGCATTTGGCATAAAAAATAAGTGATTCGAATTGACCTAAGAGTCTTGTTCATGCATCTAGTATGCATCATTTTTATCAACTCATTTATTATCCCCTCCTTAGTACTAAATTTTCCCATGAATAACCAAATTCAATTATAGGTTGGAGATAATGTTCCAAGGATTATATCACATATACATGGGTTTGTGATTTCAGTTTATTTGGCCAAAAAAAAAATTCTTCATGAGCTTCCTAATATTCTGATTTTACTTCCAACTACTATTTTGATGATATTTTTCATACGATGTTCAATGGAAGTATAGGGATATATTTTGTAAAAATAAGTTTTTAAATTGATTTGAAATACTATGCCAAATTTGTTATAGAACAACCGATATGATAAAATTATTTACAATTTCTAGTTTAGATCAATAATCAACATTTTGAGTACACAACTCTTTCATTTGGTATTATATTGGCATGATTCTAGTAGGATATGAAAGTATGGTCAATAGAAATGTGTTTTAAAAATATTTTTATTTGACATGTCTTATATGTTGATGAACAAACATAATACATAAATGTTACAATGAATATTTTTGGGAAAAAGAAACCATTAGTTTGGGTATACTTATTCTTGAAATGAAGTTATTAAATTGGTTAAGAAATTACACTTCAACGTCCATATTCTCTAAAATTTGGTTTAGAAATTATTTATCGAGTTCCTCAAAATAGAACTATCATAACTCTATTTTTAGAAAATTCAAAATAAAAAAAATGCATTATAACTATGTTAAACAAATCATTCGTCTTAAACTTTGATATGGATATTTGACATATTTTGTGGATGTATTCATTATAATATAATACTTTATATTTTTTAGTTTTGATAGTATAATTTTGTTTAAGGGGTTTCATTTTATAAGGTGGCCAAGGTTTTAAACTTGTGGTATTCTGAAGGAGACACCAAAATTTCTAATGATGTTTAGGGTTGGTGTGGCCCAAGCTAGGTGCAATCCCCAAGAAATTTTGATGGCTTAGATCCCCTTGGATCATGATTTATTAAATCATAGGTTAGTCCTACAAGTTACAGGAACACAAGCAAATAAAACTAAATATACTTAGATAAATTGAAATACAATAATTAAAACATTACATATATAAAAAAGAAATATATCCATTCTAAGAAAAAAATGATGTTGTATAAATTTAAACATGTGTGCAAAAATTTGAAATATAAACATTCAAATAACACATATATTGGAAAATAAACGACTTGAAATATGAAATAAAAAATTGTTCTAGAAAAGAAGACATTCTTGCAAAAATTGAAATACATAAATTACAAACACACCCCCCACTATAAATAAGAAAATGAATTAAAACGAACCTATCCTACTCCCAACGTAACAATCATCCCCCCATAAAAAAAATGAAATAAACTAAATTGAACCTATTGTACTGCTACCATAATGGTTGTGGAACTATCACTATTATGATGCATACAAAGGAGATCTCAATGCCTATTAAACTAAAAGTAAAGCATATAATTGAAATGGAAATGAGAGAAAATTTTGTAACTATCAAGTGTATCTTTAATATATTATCCTTCAGTATGATTTTTAATGTTCGATTTGATATTCTCCAATTTAAAACTCTAGTTATGTCCCTCTTTTCTACATTTTGAAATTTTATCTGACCGATCCACCCTCAAAAGACAACTACCATCAAGACAAAAGTAAAAAATACCGTTGACTGCTAGTTTCATCTATCCTATTCCCTTGACGAAATGGGTATATAATACGGTTCTTGTAGAAAATAAACAAGGTGCCATCCATTTGTGTGTCGATAAAGTGATTTAAATGTCACTTTTTGAAAAGAAACTATCCTACTCCATTCATTGACAACATCATCGACGATTGCGCTGGTTGCAAATCATTTTCTTTTAGGGATGGCTTCTCTGGATATAACCAGATCGCTATCAAACTAGCTGATCAACATAAAACTGGCTTCATCTATCCTTGGGGCACCTTTGCATATCAGAAACTCCCATTCGGTCTCAAGAATGTGGGTACAATTTTTCAGAGGGCAATGGACTACACCTTTCATGATATCAAACACATTTTTAGAGCATACTTGGATTATCTCTCTGCTCATTCCAAGTAGCAAACTCAACACCTAGCTCATCTCTGAGCTATTTTTCGTAGGTGTAGTTTATACAATATCTATCTGAATCCACATGTGCATATTCTTTATCGAGTCTAGGCATGTTCTAGGATTCATTGTCTCAAAACATGGGGTACAGGTTGATCTCGATAGGTTAAAGCGATTACTCAATTTCCCACAGCAAAATCCTTACCTGAACTCCAAAGTTTGCAAGGGAAGGAAAAATTCTTATGTCGTTTCATTGTTAACTACGCCGAGTTAATGAAAGGTTTTATGTGCCTACTAAATAAATGAGCACCCTATTTCTGGGAGGATCAAGCATAATGATTGTTCCATGCCTTGAAAAATGCGTTCACTTCAGCCCCGCTTTTGAGCGCTCCTAACTTGCGCCAATTGGCGTGACTATTCAAGAAAAACTTGAGCCAAGCCAGATAACTATGGAAGGAGGAAAGAACTAGTGAGAGAAGGTCAATATTGACACTATGGAGCTGAACAAGAGGATTCTAGATAATCATACAAGCCAAAAAATATAGGCAAGTAAGAAAACGACCAAAGTTGACTTGACAAGACAAATTCTTGAAAGGAAATGAAACGACAAACTCACACTGATCCCCGGTGGAGTCACCAATTTTTTGGGAAGGTAAATCCTCTCTATAGACAGAGACGATCCATCTAGCCCTAGAGTGGGTCTAGCAACAAAGGGACAAGCTAAAGCGTAGGTTCCTAATTAATGAATGAAAAGGAAAAGGTAGATCAACCTACCTGGAGTCCAACACTATCGTCGCTGTAGTGGTGGTGGCCTCTTGATCTCTATCTCAATGGGTCACAATCCTTCTAGAACAATTCTCCTTTACCTACACGAATATCAGAAAACAAGAGCAGTATACAAAACAATGATTTCATTCATAATCAAATAACCAGTGAAGGAGGGTTAAGTACGTTGCATCAAATAAAACACATTAATGCAAGATGGGAACTAGACAATAGTCATGTATATATACAAATAGAAGAAAGAGTTACAACTGGAGCCTTGACGTCGCAGCCTCCTTCAGCGAGGTTCAATCGAAGCGCGTCTCGAAGTGTCGTCGGTGAATTTGGACGGGGTGGGGACACAAGCCTAAGCACTCTCAAAAAATGTCTCTTTCTATTCTATCTTCCTAGCAAAAAGTTCAGGAATTCTCTTCAGTGTTTCAGCTATAATATGTTCAGCCATAATGTTCAGCTATAATGTTCAGCTAGCATATCAATGGGAGATAGCTTTATTTATAGAGGGAGCGGAAGAGGTTGGGATCCCTACAATGGTCGAAGGGAGGCCTTATCTCTTGGGAGGTTTCCCCAAAAGGTGCAACAAGAGGCCAAAGGAGGAGGGTCGTGGTTATTTAGTCGAACCACTCTAGATGACTCACTCATGAAGTTTTTAGGATAGAAAAATTCACCTCTATATTTAAAACAAATTCCATAAACAAGTTGGCGCGGGTAGCTCACAGGGATAGAGCGCCAATGGGTGTGGGGCCCACTGTTAATCTTCCTCATTGGCGCGAGGAAATAATAGTCTACTAGCGCTAAGGCATAAACATGTGTTTCTGATGGTTTTAGGGAATTGTCAACAGAAGGAATGTTTTCCTCATGGAAAGGGATGCAATGATGGTCTTTGCAAGGCATGAAACTTTGTTTTAGTCACAGAAATGATCCTCCAATGTGCAAGACAGGGATTGCATGGATAGTGACAAAATGTTGTGTAAAAAAAGGTCCACAAAATTTACATCCATAATACCCTTTTGTTACAATCCCTGCGAAATTGTTGTATACAATATGAATGGAACGTAAAGGATATCATGTAGATCAGAACAACTAAAAAAAATTAAATATTTTGTGCATCTAAACTCAATTTTAAATCTGCATGAACCTGTAAATTTGTTTACATTAATTTTATTCAGTTGATTGACATGGATTAAAAAAAAAAAAATTAACTAGATAATAAAAATATAAATAAAATTTAAAGTAATTACGTCTAGAGATGGATAGGGAGAAGTCTGTGATGGAATTTGACAAATATTATGGAATGAGCTGGAATTTTAAGAATTGTCCATTTGATATAATTATGAGATTTTCTCCCTGAATTTGAGAAAAATTAACAATAAGTTTTGGTGTACATACCTAAAAGTAATTTCATCACCTTAAAAATGGATTTATTGTTATTGGTGCTACTGTACTATTAACTGCACTGGTGTGTTTTAGTTATTGCGTATCGCTGGAGTTTCATCAACTAACACACCAGTGTTGTTAGTTAACAAACACACCGAATATCTAGAAAGAAGAAAATAATAATAATAATAATAATAATAAAATACATGCAACTTTATTTTTTTGAAGTGAAAAAAAGCGGTAAATTGAAAAATGGGTGGCAAATTATTTTCGGAAATCTAATTTCATAAAAAAGTTCTTTAAATAGTAAAAACTACTCATTATTTCATTATTTTTGCAAAAATTTTCAGGGAGGGATTTGTATGAGAGACATAACTGGAGCAAGCGAGCACGAGAACACTGAGGAGCAGCAAAATACTTTCGAACAACAACACTATTCATAGAATCAAAATTTGAAACATTTTGTGATTCGCACAAAAATCTTGTAGTATAGTAAAACTGTTAAATTTTACTGTAATAATTGTTTTTTTACAGTCTCTATTGGATTTAATACATGCACAGTAAAAAAAATTAAATTTTACTCCGCATTTAAAAAAAATAAATCCATTTTTTACGTTAAACCCTTGCTTCTTCTTGTTTATGTGACTTCACAATTAGGGCTTTTCATTTTTTGTTTATAGGGTTTGTATTAATATATATATATATATATATATATATATATATATATAGGCATATGATATCTAACCCGCGTGACCACTTGAAGAGTCAGATCCCAATCCATGTCGACCCTTGCATGATTTAAAAAAAAACAGATGTTTTTAATCAATGCGCACTTTTTAAAATAGCACACAGGTGCGCTATTGTAGTATAGTGCAATGGGCGCATACCGACAAAAAAAAATGTTGATAAAGAAAGTTTTTTATTAATTTATGTTTGTGATAATCGGTGCACCGGTTAACATATAATGCACCATGTCTCCTTTTTGACAAAGAGCACCATACAGTGTTTCTACTGTATTGGCAGTGCATTTATAAGAACCTACCGCACTGCGTTCGGTTCATACTTTGAGAAAGGCACACCATTTTCTTGATTTTTTTTTTCCTGAAAAGTATGTGATTTATTTATAAAATATATTAATGAATTGTATGATATAGGTTTCATATTGATAAAGAAATAGTTGAAAAGAGTTCAAGTAACAAAAATATTTATAACACATCGAGAAAAGAAAAAGAGGCAAGTTCCTTGTAAATTATTTAGAAAAATTATTACTTTTGAACTATATGTAAGTTTAACTAATATGTCTTATTTAGTGTGTATCATGCAGATCCACAAAATGACGAAGTTTGATAAGATTATTTCTGATCTAAGACCAGAAGAGCGTAAAATCTTGATGGAAATATTGGAGAAGGATGAATCAGGTGAATAAAAAAAATACTATCGATCCAATATGAGTTTATTTTTTGAATTTTCATTAATAATATAGTAAAAAATATTAGATAAAATGTTTCAAACAATCTATTAATTCACATATGTTTAATTTTGTATAGGTACTAACATCGAAGAAAAGGAATGTTCTAAGAAAAGAAAAAAAATAGAACATGCAAATGAAAATGAATTGCTCCTTAGCTCATCTGGAGTGGTGCTGGAGGTCACTTAACGAAAGGGGGGAATTTTTTTAGAAAAATTTGAGGGATCCAGTGGAACAAATGTATAGAATTTCTGTCTACTTACAATACAAAAATCAATCCAATGATTCCAAGAACCAAATTTTATTTAAATTACAAGATGAGTTTCCAGAGAATTGGTCAATGAGACATGCCAAACTTTTAATAGCAAAAACATACAACAAAAAAAAGGAAGGAATGAAAAAATAATATTCCTTTAAATGTTTCTCTATAATTATATATATATATATATATATATATATATATACAAAGCAATCATTTATAAATATCAGTTTTGTAATATTTACCTTTCATATATCAATATAAAAATTAAATAGTTTATTATCATGTTACATTTTCAGGAAGGTTATGAAAACCTCAAAGGATGAATGAGTCGATATAATAAATATGCCAGTATGAATGTCCAAAAAGGTGTACAAGGAGATGGTCAAAGAAATGGACATAATTGCATCGCACGAGGAGCCATCTTAACAACAACGTGCTTCAAATGTAATATGTAATCATTTAATTTTTCGGTTAGGTACAATAAATAAAAAATTTATCATTAAATATTAATTTTCAAGTATTTTGTTGCAGAAAAGAAAATAAAATGGAACCCATTCAACACATAAAATAGGATGACAAGGAAGAAAAGGGTTGATATCAATGTTTGTGAGTAATTGTTACTTCCTTATAACAAATTAACTAGATTTCATTTTTGTATATTTTAAGTTGTTTTATAAAAATAATCATTGAATGTCTTCAAATAGGTGTTAACATACAAATAATGTAGGTTTTAACCCTGCACAGAAATTATCTGCAAATGAATCTTAAAAACATAAAATAAACAATAGCAAGAGCATAAAATATAAAATAGATATAACAGAGATTTTTCCCCTGGATCCCAAATCGGGACAACCAAATTGATTTTTCATTATATTCCTTTTAGTGTTACAACACATATATATACATGCCGAAGCATACATAAACCCCAACCCATTAACCCTGGATTAGAACATAACCATAGTTCCCTTGACCGGATCTACAAAATACCAGGGGCCGAAAACCATCATGCCCCAAAACCATGTGCAAACCCATGCACAAAACCATGGGCGGGTCTGCCCACTGAAAAATAAGGACCAATTTTTTTTTCCTGAGGCGCTGCCCTGGACCCAAAATAGGGGGAGTTTTCGCCCCCCTTGTGACCCCCCTACTGCGCCTGCCACAACATACACGGGGGGCTATCACCCCCCCCTGTGACCCCCCCACGCATGACTAGTCGTGGAAATAATATAACACATATCCAACATTCTCCCACTTTTTCTTTTCTTTCTGCAGGGGGCCACAGGAGAGCTTAGTCATTGGGCCAATTATTCAACACCCATTGTTTCTCTACACCAAGAGAACTTCTGAGTGCTCACAGACTTCATCAATGCATCTGCAACATTCTTCAAAGTGTCCACCTTTACCAAAAACACCCTTTTAGCTTCAACCATATCTCTAACAAAGTGATATTGAACATCAATGTGCTTTGTATTTGAATGATAAGTAGGGTTCTTAGCCAAGAAAATTTCACTTTCAAGCACATACCATCCTTATAGCTTGTTGCACCATTTTTACATGCGTGAACACACCTGCACTAAATCTTTGCAATTGCATGAGTATCGCCATGTGTTGGTCGATTAGTTAAAAGTGCCAATGGCAAATCCGCCTTTTACTCATCCAACTAACTGCGCCTCCAAATAGGCTAAACACATACCCACTTCTAGATCTTCTTTGGTCCAGATCTCTAGCCCAATCTGCATCAACAAAACCAAGAATTTCCAACATTCTTTCCAATCCTGGTCTTCCCTGGTAGCACAAGCCATAATCACTAGTGCCACGTAAATATCTGAAAACCCGCTTCACTGCTGTCCAATGCTCCTTCCCTGGGTTTGACATAAACCTGCTCAATACTCCCACTGCATGTGTAATGTCTAGTCTAGTACAGACCATTGCATACATCAGGCTACCCACTGCACTTGCATATGGAACACGGGACATATCCTCCTCTTCTTCTTGTGTCTTGGGACATTGTTCAGCAGACAACTTTATACCTACAGGAATAAGAAAATTCATTGGTTTACTATCCTACATATTGAACCTTTGCTATATAGTCTCAACATACTACCTCTAGTTAAACTAGAGCTTCCTCTTTACCTATTCTCTCCTAATTTCCATGCCCAAAATATAGTTTGCAGCGCCAAGATCCTTCATGTCGAATTTGGAGAATAGTTGGGTCTTCAAATCTTGGATAATTTCTTTTTCATTTCCAATAAACAACATATCATCAACATACAAGACCAAATAAATAACATAGTGAACAATTAATTTAAAATAAATACAATGATCCTCCTTGCTTTATGGACAAGTCCCCGTATAGGTATCAAATTTCCGATAATTAATATCCTTGGTGACCTGCTAACCTGGGTATTGCAAACTTCCCTGTACCTACACCAGTTCTTTCTTCCCCTTCACCATAAAGCCTTCAGGTTGTTTCATGTAGATCTCCTCTTCCAGATTCCCATGATGAAATGTTGTCTTCACATCCATCTGTTCTACCTAAAAATCAAATGCAACAGCAACAGATAAAAGTAATCTAATAGAAGTAACTTTAGCAATAGGAGAAAAAATATCACCAAAATCGATTCCCAGCATCTGGGAATAACCTTTTGCTACCAACCGAGCTTTATATTTCTCCACCTTGCATTCTAATTTCATATTCTTCTTAAACACCCATTTTCTCCCAATGGGATTCCTTCTAGCCGGCAACTCCACTAGATCCCATGCCTCATTTTTGTGCAAGGATGCCATTTCATCAACCATGGCCTCCTTCCAAATTTTTCCATCCTCTGAATCTACCGCTTCTCTCATGGTTCTAGGATCATCATCGATTATAGTTAAAGAAAATTGTTTCAAAAGTGATGACCATAGCATTTCGGGTTGTCTTCTTTTCCGGAACTTATCTTCTCACAACTAGAGTTTGTGGCTCTTCCCTTCTGAGTCTTCTTCTGTTGTAGAGTTTGATTCATCCTCCTTTAGCTCAAACTCTATCTTCTCAGGTTCCTTTGGTAGGATTTCATGTTTAACAATATATTTCACCTCTCTAAATACCACATCTCAGTTGTACACAACCTTCCTTATTTCTGGGTTCCAAAGCTTGTAACTCTTTAAACCATACTTATACCCAATAAAGATGCACCTTTCGAATTTATTATCCAACTTGCTCCTTTTCTGCTTTGGAACATGTACATATGCATCACATCCAAATACCCTCATATGTGAAAGAGAGGGTTTCTTACCAGTCCATACCTCATGTGGAGTCTTTTCCTCCAACGCTGCTGAAGGTGATCTGTTAGCCAAGTAACATGCAGTCTCCACTACCTCTGCCCAGAATTCTTGTCCTAACCCGGTACCACTGAGCATGCTTCTTGCCTTTTCCATCAACATTTTGTTCATTCTTTCTACAACTCCATTTTGCTGAGATGTGTATGGAGTAGTTTCTGCCATGCTATACCGCACTTCTTACAAAACTCTTTAAATTCCTTCTTTCATAACTCCCCACCATTATCTGTCCTCAGCACCTTTATCTTCTTCTCTGTTTGGTTTTCCACCAGAGCCTTAAATTCTTTAAATCTGTCAAATACTTCAGATTTCTTCCTCAAGAAATATATCTGTGTATTCTTTGAGGAGTCATCTATGAAAGAAACGTAGTACACAGACTTACCCAGTGATGGAACTGACACAATTCCAAACACATCACTATGCACAAGCTCTAATATCCTGTTCGCCCTGTTAGCACCAGAAGGAAAACTCACCCAATTCTTCTTCCCATATACGCAATGTTCATAGAAATCGAAATCTAGAGAGATATTAGACATACCTTCTACCATACCATTTCCATGTAGTATCTGAAGGCCCTTCTCTCCAATATGTCCAAGATTTTGATGCCATAGCATGGTCTTTTCTCCAAAGACTACTAGGCTTTCTGCTCCACTTTCAGGAACCACAGAATTGTTGCACCCATCAATAACAGTGCTGCCCTAAAGCTTGTACAAAGTTACAATTTGGACTCCCCGCATTAATACCAGTGCTCCCTAAACCATCTTATAGGTATCTTTCTCGAACACTATTTTTACACCTGTATCATCCATCTTGCTTACAGAAATCAGATTTTTGGCTAATGCAGGAATGTGCAGAATGCCAAGAAGTATTCTAATCCTTCCACCTTACAGATTCAGCCTAAATTTTCCACGTTCGATGATTCTGGCCTTCCTATCATCCCCTAGGAAGACATCACCGCCATCATATTTCTCATACTCGCAGAACCACTCCCTATGGGGAGTGAAGTGAAAGGATGCACCCAAGTCAGTCAACCATGACTCATGATCTACATGTGTATTTGAAGAAGAAGCCAACTACACATCCCCACATTCGTCTGAGGTGGTTTTTTCGTCTACAGAAGGAGCATCATCAGATCCATTTCCTTTCTTAGGAGCTTTAGATCTGCAGTCCTTTTTGTAGTGCCCTTCCTTTTCGCATTTCCAGCACACCTTTAAAAACTTTCCAGGAGATTTAGATCTCCCTCTAGATTTAGATCTCCCATTCGAAACCTTATTCTTGTTTCTATTCTGGGATCTTCGTCGTATAGATAAGGAATACCCATTCTGACCCTCCATACTTCTCCGTATCATTTCCTCCAACAGTAAGGCTGAGACAATGTCATCAAAATTCAAGGTAGTTGTATTGCTACCTATTGCAATAACCAGGCTGTCCCACGAGTCTAGTAGAGAACAAAACAAACTAATGCAATTATCTTCATTTGAGATTTTAATATAAAAAAGATGACAGCTGACTTACCACAGTATTGAAGGCGTTCATATTCTCTGTCACCAAGTCTCCATCCTTCATCCTCAGGTTATACAGTTTTTTCTGCAGGAACAATTTATTCACCAGAGACTTAGATTGGTAGAAAGTCCCTGGCTTTTCCAACAAGGTCTTCGTCGTAGCTTCCCCAGATACATTCAAAAGTACTAAATCTGAGACACATAACCATATTGTGCTCTTTGTCTTCTGATCTAGCTTCTTCTAGTCTTCATTTGACATTGCCGTTGGTTTACTACCCAGATCTACCACGATCGACTGATCTTTATCCACCAACAAATCCTCCATCTTGAGCTTCCACAACTCAAAACAATGACCATTAAATTTCTTGATCTATATCTTCCTGCCGCTCGCCATCTTCTTTCACCGCAAGAATTGATCCTGCAGATCTCCCATTGAACAGGGTCTACCTCAGGCTTGAGAAAAAAACCCCTCAGTAGCAAAGGCGTCCCCTTGAAGCCAAAACTACTCTGATACCAAATGTAGGTTTTAACCCTGTACATAAATTATCTGCAAACAAATCTTAGAAACAGAAAATAAACAATAGTGAGAGCATAAAACATAAAACATATATACACAGAGATTTTTCCCCTAGATCTCAAATCAGGACGACTAGCTTGATTTTTCATTATATTCCTTTTAGTGTTACAACACATATATATACATTCCAAAGAATACATAAACCCCAATTCATTAACCCTAAATTTGAACATAACCGGAGTTCCCTTGACTAGATCTACAAAATACCAGGGGCCGAAAACCATCATGCCCCAAAACCATGTGCAAACCCATGCACAAAACCATGGGTGGGTCCGCCCATCGAAAAATAAGGACCAAATTTTTTTTCCCCGGGCGCTGCCCCAGACCTTGAATAGGGGGGGCTTCCACCCCCCCCTGCGATGCCCCTGCTGCACCTGGTGCAATGTACATGGGGGGCTATTTCCCCCCTTGTGACCCCCCCGCGCATGACTAGTCGTGGAAAGAATATAACACATACCCAACAAAGAAGAACCATCAGAAAAATTAATTGACATTGGGTTAAATATGGGTTGTCAGTATATGTTGGCATATCAGAAATTAATTGTGGAATTTGTAAGAATTTATCTTGTTTTACTTAGCTCCATCTATAATTAATAGAACAAAAACATCTTTTATATTAAATCTATGATTTTTTATGGGGTATAAAACTTTCAGGAAACAAAGTATAGAACTATGCCAACAAATGAATTGTTGAGAGATGGCATGAAATTGGTTTTGAAAGAATGCATATAGTTCATGAGTCAATGCTTGCTATGGTACATTTTTTTTCAATTTACATTGATGTATATTATTTAATATTGCAATTTTCATTATTCTCACAAATGTATATACGCTCATTAAACTTTACTTTTATGTTTGTAGATGGAACTTAAAAAAGAAGAAAACAATCATCACAATGAACGAAACATTCCTCCAAATAACCCAGGTCATGGAAGTAGCTCGAGCAATGACATCAGTTCCAACGAAGAATGATGATCAATATGTTTGGATATGAAAGCAAGACGTTGTATTTTTTTGAAATATTTGTCTGTGAAATCAGACATTTTGTTTAATGTAATTGACATAGTGTCCTAATTTAAAGAGAAAGGGATACCAATAATTGTCCCATTTTGTATGACAAAGAGTGTATTATTCATATATATTTATATATAATAAAATACGCTTTAATTTATTTTATTGCGTTATCCATTGTCGCTATGAAATGTTACACCATTAATTAAATATATGGATGATTAAATATTATAATGAAGAGATTCGAAATATGATGATATGATATAAAAATTTATCAAAACATCACATTCAAATGCACTAATAAAAATTTAATTGATATGAATAATGTTATCAAATATGTGTCGACTTTTGATGAATAATGAGTTTAAAAAAATCACAATAATTGCACTTTCACAGGTTGATGTTTGTAAAAAATACAAAATGAACACTGGTGTATGTTAGTTACTGTGCACTGGTGCATTTGTATGATACGTCACATTGGTGCATTTTTACGACCTATGGGCACCGCACAAATACCACTACCAATTAAAACGCTCGGTGTGCCTTATCGATGACTACCATCCGAGCGGTTTGATAGGTGTTGCATGCACCAGTACGGTTTGCCTTTAATGCGTCAATGCATTTTTATAACTTAAAGAACCTATGAATTTTAACACGTAAACGGCCCTGTGCATTTTTAAACCTTAATAGCCTAGTGGGTGCACCTTCCATTGGCTCGGTGCGTCTTGCTAGGTGAGACGCACCGGGATGTTTCTTAATGCCCCAAGGCGTTTGAAATTTATTTTTCATCCCAGTGCTTAGTATGTTTATAGCACCGGTGCATACATGGTAAAATGCACTGGTGCGTTCACACATGATGCACGCACATATGAGAAAAACATCACTAAAAACCTCTGGCCGCCCAGTTTTTTGTAGTTGTGTTGAAGTTCCATTAGAAGCTCCACCAATACCTCTATTATCAAAAACATATGTTGTAGCAAATGTTTTTTTTGACAATTTTGGCCAATTTTATAACACTAAAAACCTCCTTTATGACCTCCGTTAGAGGGTATTTTCCTTGTAGTGATGGAACTTTTGGCAGATGTGCTGAAAGTACTCAATGAAGTTGTTTTCCATGTCAAATTTGGACTAGACATGAGCTGAATCTTCCTGAGTAGCTGGAAATGGTATGGCCACATCAATGGGACATATTAGTTGGAATCGCAACCCCACCTGAATAGGTATGTGGCCATTTGAGCTATGGAGAGCTTTGTTGTAGCTGTGTTGGACATAGGGAAGGAATTTATCCCATGTGTGTGGATTTTTTGAGTTGTACATGCGTAGAATGTGTACGATCATCATATTTACGACCTCTGTTTGGCCATCAGTTTGGAGGTGGAAAGCGATGGAATTAGTGAGCTTGGTATCCAACATCAACCAGAGACGACCAAAATGTACTTATTTTGGGGGTGGAAAGCGATGGAATTAGTGAGCTTGGTATCCATCATCAACCAGAGACGACCAAAATGTACTTAGGAACCTACGGTCCTGATATGAGAGAATGGACTATGGGATCCCAACGTGTACCCACACTCGTTCAAATAAGAGGTTAGCGATAGCTTCTACTGTGATACTCTTCTCCCAGGCCGCTAGAATGGCCATCTTATAGAATATGTCGATGACCACAAAAACACAGTCGTTGCCATGATTGGTAGAACAAAGGCTCGAAATGTTATCCATGGAGATGTATCTCCAAGGTTGACTAGGAGTAGGCACCAGAGTATATAGGCCTTTCTTATTGATGGTCGGTTTGGAAATGGTGCAGGTATTAAAGGATATGATGTACTTCCAAACATCTTATCGAAGGTTCGGCAGCACTACCATTGTTTTCTCTACCATGAAATGTCCAATGATCCAAATCTAGTGTGCTTCCCAAATCATATTGGAATGCTCACCTGAAGGAACACAGAGGTGTCCTAAGTGGCATAATAGTGTATCCTAGAGGTGAAACTTTGGAACTTTCTTTCCTTCCATGAGCTTCTGGTATGTGTTGCAGAATTCTGGATCTCTCTTTTAAATATGTGGCTACCACGAAGTCTCATGCCCACAAGAGTCTAGCATAATGGTAAGCACCATGATAGGTGGTCGACTAATGCAATATGCAACATTGTTGGTGCTGACCTTCTTGTACTTAATGTTCAAATGGAATTTTTGCATACATGTGTACCTGATGGTGATCATTCTACAACTTCCCTTGTGTCTATATGAACTTCACAGGTTGGTGGTCTGTGTGGTTGATTTTTTCCTTCCCTAAAATGTAATGTTTCCATTATCGTGAGGCAAACACAATGGAATACATCTCTTTTTCATAGGTGGGATAATTTTGGATAGTGTTTGAAAGTGTCTCACCATCATATTCCACTAGACACCCCTGCTGAGTAAGAACTACACCAATAGCATAGTTAGAGGCATATGTATCAATCTCAAATGGTTGTTGCGGGTCTAGTAATGTGAGCACTGGTGCATAACAGAGGTGATGAGTCAACTCAATGAATGAATTCTATTGGGATTTGGAACAAAAGTACTTTTTTTTCACTCCTCCCTTGGTTACTTGACTTAAAGGCCAAGTGATATGAGAGAACCCCAACATGAACCTGCGGTAGAAGTTGGAAAGTTCTAGAAAGTTGTGGAGCTCTATTAGAGTGGTTGGGGTTGGCCAATACTGAATGACTTGTATCTTGGCTAGGTCCAAATGCACACCCATATCATTAATGATGTACCCTAGATATTGAACCTGGGTTATACCAAAAGTTCATTTCTCCAAATTGGCACACAACTTGTGTTGTCGCAGGGTTTGGAGGACCTGGAAAATATGGGAGAGGTCTCGTTTTCAACTTTGGCTGTAGATTATAACGTCATCTAGATATACCACCATGAATGAGTTGGTGAAGGGTCGCAAGCTATCATTCATTAGCCTCATGAAGGTTACGGGGGAATTCATCAACCTGAAAGGCATGACAAGCCATTCAATAAGGCCCTCCTTGGATTTGAAGTCAATATTGCATACATCGAAGGGTTTGAGTGGTATTTGGTGATAATCGAACTTCAAATCAGTGTTGTTGAAGTATTTTTCCCCTTTGAGCTAGTCCAAAAGGTCAGAAATATGTGGGATGGGATACCTATTCTGACCAATGATCTTGTTCGGTGCTAGATAGTCAATACAGACTCACCAGGTCCCGTCCCTCTTTTGTAGAAAAGCAATCGAGCTCCCATAGGGTGATGAACTTGGACTGATGTTCCCTTTATACATCAGCTCCTAAAACTTCGTCTTGATTTCATCATTCTCCATAATATAGTGCTGATATATCTGTCCATTTGGTAGCGGTGTGCTCGGGATCATATGGATGGAGTGCTTGACCTGAAAGTGTAGAGGTACCCCTGCAGGTGAGGTGAAGATGTCCATGTATTCCTCCATGATCTTGTCCATCTATTTTTGTTGTGTGGAGGATCCCTTTCTGGAGGTTTTGGCCACAATATTCGTTTTTCGTTGAGGGCGAATCATATGGAAAATAAATTTCCTGGTCTAGGAAATGATCTTAAGGATTTTCTTCACAGTGATTAAGGAGATGAAGTTATGTGGTGCTACCTTTGGTATCCTTCATAACTTATTTCCCAAAGTAATAATAACAGTGCAAGGCCTAGACTCATACACAACATGTCTCTTCCACAAGTACATTTGGCCTAATAATACATCACAAACTTCAAGAGGACCAACATCAGACAATACCTCATATATGAAGGGATTGATGGTGTAGGGGAGGCAACACTACTAGATGACATGGAGATATCGTCCTTGGTGAAGCCACTCGATGGTGTATGGTTATGGCTATGCTATGGTCAGTAGGAGTAGTCACTTCATGACCAATACTGAAATGAGGTTCATTTGGCTCCTACTATCGAAAATGAACAAAAATGGAGAAACCTTCACCCACATCTATGGTTGGAAGAGACACTCCCGCTCCTCTGGATATCCAAGCTCATCCTTCTGGATCTAGGTGGTGGAAACAATGGCATTTGGCTCCGCATCAATATTTTTCTTCCCTTTGTCATTCCCCTTGTTGGGTTCTGACTTAGATTCAGAACATGCATATGATTAAGAAGCCTTCAATTTGCCACTAGTGACTACTTTGCTTGACACTCACTCATGTTGTGAGTGGGGATCTTATGGAACTCACACCAATTTCTTGTGTCCTTCTTTATCTTCATGGTGTTATTCTTTTCTTGCAGCTTCAAAAGGTTTTCTTGGATCGCCTCACCTTGGCTTTGTCCTTTGTTTTGTGGTTTTTGGGTGCCTTTACCTTACTTCATATTCACAGGTCCAAATTCTCGCTTCTTCCGTTTAAACTTATGCTTGATATTCACAACATATCGAAAGGAAACACCGAGCAAGGAGATGTCTAAGAACTCCATTTCATCTTGGATGTACTTATATAAGAAACTATAGTAATCGAGTATAAAATTCCCCTTAGAATCCTTGATACCGAGCTTCGTGTGAAGGGAATGAATACCATTTGTGAACTACGACACATGTGGTCTCTTCACTACCGCAACGTGGTCCACTTTATGTATTTATCTTCATATATACTGATAGGGTAATATTTTTCCTTCATGGAGTCTCGAAAATAATTCCATGTTGGTGTAGATAAAAATAGTGAGGATTCCCTCTCGTCCTTTTTCTCACATTAGGTTTCCTACCAATATTTGACATGGGGGTTGACTTTGAGAAGTGCAAACGTAATTCTTCCCCGATTGGAAAAGTCATTAAACTAAAAATATCCTTCCAACATATTTAACCATCTATCTATGGTTTTTTCATCTATCTAGCCTTCAAATATGGGAATTTCAAAATTAACTTGTACCTTAAAATGATTGACACCTCTAGAATGCTCGACAAATATGTGTTTCCTGTGGGTAGCCGTCGAAAGTTTTAGGAAAATTTATCCATTTTCATGTTCATCTCTTTCTTAAGGGCCTCCTTAAGAAATATTTTGAAAGGGTCTCCTTCTCCCTCATATTTATTTTCTTCTGCCATGGGAGGTCATTGAGGTTTGTGATGCTAATATTGAAAAGGTTCTTGAAACAAGTTCAAGCCATAACACATTCTACCCTAATATTGTTGGCGACATGGAAAGAAAAATAGAGAAAGAGTAGAACACTCTGATATAACTAATATGGATTTATGCACGAATGCAATAGAATACATATATTATTAATAAACACATATATGCAGCATCAATAAAACTTCACTTGACATTAAAATCAAAGAATTGAAATATGCTTACATACAAAATGGAAATAAACTAGCTCGGGTGATGGTAGCTTAGCTATGAGAAGAGATGTGGTGGCTACATGCCTATGAACTGTGTTAAAATGAAGCTCAGGGGCCTTTTTATTATTTAACAAAAAGGGAAACCATAAACAACCAAAACCCTAACCTGAGGAGATGGAACACCAATATTTTCTGGGCCCCATTGGGGTTAGTTGGGTAACCAACTTCCTGTGGTCGTAACTTGGTCATATTATTTTCGTTTGGCATGTATGCTACATCATTGGAAAGATATCTCTAAGTACTATAGTGTTAGCTACATGCCCCTACCTACAAATATGGGCCTACTGCAAACGTCAAAAAATTTCCATTTAGAGGCCTAAAACTTCTCTAGAAGTTCATAACCCAAAAAATTACTAAAAATAGTAAATGCTGCTATAAACAAGGAAAATGATGAAACTGACTAGAGGTATAGGTGGAATAGGATAGTGGCCACCAATATCCACCTAGATCAGGAATAGATCATCTCACCTTCCTATTTATGAAGATAAAATTGATCTATTTGATGAATTTTATTTGTATCAAAAGAGAAAACAAAATTCTTTTAGTCCTCTATACTTTTAGGATCTGGAACCTTTGGCTCAAGGAATGCTAATTGAAACTTCCCTTTCTAAGGTTCTAGTGTAGATAACAATATGATTTTTTTAGTGGAGTATTTCTTTCAAAACTTGGAATATGTAGAAGTCTTTAGTGCTTCATTCTTCTTTTTCATTTATCTGAATCTTGTAAAAAAGGTTTGTTGTATCGAAGAAGGAGAAGCAAGAGAAGCATGAACTGTTTCTTCAACTTGCTATAAATAATACCTTGGCTCTCTTAATAGAACCATTATAGTATTTTCCTATGGATTTCTTACTTCTAATGATTCTTCTTCTACATCCATTGTTTTTTTCCTTTAAAAAAATTTAAATTCTATTGATATGAAACCTAAACCTGTAGGAGAAGTACTTTCACTTATCCTTTTCAGTTATTTTTCCCTTAATATTGGAGTCTCTAGAGCTGCCTGATTGGAATTTTTTCCTCAACCTCTCACAATGTGTTTTCCTCCCATTCCTCCTGAGTAGCAAACTACTCAATCTATGGTTTTTATATGTTGGTATAAGGGGTTGAATTTTTTTCAACTCCAATGGATGAAATTACTCCCAGAGGGTTGTAAGACAAATTTAAACTCGGCTTGAATTTCATTTGTTTCAATAAATTATCAACTTTATTTTTTGCTACTCTAGTGTTAACTATAAATGGACCAACTTACGCTTTCAACCTAAATTGTGTTTTCTGATTCCTAGATAAAAAATATATTTCACCCATGTTCATCCTTTGCCTAATGAGTTCTAAATAAAAAATTCTCATAGGAATAAAAAATAGTAGCTTATATGGGGTCAACTCATAAGAATAAACTCATATTTCTGTAAATTTTTTGTAAAGATACCAATATCCTACCTTTGATTGATCACTAGGGTATAATATCCTTTTGATTGATGTGGATATCCTAGTAAATGAATAACTACTCAAAAGAAATAATGATATATGTAAAAATTGATTCACAAAATCACTAAACAAATGTTCTTCTGAATTTTTCCTGACCAAATAAGTGTAGTGGATAATAGACTACGCCCTTCCCTGTGAATCCAAGTTTTGTAGTGGAATTTTAAATATCTCTTACTGATGGTACAAGAATATATATACCAAAATTGAATGATGCTTAGGACACCCCTCAACACTAAATTTTAAAAATTGTTCATAGATAACATTTCATTAATACTGGCTAAAATAAAATTAGACTGGGGGTTTTTTTCCAGCTGAGAATAAAAAAAGAATCCTAAAATAATTTCATCCACCCATTGATCATTTTGGTACCCTAAGAGACAAAAAACCATGGAAACAACCTATCTAGGCATTTTTTGGAAAAATAATAGAAGAGTATAATGGATTGGTTTGAGGCAATTCTTAATTTTTAGGTAGAAAGGACTTAAAAATATTAACTCACTACTGAAAGGTAATTTTATGATAGATCACCATTAGGGAATCAACTAAGAAATAATGAAGAGAATCCTGAAGGCTTATCTACAAATATTGGAAAATTGAGTTAGAGAGTATGGAAATTAAAATCTCATTGTTTTGGGAAACTATGGCTCTTTGAATCAGTAGGTAGTGGATTTCACACCAGGTAACAAATTATGGGAACCGATGGGTTTAATGGAATCAAAATTGGGGAAACATGGACTCGAAAAAATAAAATTCATCACTGGCATCCTCGAATTTATTAAATTCCCAATTATGAAGCTGATAAAGATAAAATTGACACTAGGTCTCTGTAATTTCAAACTGGGTATCAACAAGGGGAAATTCATCTAAATAGGATACATGAGATAAAATTGGGCTTTCAACAGTTATCTTAGATTTCCATTTTTGAATTTTCATTTGGAAAATAAAATAGCAGAGGATGTTTAAAATAAAATACATGGTGAATTTGTTATTGGTAATGCTGGTTAATTTATGAAATTTTTTGATTTAGTGTCACTATGTGCTCTGAATAAGAATGGCAGGATGAAGAACAATACGCTTGGTATAATTCTATTTCTTTTTATCAACTGGTTTTAAATTGTTTTTGTTTGAATATTTATTATTGGTGCGTCCACAATTAATAACTTGAACTTTGGCAGGATATAATTTAATAATAAGCGGTTAAATCGTTAAATTATCAGGCGATATGGTAGAGGATAGATTTTCTAGACTATTTTCGGTGGCCTAAATAGTGGGAGTAATGTGATTAAGCGATATATGGAGGAGGGCGTCCCAAAATCTTTGGGTAACTGACACGTCACATCAGAGGTAAACATAATATTGTTTTGTGGACCCCCTTCCTTTCATTAACCATTGGGAGTGCGAAGGGGGTCTCGCAATATTTCAATGATCATTGATGTGAGTGGGGTTGATCAAAAACATTTGAAGCAACCCAAACTTTAATATCTTCGATGAAAATTTTATTGAAATAAAAAACAATTATTTAAATGTGGTATTTTTGTGCCAAAATAAATATTAAAGAGACATTTAATCTAGAACACTTTTATTACAAATTGCATAAGGAAATTAAATATATATATATATATATCTTGAAATCTATGAATTTTAAAATATAGCTACATAGAAAAGAATAAGTTACGACATTGACTCCATCTCGGGATTGCTTCAAGCCATGCATTAGGTCATCGAGAAGCCTTGACTATATTGCAAAATTATTAAGTGGTAATTTCCTAATTAATAGGGTCTTAGTTAGCCCAGGAATGCAGAAGCAAGGTTTGTCACACAAAGGCAAGTAAGTGGTTAAATATTGGAACAAACTTTCTTAGATTAGAGTAGGATCAAAGTGAGATAGTGAACAGAGTACAAAGGTATCTCAGGAAGAGAAATATCACTGTATTGTTTCATGTTCTTGAATTTATGAAATATAAATATAGTGGGGTTTTTAGCTGAGGCTTTCCCCAGATACATCTTGTGTTGTGCGATTGATAAATCTTTCTCTTACTTGTTTATGTAATTATGCAACCAAAATTGGTTTCTGCAATTTATAGAATTGGTTCAATATTTTTTTTTAGTACATTACAAGATTAGTTGAATCTATTTAGATATTTATACATGGTATCAGAGGAGGAATCACAATATAAGAGAAGAACTCAATTTTTTTTTGAATAGGTACATCGAATTTGTAGATTTATTCTTTAGGACCAACAACAGATCAAGATACCTTTCACTAGTTTGAGACTTGAATATTCCCTTGAGGGAAATTAAAATTACATAGCATAAAAGGATAGGATAGAGGAAGTGTTAGAGGAAAATGGACTGACGAAATTCATAAAAAATGATATTCCCCAGCTCGCAACAGCAGATGCTCAACTTCTTGATGCATGGAAGAAGAATGTAGAAAAGGTGAGAAGGATATTGTTATAAGGAGTTAGATATAATATTTTCTTGAACCTCCATAGAAAGGAAAATCCATTTGTAATTTGGAAAGCTTTATAAGATCATTTTTAGAATAAAAGAGACCACAAGAAGCCACCGCTGAAGGAAAAGCTTAGAAAAGTGAAGACGAAGAAGGGAAAAATGATTCCAAAATACTTGAAGTACTTCACTCAATGTCGATATGAGCTTGTAAGTGTTGGGGTAGCAGTTTCCCAGGATTATTTGGTGAGCCTAACACTTCTAGGCATTCCCAAGGTTGGCATAGATACTAGGAATCAGTGAATGGGAAGGATAAGCTACAAGTGTGAGAGTGATTATGGTTCAACTTGGTACAAGAAGTGATTCAAAAGAACACCAAAGATGGATCTTCATCAAATACTGATAATGAGGAGAAATATTATTTGGCTGGAAAGGCAAAGAAAGGGAAAGGGAAGGCATTCCATTCCAAATCAAATCCCAGTCAGGTGGGCAAGAAGCAAGACTTGTCAAAGGTAAAATATTTTCATTGTCATGATCTTGGACACTATGCTCAAAAGTGTCGGCACAAGAAGACCAACAAGAAGACCCCAGGAAGAGCGGCAGGTGAAGCACTTGCTTCACAGTTTAAGTTGCATTTCACCCTCATCACATGCATGTTGTCATCAGTGATGGGTTCTATGTGGTACTTAGATAGTGGAGCTTTGTTCTATATGAATAGAAACAAAGGATTCTTCAGGAGCTTGGAGGAGAAGGATCTCTAGTTGCACATCGAGATGGGAGATGACAGGAGGTATAACATTACCAGTGTAGGTAAAATTACCTTTCAGAGGGAGTTAGGTGATCCTCTCATATTAAAAGATATCATGTATGCTCTTGGTTTAAAGAAGAATTTTGTTTTTGTTTCTATGTTTGAAGACTATGGCTATGATGTGATATTCAGTGAAGGAAAGTCGTTCCTTCATCACATAGCCACGGGATTGTGAAAAAGATTGGGGTTCGAGTAAATAACCTCTAAAAATTGTTTGTAGAAGATTGTGTTGCAATGAGCATGAAAGCATAGAAGCACTATGACATTTTGGGTTAAAATCCGATGGAAGAATCCGAAAAATGGATAAAATCAGAACCACTATAGGAAATTTAATGCGTTTTTTTGTTTTTATTTAAAAATCCCAACGATC
The DNA here is from genome assembly GCA_034641835.2 of Pinus albicaulis. Taxonomy (NCBI): domain Eukaryota; kingdom Viridiplantae; phylum Streptophyta; class Pinopsida; order Pinales; family Pinaceae; genus Pinus; species Pinus albicaulis. Next base: position 1,024,825,101 of record CM076582.1, read on the forward strand.
GTTGACTATGTGACATTAATTACATAGAGTAACATATTCGACAATCGTTGTCTTGTCACCGGAAAATGACCAAATTTCGGCATTAATGGCATTTTATTGTTGTGAAACATTTATCTGATAGACTAGCGTCGAATATCCGACGTGAAATTGATTTATATATATGTAGGGCCAAATACCTATTTAAAAGTTCCACATTCTTGTTATACATCCCATGCTTTTGAAATTTTATAGGCCTATTTTGAGGTTACTTTTGATTGATAATAATCACTAAAAGCCATTTGGTGAGGAAAAATGTCAGATAACATTCCTCAAGGATTGGGCCAGGGAGACGTGGGATCAACATCAGGGGCTTCGGAGGATAGAAAATATTATTTCCCTTGCAAAAAGTGCAAGTGCTTGAAGGTAAGAAAACTTTTAATAACAACAACTAAAAAGAATTGTAGAACTTATGGAAATGCTGAAGGCGGAGATGAATATCATCCATTAGTAAGTTCGTATCCATTATCAACCATTAGACCATAAGAGACTTCTTCTTTATATTTATTATACATGCCATAAGAGACTTGGTCTTTACTTAGTTCAAATATATAGTCAATTGCACAAGTGACAATCTTCCAAAATATTCATTTTGTGTTTTATGCATTGAGAAAAAATATCATCATGAGTTCTAGGTAGTTAATTTGCAATTAATATTTACGTTTGTTCATGAATATTTATGCTAGGTGGTTTGCAATCAATATTTATGCTAGGTTGTTTGGAATTAATATTTATAGTAGTTTTCAATTAATATTTATGCTAAGTAGTTTTGGCATTCATCAACGATCTCTCTTTCTCTCTCCAAAACTAACCTCCTCTCCTCATTGGTGCGCTATGTTTCTCATTTGTACAAGTTTCTACTGCTAGGATTTCATTTTTCCCTCCCTCGTAGCACTAGGTTTTATAATGTCCTTCATTCCTAGCACTAGATTTTTAAATTTTCCTTTTCATAACGCTAGATTTTTCACTTTTTTCACTTTCTAGTGCTATATTGTTTCTCATCTACCTTGTTTATAGTGCTAAGATTCCTCCTTGTTTCCTTTTCTAGCGCTAGGAATTCCAAATGTGCCCTTTTGTAGTGTTAGTCTTCCTAATTTCTCTATATTCTAGCGTTGAGTTTGTCAATTAGACTTATTTATAGGAGTAGGATTTTCAATTCGACTATTTTCTAGTAACATTGATTCTGCAATTGTACCCTTTTCTATGTAATATTCCCAAAGGGGAAAACTCAGCAACACATGCATAAAAAATGAATTTTCAGAAATATATGCTATAAAAATTGAAATCAACCCATCGATCCATTAGATATGATATTATAACATCTAAATCTAGGAGGAGATTAGAAACAAATAACATTAGGTGAGGTAAACAAGCCTCCCACAACTAGTATAGCTCAAAAACACTGAAACCCCAAAACTACTGCAACACAGAATTACTGCATAGAATTACTGCATAAAGTGACAGTGTAGTATAGTGAGGGTTTATACTCAGAAATTAAAGAGACAAATAGATCTTCTCATATATTAATCAATATTGCTTAAAAACTAAGATCTAGTCTTCTTTATACAAATCCAAGAGAACTCGAGAAGGGTTTCTAGGAATACACCCAAATACAAATGGTGATCTACAGCCCAAGGATTGAAGAGTCACTGAAAACTTAAGAACATGAAGATAGGAGGCTGAAATAATATAGATATGATGCAGATCCACTACAAGGTCTCCTCCAATGAAAGGTTTAACCCTTCAATCATAGGGAAACACTCAAACAAAGACACAAGATCCCTCACTGAAGTTGTCCCCCCAAGATAATGCAATTCCAGACTGAAATTCCATTGTAGGTGATGGAAATAGATGGGACTAATGCCAAAGATCTGAAATGTGCTCAAGAACCCTCCAAACTGATCTCCCAAGAGAAGGAACCCTTCCTCTTATGGAAAACTAGCTCAGAAAGTGGGTTTCTCAACCCTCCAATGCAACACCCTGCAACACAACACAATATTCTGTAGAAACTGAACTGTAGCTGAAGACTGAAGCTTCAAAAGAATTCTGGATGTGTGGAATGAAAGATCAGGACTGTCCCAAGAGGCCTCTCAAGGAAAGAGATGGAATTCCTGAATAGGAATCCCTAGTGCTAAACAACACTAGCAGTCTTAGCTAAATAGTTAGAGAGAAAAATTCTAAACAAACATATCAAAATATAATTCATAAGATAACCACATATGGCTACCATCCTCTTCCTTAAAAAAAATGTGAGCCTTCTAACCTTGGGTCCCACTCATTAGGGTTTCCTCCATCACGTAGTCAATCTCCCTCCAAAACTATGTTGTACCTTCATCAATGCCATTCCTCCATAACGACGTTGTTTGATTTGGTCAAGGTTGACCCCTTCAACCTGCTCCAACCATTTTTACACCTGAGGTTCTTCAATCTAGCTCTTATATAGATGTCTAAACTAATCCATATTCATAGTGAGCTGCCTTTATTAGTAATCCACTCCTCTCACATTAGTGTAGTTGGCTTGGTCAAACTTGACTTTGTCCACATCCATTAGTCCTTGTTCACACATGGGAGTGCTAGATCCAGTTATTATCATGATCCCTTTTCACCTCAAGAGGGATTTTATGCTTATTCAAGATAGGTATGGGTCTTCTTCCCCATTTATTCATCTAACTAGGTGTTGAAAGCAAAATCAATATTCCTATTAGCTGCATGCTAATTTAGGAATATTACATTCCTCCCCTCCCAGATGTTGCTTATCCTCAAGAAACTGCAAGGATAGAATTGAAGAGCCTCTTTTCCTCCTCCTATAGCATCCTCATATGATAAATTCCTCCAAGGAACAAGATGCTCTCTCATCAATACATCTCCAAGTTTCCCCTCCCAAGTATGCAAGCTAGCTTTTGGTGAGCATCCCAAATAGTTGTCATCATGTAGAAGTAAAACACCAATGGAGGAAACAATGTGCTGTCTAGAGGCCTTCTTGAGGCATGAGATCTGGTATATGTTGGGATCTATCATCCCCATGTGAATCTCCCATCCCCAAGCTATCATCCATACAAAATGAGCCACCCTCCAAGATGGTAATTCATGAAAAATCTCCTCCACCTTTGGCTCCTAAAATGTCGGTGGGCTCAATAACTGACCTTGGTAGACAAGATAGCCTACCCCACATTGTCTCTCTCTCCACTTATGATAAGTGTAGAGTAGTTGCTGATCTTGGGCTGCAATAATGTTGCCCTCAAGTGGCAAGGAGAAGACTGGAACTGCAAATATCTTCTCCATGGAATCCTGAATCATGCTAGCCCAATCCATCCCATAAAAAATGAATGTCACATCATCACCATATGGAATCCAAATCAGAAAAATGTTGGAGGTTATGTGCAATTTTAGATGATATCAATGATTTCTCAAGTGGATACAGTGCAGTCTTTACAACTGATGTTTTAGAACATCACGTGGCAAGTGGTCCTCCAACAAGTTACTAGATGTGCATGTTTTCTCATCTACTATGAGGTAGTAAATAGCATTATATACCAGCTGAGCATAATAAGAACAACAACACACTTTCCCAAGGTTAAGAAAGGAAGGATTATCTCCATCACAAATGTTGGTCCTAGAATGACCATGAAATACAAAATTAATCTTGCCCTCTTATGGAGAAATGCACTGTACATAGATGGTGAGAAAATGAAAATACTTTCTGAAATGATCAATAAGTGAAAAAATACATCTCTTACCATGCATAGTGAGTAGGCCAGAAGTGAGGTCCATAGATGAGTCCTCCCATGAGAATCTCCTCATAAAAGTCTGCAAAATGAAAGGATGCATACTCCCCTTGGAACACTCCATCAATAGGAACATACTCCCAAGTGACAACGCTGTTGGCCTTAGTGATAAGGCTCTTGTCACTCCATGACTTCCTTCTTTGACCTGCCATATGCCAAAGTCATCCACCATCATGTTGCTATGTATGGAAATCTTCCTCTCATATGGAACTACCTCTTTATCCTCCAATGTTGAAGGGTAGCCTCTTTGCACTTTGATTGTGCCATTCCTTTCTCCGGAAATATCATAATAACTATGGGAAAAATTATGCCCATACTATCCCAAGAGTAGCCAAAGCAAAAATAACTCTTGCTACTCCCTCACACCTCCATCATACCAATCATGAGGTGAGGATATTATGATTGACATGAATAATGTCACATCAACATAGTACATGTAACCTCCTTGCTACCAAATGATGCAAGTGTCCTACCAAGTTTCCTCCACCATCATACCCTTCGAAGAAGCATATGTTATATAATGGCCAAACTCTTTCAAGAGTAGCCAACACAGCCATGCCTCCTACTGTCCTATGTCATAGATATGCAAGTGGCTCACCAACCTCTTTCTCACCATCCACACCCATTCATCCAAATAAGGGTGTCTCCCACCATGCTCCATCTTGGTACTCCTCCAATGGAGAATACCATCCTCCCAAATTAGATTTCTACCTTTTAATTTCATGGGATGTTGAAATGAAACCTCTTGGAGGTCTCCTAAAAAAGACCCCACACCAATGACCATGTTGAATCCACAAGTATCCAAGTATGATGAAGACAAAACCTCCTCATAGGCCTGTACAATGCTCATCCCAACAGATCTATCACAATGATGAAAAACAAAGTGTCTCTCATTGATCATCTGCTCATCCAATTTCATACAAGTGTAACGGTAATAATAATTCTCTAATGATAGTTGGGCCCCCAACTCCTCACTTCTGGTTAATGACATCGCTGTTAATCTCCTCAATGGTGTATTTTTTGTCTCATGCTCGAGCTCAATGTTAAACATAGAGTTCTGCATTGGATTTTTTAGGAAAAAGCTCATCCTATCCTCCACAAGTCCACACCCCAACCTCAAGTGTTGTGTGTAGCTCAATAATGATACATTAGAATGATTGCTTATCCCTCCCTTGAAAAAATCAAGGCTACATAGCGCAATGAAATTTTGCTGCTCCAAATCAACAATATCTGTTGACCCTTGGTTACGCAAAAGCACATTTCCACAACCCTCCATAAGATTTGCTGAAATAATAGAAAATGGAAATTCATGCATACCTTGGTGAAGCTTAGGAACATATTGTATGGCTACAAGGGTTCCTCCTTCTAATGTGTTGGCTTCCCCAACTGTTGAGCATGATGGCTACTCCTCCATAGTTATGTTAGCACTGGTACAAGTATCCTCAAGTGGTGGTGAAGGCTCCACCCCCTATGATTTCTTCTTGTCAAATATTTTGATCACCCTTTGAGTGGAATCTGCAAAATTAGTCACTCTTGCATGATCCAAATGGCTGAACCACCAACTGCTAGCTTTACCCTCAAGCTGCAATGCTACAATCTCAACAACCTCTCTTTCTACCACTGAATGTAGTAGGAAGAATGCATCTAGCTTAATCACCCAAGTCTTTGTTGTACATGTGTATGATCCATCAAAAGTAGAAAATAAAAATATTTTTCCCCTCATTCTCCTATTGCTGCCAGGCCTCCTTTCTTCTTCAAGTTGAATAATCCGAGGAAGATTTCAAGTCTTCTTGAAAGCTCTAGGTTGAGACTTGTATTATGCAAGGTATCCACTCAGAATCTCATGTTCCAAGTGCCCTCCATCTCCATGCCTCTTGTCTTCTTCCTCAAAAGGAAAGGGTAAGGTGTAATGCTTTGGAGCTTTCTGCACCATTGGTTCCTTATTTTGAGAATAGGAAGTACATGGACCTTCCTCTTCTTGAAACCCTCTAGAAGTTTCATTTCATCTCTTCTCTTTCATTTGATTAACCTCCCTAGAGAGGTTATTCATAGATCTGAAAAGTGATGAGACCAAGCTCATTCCTTCCACCATTTTAGATCTCTTCTTATTCTTATAACATAACGGCTAAAGACTCACAGGCTAAGCCAATATTATGCTCTGATACCACTGTAATATTCCCAAATGGGAAAACTCAGCAACACATGCATAAAAAATGCATTTTCAGAAATATATGCTATAAAAATCAAAATCAAAACTTGGATCCATTAGATCTAATATTATAACATCTAAATCCAAGAGGAGATTAGAGAAAAATCACATTAGGCGAGGTAAACAAGCCTCCCACACCTAGTATAGCTCAAAAATACTGAAACCCAAAAACTACTGCAACACATAATTACTGCATAAAGTGACAATGTAGTATAATGAGGGTTTATACTCAGAAATTAAGAAGAAAAATAGATCTACTCATATATTAATCAATATTTCTCAAAAACTGAGATATAGTCTCCTTTATACAAATCCAAGAGAACCCGGGAAGGGTTTCTAGGAATACACCCAAATACAAATGGTGATCTACAGATGAAGGAATGAAGAGTCACTAAAAACTGAAGAAAATGAAGATAGGAGGCTAAAATAATATAGATCTGATGTAGATCCATTACAAGGCCTCCTCCAATGAAAGGTTGAACCCTTCAATCACAGGGAAACACTCAAACAGAGCCACAATATCCCTCACTGAAGCTGTCCTCCCAAGATAACACAATTCCAGAATGAAATTATGTTGTAGGTGATGGAAATAGATTGGCCTGATGCCAAATATCTGAAATATTCTCAAGAACCCTCCAAACTGATCTCCCAAGAGAAGGAATCCTTCCTCCTATGGAGAACTATCTCAGAAAGTGGGTTTCTCAACCCTCCACTGCAACATCCTGCAACACAATGCAATATTCTGTAGGAAATGCAATGTAGATGAAGACTGAAGCTTGGCCAGAATGTCGGATGTGTGGAATGAAATATCAAGACTCTCCCAAGTGGCCTCTCAAGGAAAGAGATGGAATTCCTAAACATGAATACCTTGTGCTAAAAAACTCCAACAATTTTAGCTAAACAACTAAAGAGAAAAAGTCTAAACATACATATCAAAATATTATTCATAAACTAACCACATATGGCTGCCATCCTCTTCCTTATGAAAAATGTGAGCCTTCTCACCTTGGGTCCCACTCATTAGGGTTTCCTCCATCACATAATCAATCTCCCTCCAAAATTGCGTTGTACCTTCATCAATGCCACTCCTCCATAACAACACTGTTTGATTTGGTAAAGGTTGACCCCTTCAACCTGCTCCAGCCCTTTTTACACCTAAGGGTCTTCAATCCAGCTCTTATATAGTTGTCTAAACTAATCCATATTCATATTGAGCTGCCTTTATTGATGATCCACTCCTCTCACATTAGTGTTGTTGACTTGGTCAAACTTGACTTCGTCCACATCCATTAGTCCTTGTTCACACATGGGAGTGCTAGATCTAGTTATTATCATGATCCATTTTCACATCAAGAGGGATTTTATGCCTATTCAAGATAAGTATGGGTCTTCTTTCCCATTTATTCATCTAGCTAGGTGCTAAAAGGAAAATCAATATTCCTATTAGTTGCATGCTAACTTAGGAATATTACATTCTAGTGCTAGGAGTCTCAAAAAGTCCTCATTCCAACATTGATGAGTTTCAAATTTGTTCCTTTTTCTAGTGCTAAGTTTTCAAATTTTCATCCTTTTGACCTTTTTCCATATTTTCCTTCATCCTTTTTCTCCTGAATTGGTTACAAAGGGACAATTTCCTTAGGACATTAAAAATGAATATTCAAATGCAAACATATAATTAAAAACAAGAGAATAGTGGAATAAGAAAGAAATAGCCCATCATATAAATAACATTTAACCATGTATGAGTTATTTAATATGAATTTATATGAATATTTGTGAAATGTTTAATTGATATATTACAAATCATCTAACAAGGATGAATTCTTCATATGTATTTTTCAATCAAACATGAAGATAACATAGATATGAAATAAACAAATAAGAATCACATATACATAAGAGATTAATACATTCTTTAACACACCATACTCTCAGAAACTCTGGTACAGAATGGGTTTGTACTTCTCCAATGATTTTTCATTAATAACTCAAATTTACACAATCACAACAATTTTTTTGTCCAAAATTACTCAAAATATGAACCCCTATTACATCATAAAAGAAGGTATATATACAATCTTATACTCCTTGAGTCATTTTTAGAAATTACAGTAAAATATAAATAAAAACAACTTTTTCTATAATCTAGGATCTTTGATCATAGAGATAGCATATCCAATCAATTTGTTCAGGAATTACTGGGATCATATATCCTTGAATAAGTTCTAGTGTCGAATAAAACTAACACCCTTTGAATCTATTTATTCCTGGCCTCTCTCTTTGAAAATCTCCTTAGTAAACTGCTTTTCCCAATCACTTTCTTCTTAACCTCATTCTTTGGAAAAATATTATCTGAATTTACAATCAAATCCCTTATGATTTGATTATCTTCTTCTGCATTGCTAGACCTTTTCTCTTTCTACTCAATGCTCCACATGATTTAGGTAATATCAAAATCTTGATCACTGCTAGATGCTACTTCAAAAATAGATTATATCTCTTCCATATATTTCTCAGGCTAAAATTACTTTTTATATTTCACTGGGTGTAACTCTTTTACTTCAATATTTTTCCTCTTACCCTTAAGCTCTACTTTATTTTCTACTTTCAAATCCATGCCAATTTTTTCCATTTTTGACAAATTACTTGTGAATTCAATCTTTAATTCGTAAAAGGAATGAATCAAAAGAAATATCTCAGCCAAAAATATAGACTCTCAACCGCCAATTTTATCTGCAATCATAAATGAAAAGAACTGTAATGATAAACTCCCTCTCCCATAGATTGTGCGACATGTGTGACTGCATTTATTCTCTTGTAACACGTGCAAGGTCACCTCCAAATATTTGACCAATATATTTCCCATGAGTAAGCCTCAAATCCTTGATAGGTAGTTATTCTATGCTCATGTGCCAAAAACTTCACCCTCGAGAAATTGTTGCAAGATATGAATCTGAAACATTCCACTTATCTACAAATATGGAAAAAAAATTCCAGATAGATGATCAAGGAAAATATACTACCAAAATTTCTCTGTTAATTGCATCTAATTCTGCATAGAAAGTATATGTAACTAGTGATAAAACAAAAATCACCATTCTAACTTCATATACAAGGAAAATATCTTCTTTCAGGATTTTAATTATTTCCTCTCCCTTCACATTTGTACTGATTTGATTTATGGCTGATATATCATTTCTTTTAGCTAGAAACATCATATGATATTCAATTTCTAGAATCAACAAACCCTATAAATTCTAAAACCTTGGAATAAATAGCAGAAACTTCTCTCTGGAGATTATTTTAAAACCTTATATTCTTGCTTTCATGATTTTTTTTTTCAATGAAAGATCCTTCATCATCTGATTTTTGATGATATACTTTATTGCTTGGGATATCATTTCTTCTCTGTCATCTATCCATACAAAAGTCAATTGGGAATTTTTTCTTGAATTGAAATAATTGATAGCATTTTGAGCCTTTGATGGTTTATCTCCAAACATCTGTTGAAAATTAAAAATATGGGTTAAAAGAGTATAAGCCAATTCTCTTTCATCATCCACTTGTACAAAATAATATTTAATCTTTTTAATTTATGAAATGATACGACCCCAGATCAAAATTTTTCTTCTATCAAACTCTTCTTTGTTAATTTCAATTGTTGTTGTAGAAAATATTTCTCACTTATACTCTGCTCCAAAGCTTTAACTTTCTCTTGAATCTCCTAATTAACTTTATCTATATCAGACTGCAACTTTTTAATCTTCTCATCCTCTACTGAAAGATTCTTTAAATCTGAAATCAAAGAAGAGTTGGCTTTAGATTGATCTACTTGCTCTTTAGTTGTTTTCAATTGAAAAACTTCAACATTCAAGTTTAATGTTTCTTGATTTAAAACATCTATTTCTTCCTGCAAATCCAACAACTCCTAAGTCTGAGGAAGATCAGTCTCAACAATCTTCAATTTCCTCTTCAAATCCTGAATAATCTAATATTTATCCTCCAACAATTTTTTTTATGCTTGATTTTCACTAGACTTCCCTTCTCTTGCTATCAAAACTACTTCTAATGTAATATTCCTAAATTAGTATGCAACTAATAGGAATATAAATTTTTCTTTTAACACCTAGTTAGATGAATAAATGGGGAAGGAGACCCATACTTATCTTGAATAAGCATAAAACCCCTCTTGATGGGAAAATGGATCATTATAATAATTGGATCTTGCACTCTCATGTCTGAACAAGGAATAATGGATGTGGACAAAGTCAAGTTTGACCAAATAACCAACACTAATGTGGGAGGAGTGGATCATCAATAAGACAGCTCATTATGAATATGGATTAGTTTATACAACTATCTAAGAGCTGGATTGAAGAATATTAGGTGTGCAAAGGGCTGGAGCAGGTTGAAGACGTCAACCTTGACCAAATCAAACAACGTTGTTATGGAGGAGTGGCATTGATGAAGGTACAACATAGTTTTGGAGGAAGATTGATTGTGTGATGGTGGAAACCCTAATGAGTGGGACCCAAGGTGAGAAGGCTCAAATTTTTTATAAGGAGGAGGATGGCATCCATATGGGGTTAGCTTACGAATCATATTTTGATATGTCTGTTTAGGCTTTTGCTCTCTTCAACTGTTTAGCTAAGATTGCTGGCGCTGTTTAGCAAAAGGATTTCCTGTTTAGGAAATTCCATATATTTCCTTGAGAGGCCTCTTGGGAGAGTCCTAATCTTTCATTCGACACATCCAAAATTCTGGCCAAGCTTCAGTCCTCAGCTACAGTGCAGTTTCTGTAGAATATTGTGTTGTGTTGCAGGGTGTTGTAGTGGAGGGTTGAGAAACCCACTTTCTGAGCTAGTTTTTCATAGGAGGGGGGATTCCTTCTCTTGTGAGATCAGTTTGGAGAGTTCTTGAGCTCATTTCAGATATTTGGTATCACTCCAATCTATTTCCATCACCTACAGCGTAACTTCAGTTAGGAATTGCATTATTTTGGAGGGCAACTTCAGTGAGGGATCTTGTGGCTCTGTTTGAGGGTTTTCCAATGATTGAAGGGATCAACATTTCATTGGAGGAGACCTTGGAGTGGATCTACATTATATATATATATATTATATCAGCCTCCTATCTTCATGTGCTTAAGTTTGCAGTGATTCTTCAGTCCTTGGGCTATAGATCACCATTTGTATTGGGTGTATTCCTAGAAACCCGTCTTAGGTTCTCTTGGATTTGTATAGAGGAGACTAGATCTCAACTTTTGAGAAATATTGTTTAATATATGAGAAGATATATTTGTCTCTAAAATTTCTGAGTATAAACCCTCATTAGACTGCGTTGTCTCTTTATGCAGTAATTTTATGTTGCAGTAGTTTTGGGGTTTCAGTGTTTTTGGGCCATACTAGATGTGGGAGGCTTATTTACCTCACCTAATATGATTTGTTTCTAATATCCTCTTAGATTCAGGTGTTATAATGTCATATCTAATGGATCCAAGGGATTATTTTGATTTTTATAACATATATTTCTAAAAATGAATTTTTTTATGCATGTGTTGTTGAGTTTTCCCATTTTGGGAAATTACAATGGTATCAGAGCTCTATTATTAGCTTAGCCTGTGTGCTACAACCATTATTCTATAAGAAGAAGAAGAGAAGGAGAAGAGATCTAGAATGGTGGGAATAATGAGCTTGGTCTCATCGATTTTGAGATCTATGAAGAACCTCTCCAAGGAGGCTAAGCAGATGAAAGAGAAGAGATGCAATGAAAATTTGGAGGGTTTCAAGAAAAGGAAGGACCATGTACTTGCTATTCTCAAAAGAAAGAAACAATGTTGTAGCAATCTCCAAAGCATTACACCTTTCCCTTTCCTTTTGAGGTAGAAGACAAGAGGCATGGAAATGGAGGGCACTTGGACCATGAGATCCTGAGTGGATACCTTGCAAAATACAAGTTTTAACCGAGAACTTTCAAGGAGACTCTAGCTCTTCCTCATTTTATTCATCTTGAAGAAGAAAGGAGGTCCTACAACAATAGGAGAATGAGGGGCAATTGATTTATATTATCTACTTTTGATGGATCATCCACATGTACAACAAAGGCTTGGGTGATGAAGCTAGATGCATTCTTCCTACTACATCCATTGATAGAAAGAGAGGTTGTTGAGACTGCAGCGTTGCACCTTGAGGGTAAAGCAATAACTTGGTGGTTCAACCATTTGAGTCATGCAAGAGTGACTAATTTTTTAGATTTCACTCAAAGGGTGATCAAAAGATTTGATAAGAAGAAATAAGAGGGGGAGGAGCCTTCACCACCACTTGAGAAGACTTGTACCAGTGCTGACATAACTTTGGAGGAGCAGCCATCATCCTCAGCATTTAGGGGAGCCAACACATTGGAAGGAGGAACACTTGTGGCCATAGAAGATGTTCCCAATCTTCACCAAGGTATGCATGAATTTCTACTTTTTGTTATTTCAACAAATATTATGGAGGGTTCGTGGAAATCGCCTTTTGCATGACCAAGGGTCAACACATACTACCGATATGCAAAGAAGCAAAACTACACTGCGTTATGCAACCTTGATTTGTTCAAGGAAGGAATAAGCAATCATCCTAATGTGTCATTAGTGATCTACACACAACACTTGGGGTTTGAGTGTGAACTTGTGGAGGATAGGATGAGCTTTGTCCTAAACAATCCAATGCAGAACATTATGTTCGACATTGAGATGGAGCATAAGACAACAAATACACCATTGAGGAGATTAACAATGTCGTCACTAAGAAGTAGTGAGGAGTTGGGGGGACCAGCTATCATTAGAGCATTATGATGACCATTACACTTGTATGACATTGGATGAGCAGTGTGATCAAGGAGAGACACTTTGTCTTTCATCATTGTGATGGATCTATTAGGATGAGCATTGTACATGCATATGATGAGGTTTTGCCTTCAACATACCTGGTTCCTTATGGATTCAATATGGACATTGGTGTGGGGGTCTTCTTTAGGAGATCTCCAAGAGATTGCATTTCAACATCCCATGAAATGCAAGGGTATAAATCTGATTTTGGGAGAAGGGTATGCTTCATTGGAGGAGTACCAAGAGGGAGCATGGTGAGAGACACCCACATGTGGATGGACGGGTGTGGATGGTGAGCAAGAGGTTGGTGAGCCACTCGGAATTTTTATAACACCGAGCGCAGGAGGCATGGTCGCGTTGGGTACTCTTAAAAGAGTTTGGCCATCATATGGAATATCCTTCTCCTAAAGGTATGATGGTGGGGGGAAACTTAGTAGGACACTTGCATCATTTGGCAAACGTAAGGAGGTTGGGTGCATTATGTTGATGTGAAATTCTTCATGTTAATCATCATATATTCACCTTATGATTGGTATGATGGAGATGTGGGAAAGCAAAAAGAGTTATTGTTGCTTTCGCTACTATTGGTAGAGTATGGGAAGAATTTTTTCCCATACTTATTATGATATTTCCAGAGAAAGGGATGGCACAATTAGAGTGTAAAGAGGCTACCCTTCAACCTTGGAGGATAAGTAGGTGCTTCCACATAGGAAGGAGATCTCCCCCACATAGCATCATGATGGTGGATGGCTTTGGCATGTGGCATGTCAAAGAAACAAGTCATGGAGTGAAAAGAGCCTTATCACTAAGGCCAATAGCGCTATCACTTGGGAGTATGTTTCTATTAGACGTACAGTAAAACATGCCATTATGAATCACTGTCAAGCCTCACATGGCTCCCTCCGATTCAGCCATATTTCATCACCAGACTGGGAGAGTTTGTATTGATATTTCACAAGACTCACAAGCCAAAATGTATGTAAATGAAAATAGCCTGCTATATGAATATTTCACAAGACCCTATACCATGACAAAATTGAAACTAGATGCTATAAAACTGTGGAACAGGGAGGGGGTGGATATGCATGAATATCTCACAAGACCCTATACAATGACAAATTGAAACTAGATGCTATAAAATTGTGGAACAGGGAGGGGGGGTGGATATGCATGTACAAATTAGATATGGTACCATAGAAGGTAGTGTAGCTTGGGACTTATCCCACAATTCATCGTTGAAAGGTCAAATACTTTGGACCTTCGCATCCATTTCTTTGACAGAAAATTTGGGACTTGGTATCTCACCCTCATCCGTGAGGATTATTGACGTGGGAATCTCACACTCGCTACTAAGACTTAAGGCTTGGTACTCGTTCTTTTGATAAGAGTTTCGAAATTCAGTATTTCATTCCTTATTGAAAGGTTAAACACTTTGAGTTTGGAATTTTGATTTTTTTGTTTTTAAATGATTGAATGGTTATTTACTTTGGAAGTATGTAATTATTTTTACTAGATTGGGAATTTGGTTATTATTAAATGGTTTAATATTTTGAAGTTTAGTATTTTTTTTATTTTCTTTAAAATTGAATTTTTAATGAAAATTGAGTATTTTACTTTTGATTCTAGTGTCACTTTTTATTATTGAAAAAGTTGAAAATTTTGAAGTTAGAAATTTAACATTTTTTATTTTTTTATTATTAAAGAGTTGAATATTTTAGATCATCTCACCCTTACCTTTTAGGCTTACTAACTTGGTAATCTCACACTTTTCCCTCTCAATCTAATTGATTTGGGCATTTCATACTTTACCTCTCAATTAATTGACTTGGACATTTCACATTTAGGTTTAAATAGTTTTTGTACTAAGAGTTTAGAAAGTGAGTATCACTTTTTATTATTAAAAGCTCTAACATTTTGAATTTAGAAATTTAATTTATTATTATTTTTTTAAAAAGTTGAATATTTTGTATTTTAATAATCATTTCTTTATTATTTTGGTGATGGATTTTATTTTATTTTTAATGAGTATTTCTTATTAATTTGGTTATAGAGTTTGTCTTGTTTAAATTGTTTGATAAATTTTTAATAGATTATTTTTTTTTAATTATTAAATATTTAATATTTTGAAATTTAGTATTTTTTGAGTTTCTTTAGAATTGAGTGTTTTTGGAAATTGAATATTCCACTTTTTATTATTAAAAAATTATTATGAGTTTGAAAATTTAAATTTTTACTTTCAGTTATTAAAATATTAAGTATAACTGAAATATTAAGTATTTCTAATTTTAGTAATCATAATGTTCTGTATGTTAGATTCTAGTAATCATAATCATTCCTTAATAACTGGTTCTTCATTCTTATTTTTTAATGGAAATTAGAATTTGGATATCATTCTTTATTATTAAAAAAATTAATAATTTGAAATTTAGTGATTAAAGTTTTTAGTATGGTATGATACTATTATAATTAAAATTAAATTAAAAAATTTGAATTATTTTATTATTTTATTATTTTTTTATATTTCTTGTTTATGAATTTTTTTAAGATATATCATTTTTGTAAATACAAATATTATTTAAATAAAAAAATTATTTATTTTGTTACCAAAATTTTAGAGGTAGATTTTGACTTATTATCTAAGTTCAAAAATATATTTGAAAGTAATATCTTAAAATTAATCACATTTGAATTTCTCATACCAATTTTGGAATATTACTTAGATTTATTATTACATTAAAAGAAAAAGCACTAACAATTCTTTCAATCTTACTAGTAAAGTTAAATGATAAAAAATATGAAAAAACTAAAATGTAATAAATTTTGAAATTTTATTTTAAAATAATACTTATATATATATATATATATATATATATATATATATATAATAAATTTAATTTAAAATGAGATGATATACCTCTTAAATTCTTTTTATTTAAAATGTTGTTTTCTATTATGAGAATAATAAGAAAATATTTATTATTAGAATAGTTATAAAATGTATTCAATTATTAAAATAACTATAAAATGTATTATATATTTTCCTTTTCATTGATTAGTTAGAAAATATATAAGGGGAGAATTTAAAATAAAATATATATTCATTGAAATATATTTAAAAAATAAAAATAAAAATATTTATTTATATTAATAATATTTTTTTTAATTTATTAAAAAATATTATTATTAGTATTATTTTAATTTAATTATATAAATATAAATATAAATAATACAAGTAATAAAGAATATATATTTAAATACATTTTATATATAGATAAAAATATTATATTTCTGATTAATTACATTATTAGGATTTGGTTGACGTTTCTAACCAGCTAATGTGGTTCATCCTCAGGACAAGGTGCAAAAACAAATCGATATTGATGAATAAATAGTGGACAATTATGCATCTCCACTATTTATTCATCAAGATCGATTTGTTTCTCCACCTTGTCCTGAGGATGAGCCAAATCCTAATAATGTGATTAATCCGAAAGACATTTTTATCTACATTATGGATCACAAAAGTCTTAGATCAAACATTTTATATAACATTATGCATCTCCACTATTTATTCATCAAGATTGATTTGTTTCTCCACCTTATCCTGAGGATGAACCAAATCCTAATAATGTGATTAATCCGAAAGACATTTTTATCTACATTATGGATCACAAAAGTCTTAGATCAAACATTTTATATATATTATATATGTATTTTAAATTTTCGTATGTTTTAACAATTTTGAATGATTTCAACACAATTATTGAATTTATGTATTATTTATCTATGTAAATTTAATAATATATCTAATTTACACATATTTATAGTAATATTTGTTTTAATCACTCAAGGATTATACAATATGGTTTAATATTTTCTTGATTTTTTCCCAAGAAGATTCTAACTAGTAACTCTTCATATCACAAAGTGATTTAATAGTACATCCAATCACCCTCTATTCTACTCAACTGTAGCCATTAAAAATTCTGGACCCTGATCCCTATGTCTAGGGTCAGCCAGAAACCCTAACCCCAAGGATGTTGAGAGAATTAAACATGCGACCTCTCAATGGCAAAGGGGATTTGACCAGGGACTCAACCAATTGAATTAACCTTTGGGACTTGAAGTTATATATATATATATATATATATATAAGTTTGACCCAGAGGGGATTTGAATCTTAAATCTTATGTAGGGGATTTGAATCTTAAATATTATGTTTTACCTAATATTTCATAACACCAACAATTTGCGTTTTTTTTATTTATTTCGTTGTCATTTTATTTTACTATAAAAAATTAATTTTTTTTATTTTAAAATTTGTGATATATTTGTAAAAATATGTGAATTTATGATATGACATTCATAAATCTTATTAAATGAACATAGTTAATACATGAGTGCTTGATAAAACTTGATTGATTTACAAATTTCATCATTCATATTTTTTTTTCAATATCTTGAGTATTGAATTATTAAATTATTCATTTGGTAAAACAAGCACAAAAAAAGAGGCTTGCTTCATTTAAAGGATAAGTGTGGAAACAATATAGTGTACATACATATGAACATAATGACATCAAAATTATTGTTGTCGTTGGTGGCATGTTTTTCAGAATTGAACTATACAATTTATTTCATAGCATTTAAAAGTGGTTAAGTTTGTTTAAAAATATTAGAATGGTCATCATGGCAAATTGGGGCAAGATTGCAAGAAATTGGTTGACATAAATATTGTTATTGGAGAAACTGGGTTTTATTCCCTTAAAGGAGGCTTTTCTCACTATAAATGGTGTTGAAATTTATTGGGATGTTTTCTTATATGGTATAGTATATTTCTAATTAGTATTGGGACAACATGTTTATAATTTATGTGTATTTTTTTAATGCATTTCTTATATATTTAGTTTAGTTAAGAGTAAGTTCAAAACATCAATTATTAAAATAACCAACATTTTGTGGGAAGTCTAACTCACAACTCTAGATCATAGTCTAACGAATCATGCAATGAAAAAACATTAGGATATTAGATAGTCTTGGTAAGATAAATATTATAATAGTTTTGGGACCAAACCCAACATAAAAGAGCCATAGAGTTTTCACTAAAGGATGAAAAAAGGAGTGATCGAAGATGCCACCAATATGGATCTCAACCCCTAATTGGATGGATGGAAAAACTGGAACATAATGGGGGGTAAAAATGGGAAGGAAGAAATAAAAAATCACCAAATGAGGATATAAAAGGGAAATACCCTAGGAGGAGTTGTTGGTAGCTTATAATGAAACTCTTGATGGAAACAAAACCACAACCAATGCTCAAATGGAATGTGACAAATATGATTTTTTCGATGGGTATACATCTAGAAGTGATCATTTATTTCTTCTAGACTTTCCTTGACAAATAGAGAACAAAGAAAATTCAACAAAGAATAGGAGATTTTCGAAGGATCCATAAGAGGATGAGTATTAACAAGGTGTCAAAGATGTGAAAATGAGTCAAGATTTCATTTCTTGGTAGGATGTCATGAAAATATTCTAGATGTTTATGTATATTTGTATGAAACCCATCAAAATTTACAATACTAAAGGAGATGAAGTAGATTAAAGGAGAAGGCATGTTTCAATATGATGCTAGAATTTGAAACATGATTGAGAAAGTTAGATATGCAAGTAAAGGTGATGAAAAGTATTGGTATATTGTAGGCCTACTCATAAGTACAATTCAAACAAATTTAAGAACAATATACCTAAAGAAGCATAATGATGTTGTATATGTAGATATTCAAATGGGGAAAGAAAAAAAAGGACAATACACATAAAATTAAATAAAAAAGAAGAACATAATTAAAGAGTGGAAAAACTACCGAGGTATAACTAAACAAGATGCCAAACATGAAACATCACTAGCCCATGGAAACATAGGATTAAAAACCTAGATAAATAGGAGGGGAGTATAGGAACAAGGAAGACTGGTAAACTTAATTTTTTGTCTAGACAATAACAAATTGGAGCACGCATGGCATAATTTCACCAAAAAATTATAGGGAAAAAAAGGGACCCTACAAACATATGTACTTGAGAGAAAACAAGAGAAAAACATCTAAAATTATGAATTCCACCAAAAAACAATATCTCTACATCTATAGGTTCAAAAAGAACCAATTTCTCACCTTAAACTATAGATGTCTCTTGGAGGGAATAAAACATGTAAATGCTATGCCTATGGCACTCAAGGACACATAATCAATGCCTACATTTTTTTAAATTCTAGGAGTGATAGTATATTAGAATTATAGATAGGAGAATCATAAAATTAAATAAAGGCTAGTATTATGCAATGAATTTTGGGAAAAAAACTATAAAATGTTTGTATTACATGATTGTTGGAACCAAAATAGGCTTCAATTTGCAAAAAATGTGAGATTGCAAAGGTCACATCGACCACAATTCAATGTAGAATATAACATAGATTTCAAAATTTAGGAGAAAAAGTTATGAGGAAGTTGTTCTAGAAAGAAGGGATTAGAAGAGAACCAAATAAACAAATTATGGAAAGAAAAAAAATGATGTTTATACCTTAGATCTAATTAATTAACTTAAGTGATTGGTCATGAATAAGTAGTACCTAAATCAAGATATTTTTTAAATGGTCATTTAATACCAATGAAGCCTAGGAATCTAACCTTAAAGAAAATTATGTATACAAAATTAACTCTATTTTTCAAAAAATAATTACAAATATTTACAATTCTAAAGGGAAAATAAATAAATGATGCAGGAGTAAATCCCATAAAAGAGATGAACATCATATCCTTAGGAATTTGGGAAGGACTTGAGAATCCACAACTTAAATAGAGTAAGATAGTGATCCACATGGACAACCATGTTATTCACGCTTGCTTAGTTGGGATGATATTAATGGAAATTTGCAGCAATGGTATTAAAATATGGGAGACGTTTTAACCATTGGAATTTCTCAAGGAAGTGTGAAAAGTTTTATTTGGAAGAAATTCCAAAAAAGACTTAAATAGAAGAACAATTGATGAGAGCTTGACCTTACAAGTAATATTGGAAAAAAATACATCAAGTAATAAGAGGACATAACTCACAATAAGATGAAAGAATGGTGTTTATAGTATCAACATTAAAAAAATTACAATATCTACAAAGCAAAGTGGTAGAATTCAAGGGAAAATACAATGCTAGATTATCTAAAAAAGGCAATAGGTAATAGAAATACAACTAAAAAGTATAGATTTATAAAGAGAAGGGGAAGAATCCTAATAAACTAGGAATAAGAAATTATATGTATGACAAGGTAGAAATGAAAGCAATCAAACTATTTCAAGAATTTATAGATTTATTTTTCATATACCTATTTTGAGTTTGCAAAAAGGGTGAGATCATAATGATATGACAAACAACAATTCAATGTAGAAGGTAAAATAGATTTCAAAATTCAAAAGGAAAAAATTATGGAAA
This sequence comes from Pinus albicaulis, assembly GCA_034641835.2. NCBI lineage: Eukaryota > Viridiplantae > Streptophyta > Pinopsida > Pinales > Pinaceae > Pinus > Pinus albicaulis. The sequence goes on from CM076582.1 coordinate 1,024,845,481, forward strand.
GGAAACGTTAAAACTTTGATCTAATTAAGTGATTACCCCCCCCACCGCGGGTGATAATACATGCCACTTAGGTCGAGTATGAGCATAATTCATGTATTTGATAATCATTTGGAGATTGTATCATGCAACTCCCACAATCGATCGACACGAATGGATTTGTTATGTTCCCCAGTGAATAATTTTGCAAAGTGAAATAATCAATTTTGCGCTTTTGGGTTGAAGAGTCACTCACTTTATTTTTTGGAGAAAATAAGAAAATAAACATTAGAGAAAAAAGGAAATATTTTTGGTTAATTGGAATTTGGGGACCATCAAAAAGGGAAATCGACCCCCCCATGAGAAATGCATTAGGAGAAAGAGAAGAAAGATGAAGAGTTAAAAATTGTCGAGAAAAGGGGACCCACCAAGGAGAAAGGGACCAACATCTATAAATAGAAAAAAGAGGTTTCCATTTTGGCATCTTTTTTCATCTATTGTTTGAGATCGAACACTATTAGAGGTTGTTGAACACAAGAGTTTATTTGGAGAAAATTCATTATATTGCAGGTTCTAGGTTTTTTGCAGGTGATTTTGTATTGATCATAGAGGATATTGGAACCAAATTTTAGAGTTGTGATTGTGTCTATTTACTAACCCGCTGAAATTTTCTCTTCCATGACCTACACAAGGGATTATAGGCAGGAATTTCATGGAGATTTGGAGCTAGTGTTTTGTTGGGGTTTTTTAGCTAGAAAAATGTTGTTATTTCCAAAGGAAATTTAGTGAATAATTTCTTATCTATTTGCAAGAGTATTGAGCTATTATCTTATGAATTTTCTCTCTAGCTTCAGATGCATAACTAGTTTTTTTGGAAATTCACACTTTTTAAGGAACTCCGAGTGAGTTGGAATTAACCCTGAAATATTTATGGGTTTTGTTCAACCGGGTGTGATGAGCCTACAATTAATATTTCAGAATTTTTGTATCATATTTGAGGGTAAAAACTATAGTTCACCTCCAAAAACAACAACAAATTTTTTTTGGGCAAATAATATTATCATATTAAGCCATTTTTTAGTCAGGGATTTTTCCCCATTATTCACCTAGGTTTTTGCATGTTTGCATTTACAAACCTAAGTTCCATTTTATAAATATGATGTATTCATATTTCCAGATTATTACAATGTATCAGATCTTTGGCTCCATTATTTGTGTTTATTGATTATGGTTGTGTTAGCAGAATTTTAATTTTTGTTGGAGTTATTGCATGCATTTGATATTCGCTATTAATTCCTAACTAGGAACATTACGAAATTCAATATAATAATATGGACATACTCCTTTAGTTCAATACTTCATACAAGATCTCCCTTGTAGCATACACAACAATCATGGTGGTTCATAATGGGCATTCAGGGAGGTGGTGTATGGGCTACATGGAGGATGCAAACTTTAAACAATTTTTTTTAAAGTGACTAAAGCATTTGACTATGAATAGGTAGTTCCTAGGGAAAATCAATATTTTTTTCCAAGGTTTAGATAATAGAAATGAAGCATGGGAAGTTAAATCTAATGAAACTCCAATATCCAAACTTAGATCTATTTTAAAAAATGATTACAAATATTTAGAATGCTAAAGGACAGACAAATAAATGATGTAGTAGATCATGAAGAAGAGATCACAATCACATCCTTAGGAATTTGGGAATAAATGGGGAAACCAAAATTGAGTTAGAATGGGATAGCGATTAATGTGGAAAACCATGTAACTTACATATATTTGTTGATCCGGATCTTGTGGGGAGGCCCCCAAGATCTAAAAAGTTGAAATGGATCTGACAAGATCTGCAAAATTAGGATGCTAGAAAAAAAGAGAGAACACAAATAAAATAAAACCACAAAGAAACTTGTTTTATTAAAGCAGAGAATAACTGTGGAAGCTACATTGTGGCAGACAATCTGTCCTTTTACAAAGTGAGGCTTGTTATTTATAGCCTTTTTTGAGATACAATACCATAGGTGTAGATACCATAGGCCAATACCATGGGTAGATACCACTTACAATACCATAGGTAAATCCCATGTGTGGATGAATACCATGGGTGAATACATACCATGGGTCACTTACAATACCATGGGTGAATAAATATCATGGGTGGATGAATACCATGGGTTTATGCCATTTACAATACCATGGGTAAATTCCATGGGTGGATGGATAACATGGGTAGATGAATACCATGGGTTGATGCCATTTTCCATTCGGATCATTTCTCCCTCCTTAAGAAGCAATGGTCCCCATTGCGTGAAGTTCCCTCCGGAGAATCCTTTTTTGAATATGTAGAGCCACTGAAGAGAATGGTTTTGTATAGTTAACCCATAACCGTGATGAACAAAGATCCGAGGATAGAGATACCCTGTAATGCTTGTGACCAACTGTGATATTGACAGTGTGCGGCCTAGAAAATGGACTTCGATGAAGTGTGGGTTTGTGGATGAACCAAAACCATGACAAACGAAGATCCAAGGATAGAGATACCCTGTAATGCTTGTGACCAACTGTGTTACTAACAGTGTGCGGCCTAGCAAATGGACTTCGATGAAAATGATTTTGTGCGGTTGACCCATAACCGTGATGCTGATTGTTGATGAAGTAGCAGGTGCCTACATAGCTTGGGGTGGGAGGGCATGTCTCCAAATAACCCAAGCCGGATGATGCTATGATGAAACTAATGAATGTGAAGCAGGTGCCTACTAAAGCGGGGTGGGAGGGCACGTCTCCAAAGGGAACCTGCTCCGAATGTTGCTCCAGATTTAAAATGAGCATAACTCGGTCAATATAACTCAGAATATTTATTATAATCTGTTTTTGGAAATGGAATGATCATTCTGCATCTTCTCGTGTATTTGAAACCACTATCTAGAGACTCTAGACTCTCAGATTTGCGCTGGAACTATCTCGCCGTCACAAAATTTTTGAAAAAATAGTTGATTTTAAATCAACGATAACTACCACATCTGGACTCCGATTCGACCGATTTTTTTTTAAATTGGGTGAATTTTCAAGAGGAGCTCAGATCTATATCCATTTCTCTGAAATTTTGCACTAAAAATTGCAAAAAATAACAGGAGAGCCACCGTCCATGAATTGTCGTCAGAAAAATTGCTTCAACATTGCTAATTTTGAATCAGCGATATCTCCCTCATCCGAACTCCAATTTGGCTGATTTTTTTTTTTGAATTTGAGTATTTTTTCGTAAGGAATCCAGATCTGGTCTTTGTTTTTACAAAATTTTCACCAAAATTTTCAGATCTGAACTGAAAACTCGTCGCCCAAAAAAATTCATGGATTTCACTGAAGATTGCTGCAAAACATTGAAACTAAAATATGCTTCAAACCCTCATTCCCATGGATTCGTAACCAGGCTCTGATACTAGTGATTTGGATCTTGGGGCGAGGCCCCCAAGATCTAAAAAGTTGAAATGGATCTGACAAGATCTGCAAAATTAGAATGCCAGAAAAAAGAGAGAACACAAAGAAAACAAAACCACAAAGAAACTTGTTTAATTAAAACAGAGAATAACTGTAGAAGCTACATTGTGGCGGACAATCTATCCTTTTACAAACTGAGGCTTGTTATTTATAGCCTTTTTTGAGTTACAATACCATGTGTAGATACCATAGGCCAATACCATGGGTAGATACCACTTACAATACCATGGGTAAATCCCATGTGTGGATGAATACCATGGGTGGATATATACCATGGGTCACTTATAATACCATGGGCGAATAAATATCATGGGTGGATGAATACCATGGGTTGATGCCATTTACAATACCATGATGGGTCCGCAGGTGGATGGATAGCATGATGAGTGAATACCGCTGGGTTGTTCCATTTTCCATTCGGGATCATGGGTAGGATGAAAAGAGTGAAAATTGGTACCAATGGCATCAAAACATGGATTACATTTGAATCATTAAATTTTCCTAAGGAAATATACAAAGTATATAATAGAAGATCGTCGATATCTACCATGAGAGGCACAATATTCTCTAATAAAGAAGACCTCATATTTTGAAACAATAGAAGAAATTGTATTCTACCCTTAAACAATACAAGGAAAGTATTAATGGTAGAAATAAGTGCCACTAATAGTACCATTGGAGTGGCATCTCAATAGGGAAAAAATATATATGATGACAAAGAGAGACTGAATATAACCTCAATAAATATGACATAATAGGTGTGGAAGTATTGTTGACTAGAGAATGGAATGATGTACTTAAGGGAAGACCTCAATAAAATAATGAAGTATATGTAGGACACATTAGAAACATATCAAAATCAAATCCTAGAATGAAATAAAGGATTATGAGATGGGTGAAAATCCAACTAAGCATATAAAGAAGTTTGAAAAGAAAACGAAATTCTCATTAGATGAAGAAAAATTACATCAATTCCCTCATGCACTTGGGATAGTACCTTCTGAATGGTGGATTTCACATCTCTTACTATGCTTAGATATTAGACGAGAATGGATGAGAACATTGTTCATATGCCAATTTCATAGGGTAACATAAGAGAAATATTGTGGACATTATGGGGATGTTATGCTACATATTTTATACAAATTAATGCATTTTAAATAAATACACATATGAAATTATGAAGACCTCAATGAAATATCAATTCATTTCTTGCATACAATCATAAACGGGTTGGAATACAAAGGGTATTAACAGAAAGGAATAAGGGAAACAACATATTGGAAGATGCAATGGTAGAAATTCCATGATGACTTAGATACAAGACCAACCAATGAAAGCCTAATCCTACAAGTAGTATTGGCATAAATGCATAAATTTACAAGAGAGCATGGGTCACCATATAATAGAATGATGGTGTTTACAATACAAAAAATAGAAAAAGTACAAAATATACAAATGAGCATTTCAAGAGGTAAAATATAACACTAAATGTTTTGGAAAAGGTGTAGGTAATATAAATCCATCAGAAGTGATAAATATAAGAAGGGAAGGGATTAATTAATTGCTTGAGATTAATTAATTGAATGAGTGTGTTTTCCTTGAAGAGAAGAATGATTAGGGAAATTCCTTAGTTAGCATTTCTTTTGATTATTGCTTGAAGTGTATGTGGAGCTCCTACCATTTTAGGGTTTTCAATTTCAAGTGTAGTTTTAGGGTTTAATGCAAGGATTAATTTTGAGATTTCAGTTTCAAGTTTGTTTAGATTGATTTGTGGTTAAATAGATTAAGTTTTCAATTCTTTACTTAAAGTTAAAATTTCATTTGCAATAAAAATTAGGGTTTCACTTAAGTGCAATTTCCTTTAAAGAGAAGAATTGGATTTATTCAATAGAGATATTAAGTTCTAAATTTGAATTCGATTGTTTTTAGTGAGATGGTTTGATTCCCTTTTTGAAAGTTGTTTATTCTTAAGAATTTATGTGTTTTATTACTTAACTGATCATTATAAAGGAAAAATTAAAGCTATGACCTTCAAACTGAATCAAGAAGTGCATTGCAGCTTGTGTTTAGAAGCTCGGATTAACAATTCAATATTAAGATCTTTAATTCACCAATTAAAACTCGCAAAATAGATTTTATAGAAGATTTTATGGTGGACTATGTTTTCGCCTTTTGGTAGATAAAATGGATAAATTTGATGTTAAAATTAGGTGGATATGTGGATGCATTTCTTAGATGCATGTTAGAATTTTATATCCAATAAACATCAAATCGATGAGTTGTGTCAAAAATACAAATAGAACAATTTTACATTTTTTAGGGACATAAAGTTGAATATGTGGCTAAATCTTGGTAAGAACATGTACATATGTTCCAATTAGCCAAATTTAAAATTTTTCCTTTATATGAATTCACATTCCCTTGTTATTCCAAAAATAAAAACTTATTTTAACTTTTCTATATTTGTAGCAACTACATTTTTGAAATTTTATGCACTACATCATGATGCTCTACAATATTATTATGTTTACTTTATTTCTCTTTGATTCATCATTGACTTATTTTCTTACAAAAACTCATGATTGTACTTGTACACTGCTAATTCTATAAAAACTAACCTATGGATCTCTAACAATCTTCTCAACCAATGTTAATATCAGGTAAATACAAATATGCCACCATCCCCTTGTGTTTGAGTTGGCTCCAGAAACACTCAGTGATCAAAGAGGGTTCATGAAAGGCAAAAAAATCAAAGTTATTGGATTGCCACAAAACTAGGGAAGATCAAAGATATCGTCACAAGCTTTCCAACAACGCAAAAAAACTCAATCCACCATCGTATGTGATAGTTATGGCCAATCAAAGTTTTGGTCAACTAGGGCCTGTAGCTAAAGTTAGCACAGTGACAACTAAATTTGGAAGCTTAGCTAAATATGGCATAAATTAACGAGGAAACAATTTGGCACTTTGCAATGATGGTTTTCAGTGGCTAGAACTGCCGAAATTGTCGCCTAATTAATTTTTCCGATGACCCCAAAATTTTGGCCAACTAATTTTTCCCATATTTAATATATATATATATATATATATATATATATATAGATTGGCTAACGACCCACTAAATTAATACTTCCAACCATTTTACTAGGAAGGCAGGCTTAAAAATTAATGCCAAGTTTTTTTATTTAAACTTATATTTTTCATTTAACCATAAGGGAACCAAGGCATGGAATCCACTGCAGAGGTGGAATGTTGAACGGGTACGGAAACTGAGGAACAGAACCCTGATGCACGGGAATACGTAAGGAATTTAAAGGATTCCTTGGGGGCCAAACTTTCACAGTGTAAGAATTATGTCAAGTTTATACTCAAATTAATCAGAATTTCATAGGGAACGCGATGGTGTAATTTGTTTCCTCATCTAAGCATTAGATATTTAGTCGACTTGTAGAGAGGAATCTTTGTAGAATCATGAGGAATCTAA